>JBAMHV010000003.1:11138247-11174824 GCA_037177535.1 Pseudomugil gertrudae | reverse complement strand
CCAGAGGAGGCGGTGGCGACACAAGCCGAGCGGCGCCAGAGGTGCGAGGGCCTCCATCACCGCTTGCGGTTTTAATTACTCTTGTAATCGTATAATCACAATGATCACACATCATATTCTGTCCATAAATAAACCTGCTTTTTAGTTATTTATTTATTTTTTGTACTGACTGTTCCACTTTGCTGACACTTCACTCAGCGGTGCTGTTAAAACCGATCATTTTTTGCAGAACTTAGTAATAATGTGGTAAATGTGGTCGGACTGCCATGAATCACTTCAATGAACTTCAATGACAATCATTTTAATTCTTAATTGAAATGTTTAGTAAGTGCAGTATATTTCTAAATCAAATGCAGGTATTGCAAACCAGCTGTTGATGCATTTGTAAGGAGAAATGTTTCATTAAAATGGTCTCTATTATTTGCTATGAGTGGGAGTGTTTGATGTTGGTGTGGTTTGAGCAAGAGAGGATGAAATGGCTGTTTCACACAGAGAGAAACCTTGCATTGGTAAAATGTCACTTTCCAAGAGCTGAGGAGAAAAAAAATCCTTTTCAGTCTGAGGCCCCTGCATTTTTGAACAAATCAAAAGGTTTTGAGAGCTTCAACGTTGTAATCTTTTAAATAAAATCATAGAAATTATACCATTAGAGACTACTTGAAAGTGCAGCAAAAGTAAAAATAATGTCTAGATGATGGTTTGTATAGGTTGCAGAAATACAGGTCATGCTGTTCAATTTAAAATATATTTTTATTCAATTAAGGTTTTTTTTCTTCTTTTTTTTAAAAATATTTTTAACGGTCCATGATTATATATGTTATTTTTAGCTATGTAGGTAAGCGGTCCAGCATCATTGTTTTCAAAGTATGTTACTCTGAATTTAGCCTTGGTCCTCAATTTCAGCCATTCCAAAAGTTGCTATAATGAGCTCTACTGGTTGTTTCTGTGTTTGAATCTTTAAATGTTCATGGCTGGTACCTTTCCACGCCCACTTCACACCCCTTGAAAGAATGTGATTTTTGCTGGCACCTGCTTTGGGATTTTAGGCAGGTCAGTGACAGTAGCTACTACCGGGACGAGTGTTATGTTATTTTGTGGAAAATGAAGGGAAATTACCAGAGTCAGGTGAGAAATCTGACCCACCTGTTTGAGCATGCATTTGCTAAAAAAAAAATAGAACAAGCAAGTGAGAGACATAATAGAATTTTCTCATTTTGGGCCTCGTGCACAACCTATGGGGCACATATGGTTGTTAGAAACCTTTTAGAAAGTACATTTTGCATAATATAGGACTTTTAAAGAGAATTGCATTGTTCATCTGGTCAATTTCCATAAAAACACAACAAGGAAAAGGTTATCAATGGGAAAAAAATAACAAATATTTTCTGGAACATATATTTTATAGTAACATTTAAATGATGTTAGGATAAGCATCTAATAAATTGTTTTTTTTTAATGATCCTGAAGTGATCACAGTATGGAAAATAAATGGATGGATGAAAATACCTCAAACTGTGGTGATTTTCATATATTGATGACATTTTTGACTGTCCTGCTGCAATCTGACTCTGCACAGACCATTACAATTGAGTGTAGTCAAGGTTTAAGCCACACATAGAGCAGATGCTCCTCAGGCAGTGACAGACTTTTAGGCACAGGACTGTCACACATAAGCAACATCTTTCCACTCGTGCCCCCCAAGGCTGAAGTTTGCTCTGCCTTGTTCATGGGGGACTTGGATGCACAAGTATGACATTTTTCGGGAAGTAAGCTGCTTACCTTTCATGTATATTTAATTTCTTCTCTTTTTTTCCCTCAGTGTTAAACAGGAGGATTCTTTCTCTCAACCCCCTCCCAACTCTTTTTTTCCGTCTTTTCCATCTCTTCCCGTCATGTCCTTGTTTGTTCCTTTCATGTACAAGTTCAGTCATGTTCCGAGCTGTGCTGAGTCTTGATCGGTTGACTTTAACTTGAATAATAATTGGGTTTTTTTGTTTGTTTGTTTGTTTGTTTGTCTTTGTCTTACCAAAGCTCATTTGCATTGGAAGTACTTTTGGGTAATTTCTAGTAGTTTGATAGAGTTTGAATACACATCTGCTTGCACTGCCTTCTGTTGTTCACATATACTGGTGAGTACACCTTCCACTTCCAACATGATGAAATACTTTACATTCCATGTACAGCAGCAGCCATTAACCACTATTCATCATCAGCAGCAGTGAGTTAGCTGCATGAGTCTGACTCTGTAATCCTGCAGCTTGAATTATTGTCTTAATGGCAAGCGACCAGGACATAGGTTCCATCATTTACTTGCTCGCTTTTGGTCTCCCATCCTTCATCCTTACTGTTTCACTTTTGCTTTCACTCTGTTTTTAATCACACATACCTCCTTTTATGGTTGTTTTATTTCTCCTCTATTTCTCAGCTGTTTCTATGTAAAAGATTAACCAAACACAAAATTGGCCTTACATTTTATATATAGATTAAACACATCAAAGGAATAAAACATGATTGCAGAATCTGCAGTTTTTAAGATTGAAATGTTTTTATGATATTTTGGACACTGAAATATTTACATACCAATACTGAGATCATTGGGACCCTCTTCACCTCATGAAGAAACAATATGGGCCTGAGATTACACCCTGCCCGCAATTATGCAAACATATGAAGTATAGATTCTTTAAAATATATCTAATAATATATTGCAGTTGTTTCTCTACAGTTGTTGTCCCTGGGGTGTTGAGTAGAGGGTATAGGTGGCTGTATGTGGGACTGTGGAACACATAGTGTTTTAGTTTATTTCACATCAAATATATTTTTTCCAGTAGTACCAGCACAACCTTTGTGTGGACATATCAGTTCTCTTTATATTAAAAAAGGTATTAAGGTAAACAGAAAAGAGTACAAAGTGACAATTCATTATTGAGCACACTTGCTATAAATCACCAGAATTACTGCATGTTCTATTAATTTCTATTATATTCTGAATATCATTCAGACTTTACACCTGAGTAAGCTGGATAAACCCACCACAAAGACTTGTATATCCTATGCAGGCATCTGCTCTGAACATTTTAGAGCTGCAGTGAATTAGAGAGATTTACATGTTAAGATGACTGCCAGGAGAAAAGACTCCAAAAGGACAACTCTGTGATTTTAGGGGTTGTATCAATGTCTTTGGAAATGCACATTAATTTTTTGTAAAGCAATATTTACACAGAAAAGTCATTTACATTTCACTGTAACAATTGCTGCCTTCCAGAATCTTCCTAAGTAACATCCATGCATTTTTCAACAATGCACATTAGACAGTAGTGAGAATTATCTGTTTATTAATGCATTAAGTAACACGCTAACTTATGTTAAGTAATACATATTATTAGTTGTTCATGGAGGATTTAACAGTTAAATAACCTTTATTATTGCACTAAATAATGTTAATTAAGGGACCCTTATCGTAAAGTGTTACCAGAAAGGGTAACACAAATAGACATATGTGGATTGTTGTCATTTATTTTTTATTCCTGGGTATGAAAGCCCATTTTCTATTCAGAGAGGTGTTAGCTGTATGTTGAGGGGAAATCCCAGTGTCCCGCAGAACATCATTTATACACATGGATTAGGCAAATCACATTATGTGACCCAACCCAATGTGAGAACAGCTGACAAACAACTTGTTTGTCACAGTGCAGATATACCCAATCACACTGCAAAAATCACAACATACACAATTAAGGACCAATTAGAAAATTACAAAAGGCATGACTCCTTAAGATTGTAAAGGTACTAGACTGACCTGCCTGCACTCCTTATTCCTGCAGTCGATACAGGCATGAAAATGTTAAAACACAGCGCACTGCTGCACACCTTAAAAAATATTTGACACTGGATTAGGACAGAATAATCATCATTTAGTATCCTTAGTGGCAGCATGTTTTGAGAAAGAGTGGCAACTTTTTAGGTCTGTAAAAGTAAAATGTTATTATTTGGAGTAAAATACATTGACAATGTAAACGACAGGAGAGTGATTCCAGCTTGCCACAGTGCAAGGTAAAGCAACAGTGATGCCACTGGCAGAGATCATTCAGCTACAGCTTTCATGGCACTGAGGGAGTTGAGTCCAAGTCTGTAAGAGTACCCTGTTCATTGAAAATTGATGCTGAAGGCTACCCCATGTCTTCAAAAAACAACATAAGGTCATGTTCAAACAGCCACGCATGACAAGTTGATAGCAGCAGAGCAGACCACAATACAACGCAGCCACAAGACAAGTCACTGACTGGAGAATAGGGTTGTTTGTTCAACTCCCAAAACTCACCCTACCTCCTGCAGTTATTTCGCTCTCTCTTGCAGCCTTTCACCTTTAACAGTAATGAAAAGGCTTAGTTCACATTATTTTGGCACTGAAGTTTGACGAGCTGTTTTCACACTGTAGCAAATCAATATTTCTTCAACCGGTCTTGCAGGGCTATGGACAAGCTGAAAGAGTCAAAGTTAGAAGAAAACAAATCACTGAATGTGTTAAACATCAGAGCTGATTGTAGAGAAGCCTATCTGAAGATAGCTTTAATCCCAAAATGTGTGTGGCAACCATACAGACAGCAAGAGGATTAGCAGACTGGGTTTGTGTCACAGTGCCAATGGTCCACTTTAGTTAACTACCAGACTCCTGTCCCCTCACATAACTGCAGCCAGGCCCAGAATAAAAATGGAGAGGCCTCTGAGCCACCCACAGTCACAACCTCACAACTTAATGACATTGTGTGTAGTGTCCATTATACAGGGTCTCTATTGTAAAATGACATTTCTCAGCTGACTGCAACAATATAAAGACACTAACACAAGACATTTATGTTCTTTGGCAACTTTCACTGTTGTACTTCATTTTTATTCTTAGTTACAATTTTCATTTTCCAGCTTTTTATGACTCTTTAAGATTGTGTTATTAGCAGATTAATACAAATAAAAGATTTCAGAAGAAAAACTCACTTGGGACTGGTAGAAAATTAAATATAAATACCACCTACAAACTGCACTTCTAACTCCCATTCACATCTTAGACTTACTTTATCATTTTTCCTTTTTATATTCTAAACCTCAACATTTTTAGCTTGACATTTCATTTAATATTGTCATTCTTGTGACAACCATGTACTCCACTGGAGGCCAAACTGAGCTAATCTTACTAAATTACTTGTTGTATTATCTGCACTGCTTACCTTGTTCCTGGTTGGTTTCTTTTCTCATTGACAGACAAAAAACTCTACCTTTTGATAAACCCACTCTCACATGTTTGTTTATGTAACAGACATCACTACATCTGTATATCCCTAGTGATATACAGGTGGGGCTCATGAACTCTCTACTTTGTCATTGCTCAGTAAGGATTGATTTGACTGGCCCGCAGGGGCCCACTTTGGATGTCCAAGCATTTGCCTGTAAAGCTGTTGGTAAGCTGAGCCTGTGGGCCCCAGGGGCCTGTGCCCCCAATGATTATTGGATAGTCTGGTCTTGCCTGCAGCTCATTTGTAAGAATTTGAAGGTGTCTCATCACAAGGTAATCTTTGCTATAATACAGTATTTTTCAGTCATAAAAAAGATATCGCTATAGATTTATGTTTGTTATAAAACAAAAAAGATTAATTAAATAAAAGGAAATAAAAAGAAATATAATGTGCAGACAAAAGAGGCATGTGAGTTCCCCACTGTCTTGATGTAACGTATTCCTCAGTCTTCTTTGCTTGAACTTGGGACTGGTCTCACTTCTTCTGAACGCTTATGGAAAATAATGAGTAGCACAAAGGGCACAGGGTCACACACAATCTCTTGACTTTACATTGAAGTTTGAGATAGCTGTAAAGAAATTCACCTCATACAGACTCATCCATCCGCCCACAGCAAATCATGCACAGAAAGGATCAAACACTATATTTACAAAGTAACCTCTGCCCTCTTAGTGAGATACGTCCTGTATCTTGTAATGAATGAAAATATAGATGAATATACCTTATGTTTTGTTAAACCTTTATTTAATTAACAGGAGGACACCTTTACAGTAAACTACATGACAGGGCTGTCCTTAATGTTCTTTCTTAAAAGTGAATATTTAATTAAATACACGAACAGTTTAGAAATGTAATGACCATTTTCCTTCATTTTCTTGTTTCATCATCAAAGCTCTAACTCACTTTTTTCTCCAAATCTCCATCATAAAAATATGCACAAAACTGTCATATTAAATTTATGACCTGCCTCTGCTGACTGATTACATCTGATGTTCTCATCATGACATCCTTTCTGTGTAGACAGATATGAAAGAAAAAAAAACACCTGCCTATTTCTCACAGTGAAACCTCACATGACTAAAGAGTTTATTTTTGATACATGCAGGCAAACACATGGTTTTAAGCATTGTGTATATGGAGCAAAAAGTCAAAGGAACTACTGCTTGACATGATAATGTGTTTCCAATGAGACTGTTTACCTACCAGCAAAGTAATCCGGTGAAACATCATCTTTTATTTCTTTATCTTTCTTTGCCATGCATGTTATACTTTTATCTCCATCTGTAATTTAAATACTGAAAAAATGCTTTTTTGAGTTTTTGTAATGAATTCTCCCCACATCCATGCTGTTCTTTGTGGCAGTTTTCTGTATCTACAGCATTCTTTTCTATTTCTTGTCTGCCAGTTCTGCACAAGATTGAAAAATTATTCAAAATGCCAATACCTGTAGTAAGAAGACAGGTTTTAGTAGCTTCTTTATGGAGTTTGCAGCATTTTCTTCATGGCAGTGCAGGGACCCAACAATATGGAATTACTGACTGATCCACATTTGGAGACACATAGTAAATATAACAGTAACATCAAGAATGATTTCTTGAACAGTGTTGGCAGGTGCAAAACTGTGTCACGGCTAATTGGGCTACTTGGGACCATTTTCAGTGACCAACGCCAGTGCCTATAGACAGACGAGTTAGTAATGAAAAGCAGCAGAAGCTGGCCTTTGCACAAACACAATGCAATATCAGCTGCTTTTTGAACACAAAGCTTTGTTATTGAGCCGACCTGTGAGAGGGGCTTCTCTGATAATTTTATGTGTTTGTGTGTGTGTATATGTTTGATTTTTTATTTTAGTCATCTGCTAGGGGTGCAGAGACACTGTCACTGTCTAATTAGGGAGAAAATGTAAGACTGGAAAAACAAAAGGACACAGCAACCCAACAGGCTGTTGAGAATCTTTCTATTCTTAATTAGCATAAATTCTGCAAGTGAAACAAATCCTTTATAAATGCAACTGGCTTTCTAATGGAACTCTACAATAGGTTTATTTGACTTGCATGTTATTTAGATTTTTCCAAAGAAACACATCGATACTGTTATTGAAGGATATTAATTACTTTTTCTAATTCTCAAGGTGGAATGATGATAAAACATTGCTACTGTTTTGTTTCTCCTATGTGTTGAAGTAGAATCGTGATCCGTCTCAAAATCACATAGATTTTCATAAACAAAAGCTTTTCTGTATGCACTTTTGGTCTCTTTCTGTGAGAATCTTTTCATTCTGCTGCAAAGCTCCTTTATGAGTGTTGGTTTCTCATGATATCCGGTTTGCAAAGATCAGTGTTAACCCCTAAAGCATGGCTTTTGCTGTCCAGGCAGTTTAAGTTCTGCATGTAACACTTGCTCTTTTTCTGCATCTTGCAAAAATCTTCCATGTGTGAGTTTCACTCCAACATGAGCAACATCGCACATGCTCTGTACTCTAACAGAGGAAATGTCCATTCAGCAATAGACTGATATGACTCCATTGTTCCACAGACAGAATGAGGAAGTCTTTCGTCCACTCTGCAAATAGGCTGTACAACTCTCGGGAGAGGAAGAGAGAGGGACGAGGGCAGAGGAGTGGTGGATGTTAGATCATCAGTCAGAGGAATAGTGGTAATGGAGCTTTGCTGACTGGAATACATTAGAACAGACTGATGAAGAAAACTATTATTAGGTTGTATATTAATGATTTAATTCATTATTTTAAATATGTTTATTTATTACTTGATTTTTTAGTCATTTCTTTCTTACTTTATTGCATTTAGCATATTTATCAAATGTGAACATCAATTTGCGTGTGTGAGCAGTTACATTTACTTTGGCATTATTAAAGTTTATCTATCTATCATTATAAACACAAAAGGTTATTCTTGGATGAGTTTCAACTGGTGTTAATCTACTTCTGCTTCTACAGTTGCCATGGTTACAGGCAACTAGGTACAGGGGAGACTTCTTTGCATGGAGGGCTTGTAGACTGTGCTTGAAGCACAGCACCGAAAGAGGAGGATGCGTGTTGTCATTTAAAATCTCATGCTGAATATGTTTTTTTCTCAAAAATATAAAGGTCTATTTTGGTAAAGTCTGGTACTGTGTAGGACTGGATAATATAACCTCAAATCAATATTATTATTAATTAACAGGTTATTCATATTATGAATAATTAGCAATTATTTTTGTATTATTTTATTTTTACCCCTATATCTATCCATACATTAAATTAAACACATAGTTTAAATATATGACCATTTAATTACAAATTTTCAATTTATCAGAGGGAAATTAAAATTTCCAAACTATTTAAAATATTAATACGACTAAGATTATATTGATTATTTGTTTTGAACATAAGTTGGCTATGGATATTTTTACCTCTTTCAAATAAATGCTGTATGTTATAGAAGAAGTAACATCTTTATCGTATTGTGTTAATAATAATAATAGTCTCACTGTTAACTGTTAAACACATTTTGTTGCAACATAAGCAGAGGTGTATATATTATTGATCCAAAAATGTTCAAGCAGGGCTTACTTTCTGGCACCTGGATTGTACACCTCTGAACATCCATCCATCCATTACCGCTTATTCCCGGAATGGGGTCGGGGGGGCTGGAGCCAATCCTAGCTCACAACGGGCGAGAGACGGGGTACACCCTAGACAGGTCGCCAGTCTATCACAGGGCCAACAAACAGAGACAAACAACCATGCACATGGGCAATTTAGAGTCTCCAATCAGCCTATCCCCAAGCTGTATGTCTGTGGGAGGAAGCCAGAGTACCCAGAGAGAACGAGGCTCGAACCGGCAACCTTCTTGCTGTGAGGCCACAGAGCTACCGGTAACCAACTTCACCACCGTGCAGCACCTCTGAACATAAACTAAATAAATCAAATATTACATCCATTTCAGTTACCGTAGTCTAGAAAAACGCCCCAATCTACGTGATCCGTTTGAGGAGAAAAGAAAGTGCATTGTAATTAATATTGTGGCCGTTGCCACTTTGGGACTCAGACCTTTGCAGGAAGGGATGCAGAACCTTTGAAGTCTTGTGGTGAAATGTTTATTGTGGATTTCTCAGTGGTAGAAGAAAGATTTTCTAAGAGTTGCGTGTGCATGTGTAACAAGTAACTAAAGTGCCTTACTATTTACCTGCAAGAACATAATTCCTAACAGGAGTATTTTTAAAAGAAAGTGAATATCTTGTTATGGTTCATTTACAACTAGATAAAAATATCTGTGATTAATACTCATGATAAATTATAATTAAATATTTTGAATATCTGACAGCCCTAATTATAATTCATTATAATTTATTCACTTTGTGATACATTCCTGATGCTTCTTTGTGAATTAAGGCTTGCATATTCCTGCTGCTAATGTAATCATTTGGTGTCATTTGTGCCATGTGGACATTCAAAAAGAAAAAACTTGTCTTATTACCACTGAAATAGATTGTGGCATCACCACAGGGGCAAAAGCTGCACTCAGAATGCCCTCCTGTCTTATGCATTCAGGCTTCCCTCTGTGGGACCAAGCAAACCTAAATAACACAAGGCAGTTACACAACTCATTACTTCCATCATAATTCATATCCATATTTTGCTTTGCTGTTTTCTACATTTTTTGCTATTGCCACATCCATTAAAGCCTGTCTGGTTATAAGACTGCAGTTTCTCAGAAGACTAAATGAGTTACTTCCTTTGGTGCTCTCGCAGTTCCCATCAGGTTTTTGTATTTAACGACATGGCACCAAGGTATTTTAGGACTTGTAACCAAATAAAGATCAGCATCCACCCAACTAAAAAATGCATGGCAGTCATAAACAGATGTAGATCAGAAAAACACTTGTATCCTGGATCTCCTTAATCAGCAACAGATGCTTGGAATGACAACTGTTTACACATTTTTATTATCTTATTTAAAATCCCAACATCCTTCCATTTTGTTCTATTTTATTTTATTTCATAAATATTAAGATTTTCTCCTCCTACTGTTAAAGGATGCAGGTACGAAAAACACATTTCACTGTACAATTATGCTGTGTAGAATTGGCCATGTGACAAATAAACCCTCTTTGACTTTGACGTTGATCAGCCACCCTGAATATGACAATATGGACTTTTTTTCAGACTATAAGAGGAGACTGTGACTAAATAGTGGTAATGTTTTTTTGTTAGGTGTTTAACACTTAAAGCGTTGAATTTTATCTGATTAATTTCAATCAGAGCCTGCAATCTGAGACCAGAAGAAGAAAGGATACGATTTTTTACATTATTGTTGTATCACATGTTTGCACTTTCAGTTTTTTTCACTTCTGATTGAAGCATGACTATGTGTTTATTTTATCATTGTTTTTCCAGGTACCACACGGCTTCCTCGAGAGGCGGAGGTGCCCGGCGTGGACTACAACTTTATCAGTGTTGGTGACTTTAGGATTTTGGAGGAGAGTGGTCTTCTCCTGGAAAGTGGGACCTATGATGGTAGGTACCCCAACATTGGGAAATGTTTGTGTTCTTGGACACACTCCTTTGGGTTTAATGGGAAAGTGTGCCCGTGGAGTTAGACAAACCTTAAAAAAAACATTTAACATATATGAAAAAATTTAAAACTTAATGAATTATAATGATAAACAGTATTTACAATAATTAACAAACAATTGTACAGCCTATCTGACCTTTAGTTATGACAGTTAAAAAATAGAGCCAACCATTTGTTAATACAGAAGTAAATCATTCACTTTTACCTGAGTAATTTAACTAGTTACTTCTGCAGCTTGCAGCTATAAGACATTTGATGCAACGCAAGGCTTCAAGTGCTGATTTTTCAAAAGGTAGCTCAACCTGAAATGTGATGACAACAGCAGACCACAATGAGCAAGAAGCATGAAAAGCAATAAAAGAATAATGAAGCATGAATGAGAAGTGGATTTAATGGCTGCACCAAATAAATGTTATTTTTAGCCGCGCTTTTTTTTTTCAAGTGGAATTTTGGTGTCTGCTCAATAAGTTATAGTAAAAAGTCCAACAACAACACACACGAAAAAAAGAGTAGCCTGCAGTTTGTAATGTAACACAAATGTTTCACCCAACCCTTAAAAAAAAAAGCAAAAACTTCTGTGTGTTTGCAAAGCTTTGCGTCACACCGATACACACCAGACACATCCTTTCAGTGTTTTTGTGTAAAATATGAGAAATATGAGAAAAATATGAGGAAAAAATAAGAAATATTCCTTATTCAGGTTATAAAAGTTCATAGCAACTTTCTATATCACCACTGTTTCAAAACTTTGTTTGCGCCAAGTGTTAATACATTTGGAACCAAGGAGGACAAATCTCAGCACAAACAGGAGTTTTAAATATCCTTGAAAGACTTATATATACAAAGACCCCCCCAAAATATTTATTCAGCCAAGATCTTGTTCAATCATCAATATAGCTCTAAAAAAACATATAGTATGGCTTGATTACACCTCATTGACCAAATTTCTGCTGCGTGAGACAAAAATGTGTTTGCTTTGGGTATTTTTTCCTGACCTATCTAAAGCCTTTGATTTGGTGAACCATCATGTTTTACTATTCAATTTAATTCAATTTTATTTATATAGCCCAGTTACACAACAAAGTCATCTCAAAGTGTTTCACACACAGTTAATCACACAACAGCAGACATAACACACAATAAACACAAGTAATAACTACACTAAACTAGGCAGACCCAGGACATCCTTGTCCTTAGACCCTCCTTCTTGGTAAGGAAAACTCCTAAAGAACCCAGTTGTGGGGATAAAAAACGCTATAGCCCCTATAAATTACTATCAAAATGATCCAGATAAGATTTTCAAAGTAATTTTTATAAATCATTCAGGAGTTTCTGTTGTCAATAGAAACCAATTTGTTTGTGTTCATAATT
The DNA here is from genome assembly GCA_037177535.1 of Pseudomugil gertrudae. Classification (NCBI taxonomy): domain Eukaryota; kingdom Metazoa; phylum Chordata; class Actinopteri; order Atheriniformes; family Pseudomugilidae; genus Pseudomugil; species Pseudomugil gertrudae. The sequence goes on along the minus strand of JBAMHV010000003.1, from coordinate 11,162,589 downwards.
GTATGTCCAACAAAGCTGTTCTGACTTGTAAATGGATGATAAACGGCCCTGTATTTATATAGCACTTTTCCAGTCATGTTGACCACTCATTGTTTTACTCTACATGATACATTCACCTATTTATACCCACACTCATCATATAGGCACCTTAAGGGACAATTTGGGGTTCAGTGCCCTCAGCACATGAGGCCATGGAATAGATCCCCCAACCATCTTTTTGACAGACGATCTTCCTCATGAACTACAGCCGCCCCACTTGTGGAACCTTTTACCACTTGTGTGGCATAATCTTCAGTTCTTGTCCCTTTATTAATTTTGATTTGTACATTACCTTGCCATACTCTCTAGCTTTATATCTTCTATTTTATTTGCAGATTAAATAAATATTTTTTCTTTTTCTATAATCACTTTCAAACCCTCATTACTGAGATCAAGCTCTGAACTCCTCGCCTATTTAAAGGGGTTTAAATCAAGCTAATAGTCTTTAACTATAAAGAATAATAATTATATGATCTTTATGCATGCAGAAAAAAATTGATGATGCCAAAGTAATATTTGATTGAAAAGAATTTCAGAGTACATTTTTCTCACTTCTTGAGGGTATTCGCATGATCAATTTTATCAGCTAAGAAAAAAAAATTAATCTAAATCTATTATCTGAAACGTCTACAAATACCTAAATACATCTGGTGTATTAACATTATATCATAGTCTTGTATATTCATATATAACTTATAGCAATATTGTGTGGGCCAGTACTTATCCTATGCACATACATAAAGTAGATTTAAGGCAGAAACCCTTTATCAGAATTAGTTCCAAGTCCACAGTCACATCTCGCTTTTGTTTTTCTGGACTTTCATACTGACTGTTTATAACATACATATTGCTGAAACATGTTATTTTTTTAAAGGGTCAGTATCCGGGTCAAACACTACACTATATTATTTTCAAGATTATTTTCATAACTCTAACATTCACAACAGAAATACTGGAAAATCTATGCTCCTGCATTTTCTACCAGAGGTAGGTATATCTACCTGATAGAGAGATGACCCTCGTATAAAAGGAAACAAAAAGAAAATCTGTGCTCAAGGGGGTTGTGGTCTTTTCTGTTATTTTATTGCCATTGCAATTTGCTTCCTCTGGTGTATGTCTTTTTTCTGTTAAGCTACTTTGTATCATTTCCCTGGTTTGATTGATTTATTTTACTTTATTTGATTTTTTTTTACATATAAATATAATCCGTATAATACATGATGCATATATTATTTTATATCATAGTGCAAAAAAATTAAACCTGAAATGATAATGGGCAAAATTCTGAATATCATGATGCAAGAAGGTCTGCTGGCAATGTAAGGGTAGCTAGTCCTGGACAGCTCACCTACAGTGTTCCTGCTGATGATGTTGCAGCTCCACCCATTGTCTACAAAAGTAAAAAGAAGAATTTAAAAAACAACATTTTTAAAGTTCTTGCCAGCGTTACCCCATCCTTACAATTCTACCACAATTTTTTTATTCAAATGAGTATATAATATTGAGGCTAATGAGCAACGCCTTGAGCATCTTTTTTTTTTTCAAGCTTAATATTTCCACTTTCTACATCTGTGCTTGTTTCTGTGACTGCAAAACATTCAGACACGGGGAAAGAATAAACAATTCTTCTCTATGTTATTTTCAGCTTTTTACGCCTCCCACTCACGACTTAAACACGCACACATAAATATACACAATTGTTTTCACCATAAACAACATCACTGCTCAGCTCACAGCTCTGAAATCCTGGCCATATCCCCAGTGAAACGGTGTAAATCTTGTGCTGATGGAAGTGTAATTTTTCTTTACTGCTTAAGGAAGACATTTGATTTATGTAAATAATCTTTTTTTGTCTTGGATATAAACATTGTAATAGAAAATGGTTTCCTAATAGAGTTTGAAATGTAGTAAAATATTTCTTTAATATGATGCGAGCAAGGTGCTGGTCATATTGTCAGAGGTGGTAAGAGCAGCACCTTGTATGCTCTGCATACTGATTTTATATTGATTCTGTTAACTCTGTGGTTGCAGCCAGCTGAGAACCAAACTCCAATGAATCACAAGATACCAGTGTTTATATCTTAAACCACAAACAACTCACACATACAAAAGGTGCAGATTTAACACATACATGCTTATGTTTTGGATGTGCAAGCTCACATTTTTCATTTGTCTGTGCATTTGATTTCCTTCCCTGTTTTCATATTTATGTATATGTGTCAACACATCCGAGTCAAATTCGTCTCATAATTAACATTCACATTATTCTGTGAATACATAAGCAGCTATAGCAGCTACCTGCACACATCAGGAGGACCCACTTGTGCTCTTACTTTCAAGTCATGGTTTATTAATGAGATAAATGAACTCGCTCTTTTTCCTCCACCTCTCCTCTCACAGACACAGCCAGTTCAGTTTTGCACATTGCAGGCATCCACTGCATAAACTTTAAAAACATTCCTCTTTTATCTTTCCTAAACTGCTTATAATGCTGATATGAAACTTGTAAACTTGTCAGCAGCAAATGATATTTTACAAATAGACAAGAACGGTCATGCTAAATCCAATACGGAGTTTACACAACCAGGGATCACTGGCCTTGGCTGAACAGCTCGGTATTAACCTTTCTTACAGTTTGTAATTCAATAGAACATAAGTAGATGCCCTGCATTCAAAGGTCTTGGAAAGTCAGACGGTCTCAGTGTATTTGTGTCATGAAGGGATTGGAATGGAGGATTTCTCTCACATCACACAATGATTGTGGCAATAACATGATAATCTCTCTCTTTAAGCTCATTTTTTTCTTTTCTTATTTTTTGCCTGTAAATCCAGGCTTCTGTGAAAACGAAGGGGATTTTCCTGAATGTTTGAGAGGAAGCCTCTGGTTGCATGAAGTGGACAATCTTTGCACCGTTCTCTGGTTCCTTCGTTAGCATTACATCGACCCAGACAGCATCTGACTGGGCAGGATCTGCCTCCAGACCAGCGCAGATGCCTTGACAGTTGCATCCGCTTTATGATTGCAACTCTGACCTTTGCTGAGTGCAAGCTTCAGTGGGTGGGAACACTTTTTACATTTTAGAGTCAGAAGACTTTAAAATGATCCAGACCAGATTTGGGTTGGACTGGGCTCAGTCACTACCAAAGAATCCACATTTGGCACAGTTCAATTTCAGGTTAAACTTGGTAGAATGGACCAGGTATTGTCTTAATGTGCCAAAAGACAACGTCTAAGATCTATTATGTTGATCTGGGCTAGAACTTGTTAGGGCTCCGGTACCAGAGCCAGGTCAAATTATTTCTGCAACCTGTATTACTTCTTAAAATATGTGAAATTATAAATCATTTGTCTGGACAGAAGGAACCTCATTGGTGGGATCAGCTTCTGATGTGCACTGGCTGGATTTCTGCTTTTACATATTTATTAATTTATTTACATTTAATGACAATGAGCCTCATATTCTGATATTAACTGCAATCAGTTTTTCTCACAGTACATAATAAGATTCCAATACCCTTCCTTACCAAAAAGAGCACAGAATAAATTCTTCTTTCTGTCGCTATAGATCATCAAAGACGCCAAATATCAGTCGCCGCTGTGTCGCCTATGAGCCATCTTTCATCTGTGAGCTGAAGTCATGTGAGATTTAAATCTTTATAGAAAGGTTGACAAGGGCAAAGAGGGAGAAATGGAGAGCAAACCAAGTAAGAGCCTGTAATGGAGAGACTTTATATATAAGCATGCTGAGTTCCTTGGCTCCCTGTGGAAACCCCTGTTGTGATGCAGGCAGGACTGGCTTGACTGTGTGCAGATGTGTGGATTAGCCTGTGAAAAATTGGAAGGTTTCAGTGTGCTATCCCTGAGAGGGAACACTCATAGTGGTTGCCCCAGTCTTCTTTTACTTTCTCTCAAACCCAGTCAGCAGAATCACTGAATGTGCCACTGTGCCAGGGACTGTTGATCTCTCAGTGTCATGGCAATGTTAAAGAGGAACTGGAAATAATCGGATTCCCTCCATTTAGTTGTACTTGAAGTGGGGTCTTTTTTTCTTTAGAAAGAGGGAAATAAACAAGGTCATTTGTTGTGTAAAGGTCACATGGATTTTAATTCTTCCTTGAAGTGCTCATGAATAACATCAGTTTATTAGTGTACTGTAAGTGAGTTTTGCTCAAGGTGCTGAGCTAATGGGATTCTTAGCTAATCATAATGGTCTCGCTAATAGTCCCAAATGACTTGCCTGAATGCTTATTATGTTAATGGATCCTGCATAATGGTTTTTCTTCACTTTGAAAATGTTTTATTGGAGTCATTTTACTCATAATTTTACACTCTCTTAGACTCTTTTATCAATGATTCAGTCTTCAGTGATCCTATTAATTTTCTTCATTTATATGAAAAAAACATGTAATCAAAAGTGAGACTTTATGTACCTTTTCAGAGTAAGAGTGTCTGTTGGTGCAGGTCACTTTATGATTGGTTGGATGCATGCTTAATCCTACTTGTTGGGCCAGAGGGTCCCAGCTTGCTTGGCAAGCAGAAGCATAAGCCATCTGTGCCAGGCATTCACAGCATGCCTTTCTGCGCTCTTTGGTCTCGTCTCAGTCTCTCTGAGGTCTAAGTTGAGCTGCTCTGTTCAAGCAGAATAGAGCTGCCAGACAAAAACTGAATAACCCAGCGTAAGACTAGAGGGATAGCTGCCAGGAATATGAAATTCTGATGGTTTTCTTTCCCCTGATCTTTTATCTGCTGCCAGGAAATGCAAAATTCTGCCAAATTAACATCCTCTTCACACCAGTTGTTTTGGAGTCTGTGGTGTTAATGAGTCAGAAAATGTTTAGTAATGGAAAACAACATAAGATGAAATTGGATTTAAATGTTATTGCAGCATTAGGTCATAGTTGGCAGTGTGACTATGCAACTGTCTGCTCATCATCCTGCTAAGATGAAAGAGCTCATGACCTTGTGTAGCTCATACATACTGCCTTTGACAACGGAAATCATTTATTACCAGTCACTGAGTCCCACCACCATGAAATTGCCTGCACACACTTTGAAAGAGGAGGCTGACTCTTCCCGGCTCATCAACTCTGTAACACAAGGATCACCAGTAACATTGGACAAGCTTCCTAGCTCATCAGCTTATGAGGCTTTCCACCATTTAAAATGGGGAATGGTGCCACAAATCTTCTCTGACAAACTACTTTCACACACCTCTGTATCTGCAGCATGCATTTATCAGGGGCCAAGAGACATGTTTGTAAGTGATTAATCATGGCGGTACCTTCTGGCTGATGAATGTCAGCGTGTGGCAAGAGACAGGCAGGGATTAGCCGGCACATCCAATATCTCCCTGCTATCATTATGCAACCCCTGTTAATGAAGCCATCTTTGACAAATGCGGATGAGTGTCACTTTGTAAACACACAGTCGTACATCAGCGGGGGGAGGGCGCTTTCATCCAGCGTTCCTTTCCTCCTTAACCTTGGTGCTTTGAGAGATCAGCAATAGTTGCATTAACCCAGTTTTCTGGGTATTGTTGCTGGATGCCTGCAGAGATGTGCCTGGGTTTGAGATGGGCTCACTTATCAGAAAAGCTATTGTGGTGTTGGTGTTACTGCTGTAAAGCTGCTGGAATGTGATGTTTTCCTTAGAGCCCTCTGTTCTCTCTGCATTTTATGCAGTTGTCAGTTTCCCTTCTTTATACCAAGCTGTAAAAAGATTTAGAGTGATAAATGTTACTTTTACAAACCAGCATTTGTTATGTCTGCATGTTCATGCTTAGGTACATCAAAGATTCATAATACCGTAGTCTCCTTCACAGCTGGGACCAAATGAAAATCAGATCAAGTTTATGGCGGATAATTAAATTACTCAAGATCCATTTTTTCCAGTTTTATTTCTCCACATACTTTAATTAGTCCAATTATATTATTATGGTTTAGTTCAAACTGCTCATTGTAAGAAACAAGTAAATGTTTGTCTTTGTAAATATATTGCTGTAAGAATTAATCTGATGATAAGCACATCTGTTCAAGGTAGCATTTAGCAAACAAACATAATGGTGGGATATAAATTAATATGCACATTTTTTTGTAATGTTGAGATGATTACTTTTTAGCCTCGAAATTACATAATACATTACATACCTCACATACATTACTTACATATTGCTCACCTCATGAACATAGATGGATCACCCCATGAGGAGGAGAGGAAATAACTTGACAAAGTTTTGTTCTCTTCCCAGCTCTCTTTCAGAACACTTAGATCCTAATAAATATTTACAATCCATGACACTAGGTCTTTCTTAATCAGGAAGAAAAAACAAGATGAGAGATAGATAATTGCTGCATTCAGTGATCAGTATAATTAGATGCGGGCAAATTCCAAGTGAAGTGATTTCAATGTTAATATTTTAATGTTGCATTAGTCATGACGACCCTGTTGTTCAGTTATCAATGGAAATCAAAAGGAAGTTCAGATATGAGGAAATCACACATAGATGGGAGACTTTAGAAACTTGTAACTTATTAATTTTGAGTGGAGGATTTATAATCCAACAAAAACAAGCTGTTTTAATTGCATTATTTAGGAAGGAAATCCATCTTGTTTTGGTTCTGTTCATCCTCTCTCTTCTCCTCTATCCCTTTTCTCTATAAGGTAACTACTATGGGACCCCGAAGCCCCCAGCAGAGCCCAATCTGGTGCAGCCTGACTTGGTGGATCAGGTGCTGTTTGATGAAGACTTCAGTGGTGAGGTTACCAGGAAACGCACCACTTCAGTCAGCAAGATGGATCGGAAGGATAGCGCTCTACCAGAGGAAGAGGATGATGATGAAAGGCCCCCACTGGTCAATGGATTGCCTGGTCAGTTAATTTTGAAGCCCAGTATGTCATATTGAATTACTGAGATTCTTCCTCTGCTTGTTCTGTGGTTGTGGTGTCTGACATTGACATTGCTTTCCTTGTAAAATACTTGAGGACATATCAGTTTGTCACACAATAGCATAAAAATGTCTTAAAGCACCATTATCTATATCAGACTGATCATTTTCATAAGTTTTTATTTTTCTTGCTTTTATTTTTTCTTTAAGAAAATTTTTTTTTTCTCACAGATGTTTTATTAGGTGCCTGAAGATGATTTCTTACAAATAGAAATAGCTGCAAACTTTACTAGACTTTTAAAGTGTGTTGTGCAGTATAAGAAAAAAACTGGGTGTTGCACCAAAGCTGCAGACTCCTAAACAAACCAAACACAGCCTCTGTGGCCCCTAAGAACTAGAATTTACAAGCCCTGACTTACAGTAGCTCAGGACTATATATCCACTTTATATACTCTAAAGCATGGTGGCTATCTCTTGTTCTTGAAAAAAGTATATCTAATCATTTGAGTTTTATTAGAAACTCTTATTTCATTAATTAAAAAAAATGTTTTTTGTTTTTAAATAACTTTACATACAAATGTAATAAACCATGAACTGTTTTACAGATAGTAAAATGCACTCTAGAAAAGAAGGCATTAGAAATGTATACACGACCGTGTGACACCTACAACCTGGCTCGATGACAAAGCAGGAAAGATTATTCCACCCTACAATTCAGAAGAAAGAAAAAAAAACAATATAAAAGGCTAAAAACAGGAAATGTTTTCGCGAATCCATCTAAAAAACTGCAAATAAACCTTAAATGCAAAATGTCTTTTAGTTCTAACACATCCTAATTTTTTTCACTTACTAGTTATTTTAGAGCTAAAAAATAAATAGATAAATAAAAATGTTTAAATAAAAAGTAAATTGATTAAATTTAAAATTAAAATTGTGACTAAAAAGTTAAGAAATTCAAATTTGTAATTGTTTAATGTACCCTAAAAAAATAACATTCCTGTGATTTTTACCAGCAATTCTTAAAGTTAGACTGAGATTTAATTTCATCCTGTTGCTGTAACCACAAACCTTAATAGGCAGTATCATGAGCTGATGGAGTCAGTCTGTCCGATCTAGTCCGAACATTCACATCTGGCTACGAATTCACATGAAAAGCAGCTGACGTATAAAGATAGGACATTAGACATTGGGACTTCATAGTTTTATAGCCACATTTGTTTCAGTGTCTGGAATTAAAACTCACTCTTAAAGTGAGTATAGTCAATGTTAACCAAAAAGAAAACCAAAGAGAGGGAAGTGCAGTATTCTGAACTAAAATGTATTTTGTGCTGAACACCTGATGTAAATGCGCCTGATTCTGACAGATCCAAGAGATCAGAAATCATAACATTTTTCATTTGGATCTTCCTAATTGCTTTGTAAATGTACCACACAAGAGCGATAGAGAATTCAGTTCGACCCAGATCTGAATCAGGTCCCACAGTAGCTCTTGAGTTGTAGTGACAAAGAATTTTAATGAATTTTAGCATAAAGCAAAGTGCTTTAAAAAGTGACTAATTATTAACAGTCCTTTCATGGTTTTAGCGTCTTGAATGTGAAAATTAGTTTTTCTTGTCTGACATTTATTAAAATCTTGGACTTTATTAAAAGATCTTAAATTTGAGCTACTAATTCTGGGGAAAGATTTAGTTTTACACAATAAAACGGCATAATTTTCACATTACTTACTTCCCTTAAATTCACAAGGATGCATTTTTAAAGTCACAGTAGCAACATTTAAAAACATTATATATTATGGGAGATTAACAAAGACTTAACTAAAGTTAGCTTAACCAACACTTTGCCAAGATAACAATGATATTATTTGGTATATTATCTCAAAATGTTAATTAATGAAACTAAATAAAAAAAATCCCCCTTTTGTAGAGTAACCTCTACAAAAGTTTGATCCTTACAGAAAGTATAGACGGATTAAGCTTTCTTTTTTGGAATATTGTCAATGTCTCTGCACAAGTTCCCTTTCCTGGCTGGCAGGGCTTGATATTCTGACCGCAGTTTTATTTTTACCTTTGACAAAGTCAGAGCCATGTGCATACACATGCCAGTCACACAGCATAGGCAGCTAACAGTTTTTAAGAAGGTATTTACTAAAATTTGACAAGTGTGTATGATTAGAATGACAGATTTTAACCTTTAAATAGTTTAAAATGTTACCGTTCCCATTTAGTACACTGCAGCATAGGTCCTTTTGAAAGAGTGTCATGTGTTAGATCAATGTGGATAATTCCTCATCGCTCTGAGGAGAAAAGCCACGCTCAATGCTTGCAAGGAGAACAGTCCTCAAACAAAAAATTAGATAAAAAATCTGGTGACCGTACCTGGATTTTTTTTCCAGTTAAAGTACATGGGTCAACATTGAGACAAGTCCAAGCTGAAAATAAATTCTAACGAATGAAACATTGTTTTGACAGTCACGGCTCCAACACTGCTTGCTCAGCTGCACAAAGGATTTACAGAAATCCAATGTCTGTTTACTCAACCCCTCTGTCATATTGAAGTCAAACACAAAATGATCCAGGAGTACTTTTTATGGAACGAAACCAGTCACAAATGACTGCTCTGCTCCAGCCCACAGCTGGGGCAGAGCAGTCTCAGACCAGCCATAAATGGAGAGAGTTATGGTTGAATGAAAAAAGAGGTTAATGGAAAATGTGAGCTATAAGTCTCTTTATTGTAGCTTCCCCCATCGTTTCTTAGACTGTCTTTATCAACAGTGTCCATCACCAAGTACACCCTAACCTTGCCTTGAACCGTACAGATGACCTTGGCTCTTTGCTCTTCAGGTTCTGCTCACAGGCTTACATCACCTTTAAACATGCTATGCATCATTTTAGACCTCTACTTGAAAAGAGTTTTTTTCTGTCCAAAGTTACATACCCATAATGTGGGATTAGTACAAAAGTGTCTTAATATATCATAATATTATTCCAGTAAGTCCACATGGAATACAATAAAATATTCAAAAGGTTTTCTGTTCTTTAAAGACAACCACATTATTAAACTGGCTTGTTCTATTTAGGATAGAGGCCATATTCATCTAGGAAATAGTAAAATACTGTCAGACAAGTAGCTGTGCCAAAAAATAAGCCAACAAGGTGAGCCAAAGCAGTTTTCCAGATGTTTTTATAGCAGGGTACACAAGTAAAAACCTCAGGAACACATCGGATGATGTGGTTTATCTACCTCTTTATCAATGTTTGTATTCAGGAGACTTGAGCAATGGGCCACAAATTCAGTTTAGAAAAACCATAGTGTATGGTCTATGAGGCCTTTTATCTTAATGTAAACTAGGAGATTTATAAATCATCTCAAAACAGAATCATAGGAGAACACATTAGATTTTTTATAAGGCCATAATTCAACCAGTGTCACAAAATCAGACACGCTTTATGTAACGAAGGACCTCTCAAAAACAGATGGAAAGGTTTAGAAGATTTATTTAAAAACTTAATGTTAATAGTAGAACCAACAAAGAGAGTCAAAGTGGGTAATCCAAAGGGGAGTCCAGGAAGTCAGGCAGGAGTCAAAACCAGGGAATCAGTCCGAGAAGCAAATCCAAGGAGCAGGTAAGTGAGCCAAAGCCAGGAAGGAAAGTGGAAGATACTGACATGCTGTCATGGGGTCTGATTGGGAGTGAGTGGTGATCTGTTGGATTTATAGTCAGAGAGGGATGGATGTGATTAGTAATCAGGAGACTGGCTGGAGTGGGTGTGTCTGTAGCAAAGCACGGTGCAGGTGACAGACTTTGTGTCCCATTTTGAATGATGTGACAAATCGATAAAGAATTTAGTTTTGTCATCAGCAGATTCTTTGCTAGTACACCTTGTCTGTGTGGTCTGCTTAAAGTGGAGAAAAGCAGAAGCATTCAAGAGCAATTTGTGTTACATGCACAAATTATTGCATGTTATTTATGTTTGCTCATATGTTTTTTTGTTTTTTTAGGATGACAATGCCTGGGAGAGTATTTTAGCTGAGTTTCTTCCTATATGATTTTTGTATTGTACATGATTGGTGCTTTCTAGCGTGTGTAAATATTGTCTTAGTGTGCTCATCTCATGCTGCCCCTGCACAGGGGGTTCTCATCAAGGAGAGGTTAATAAGAAGATGAAAGAAAGAGCTTGAGAAAATCCAGATAACCAACTTGCTAATGATGTTAAAGGGAATTATTGTTGGATTTGTTTTTCTTTGTAAACATTTTCTGTGTGTATTCTCTGCTGTGTGTAAAGCTTTTGACATTATCCTCCATTGTTAGAAGGCTAGCTCCACATAAGAAGAAAGGGATAAAAAGCACTTGTTTTCATCCTTTTATGACCATCTTCTGAGGGAAGGCATGGAGTGCTAAGTGAATTAGGGAAGCCTTTGTTGTACGATTCATGTTCATTATAGAGCAGTTTCTCATTAAAGCAAACCGTCTACAAATGCAGTCCACTATATTCAAAATTCAGCAGTAGAATATTATACAGGAGAAATGGCCTCCAGGCTTAAATGGCTTTTTTGGAAGAAATCCCAAACTCGACAATTGCAAACCAACATGAAATGTATACATACTATATACATGAAAGCACAAACACAGCATGCTCAGAGAAATGCAAAACAGCCCTTTAGTAAACTCACGCACACACAACACACACATCATCACTTGCATGCAAATCCTGTGAGCGACTCTCCATTTCCTCCTCTCCCCTGCAGCCGGCAGAATAAGAGTATGGTTTAAGTGTTGTGGGCTAACCTTTAACTCTCTCTGGTCTACTTTTTCTTCTTTAACTTCCCTTGTAACCTGTCCGTCCACTAACTATCTCTAGAGCACAAAGACTGGAGGAAAGCAGTTCCCAGTTACACTCAGTCCAGCAGCACCATGGACTTCCGTACATGGAGTTCTCTTCCACGCGATGACAGCTTGGAGCCACTGCCCCTCAACTGGGAGATGGCTTATACTGAAACTGGCATGGTCTACTTCATAGAGTAAGTGATACGTGACTCTGTTGCCATTTCCTGTTCAAACAATTAAGTTATCTGACCGATGAAGTCAGTGATTTGCTGCACATTGTGGCTTAGAGGCTTGATCAATACTTTATACTATTGTGAGATTTGTCTGTATGTGTGCTTGAACTTATGTTCAAACTAGCAAAAAGGACGCACCAAGAAATCTAATCAAAATATTATACTATAAATATGTAGCGTATTTGTGTAGCATGTGTGTTACAAGTACATAATATGAAGTAGCCATAAAATAGAATAATGTTGTGGCTGTGGTTTTGTTGTTTGAATCATCAGAGCGCTATTATGAAACACAGAAAGCGACGCAGAACCAGCTACTTCCATCAGCTTATCTTCAATGCTGACTAAGTGACTGAGTGCTAGTTGATAGCTGCTGGTTAGTGAAGATGTGGGCAGGGGCAGTTTGTATTTTCAGTCATACTCCATTAATGCAATTGGGAAAAAGGTATAAACTCATATTCAAGGTGTTTTAAGGACATTTGTTTTTATGACAACTTTTTCTAAATGTACAGTTTTGAAGAAGACAGATAGTATTTCAGAGACTTAACACCTTCTGGATTTCAACTTTAAACACATGATTGAGGCATAAATAAAGTACTGGCTGTAACATGTATTCGTTATAAAGATTGTGTCAATAGTCTGCTGTTGCTAATATTATAACACATGCAACAAATATGCATCAATCTATATATTTTTAAAAGGATTTTTAACAAATGCTAAAATATAATACTGAATGAATTTGTATCTACAAATGACTCACTTATTTTATCTTAATGAAAAAAGGTTTTGCTAGTTCTAAAGACTAGGAATAACAGTATCTGGTGGAGGAAAAACAATAAATTCATTCTACAGGTAAATATAGTCTATTTGATAATGATGTGAAAGGAAAGTTGGAGCAACTGACAACGTGTAAATGTTTTCCCGTTACCATTGCAGTAAGGTTCATTGGTATCAAAGGTTCTGTGGCCACATCAGAGATCGCTGTACAGAAACTGAATATGTTCAATTAAGAAGGCAAAAACAAAGATAGACTTAGGTAAGCTAGGCTAAGTTGAGATATTTCAGTACCCTTCACTGATTATTATGAGGATACATCTACAGGCTTCAATTACTCGTCACAGTTTAGTAAGTGTCTTTTGTTTCCACAAAGATTTACATACATGCGTTTTTGTGCACAAGCCTGTTCGTTTCACTCATATTTAGCTTTTGGCTGCTTAGCTCAGAAGGTATCAGAAGACCACGGGGACTTTCCTTACTATTACACACTTCAATTATTCAACACAATCCATCAGGTTTAGTTTTTCTCTTTGAAAAGGCCACCTACCCATAAACGCTGTAATAGAATAACATAAACCAGTGGAAGATACCTGAGCTGATTGTTTCAACAGTTCTTCTGCAAAATAAAAAAATATTCATGGGAATGCTGTTCATCTGTTGTGCTACATCCTTTTGTGTTTTTTGCTGTTTTCTCACTGGCACAGGTCCTTATTGTCTATACTCATTGTCTGATGTTTTGTGCTCTGCAGTCACAATACCAAGACAACCACATGGTTGGACCCCCGCTTGGCGAAGAAGGCAAAACCCCCAGAGAAGTGCGAGGATGGTGGTATGTGCAGTTGATTTCTCTGCTGCTCTTGTCCACTCAAGCATGTACTAATTCTATTAAGCACTGCACATGCACTTACACATTCTATATGCCCTATATTATACAGGTTATCTTTTTTCAGTTATTCACATATTTATTATGTAATCAACTTGCCTTTAAAATAACACATCACCTAAAAGTATCTATAAGCCTCTTAGTGTCATGGCCTAATTTAGAGATCTGGATCTAAGGTCAACTTAAAGGAATTCCAGAAGCGCCTTTGTATCCCCAGGACGATAATGTGGACTTAAGTGCAGACAGAAGCATAGGGTGACCACAGCTGAAAGAGAGGAGACCCTTCCAGCCTGGTTTTAATGGAACAGAAAGCTAGTTGGCCTGTTTTGTTTGAAAAGCAACTCCAAAGCCCTCTCGTGTTAAGTGATCTTTTTTCTTTCTCATTTCTCTTGATTTGTTCACCAGGGCATGATGTACATTGGCCATTCCAGACGGTCTGCTTATTGAGAAGCGCAGGAATATGCTCTCAGTTATTCTAATTATTTTCATGCTTGCTTTCAAATGCAAACGTCCAAGTCAAGAGAATAAAAACACACTGTTGACTACTGCTGTATCTCATCGCTGTGTTTAACAGTCTGCAAATCGCAGATGTCTGCAATATATTGGCTGTTGATCTGCTTTGTATTCTCAGTTTGTTATTTGCATCTCTTCACAACAAAATGGTACATTATTTTTTGTTGACAGAGTTGCCCTACGGCTGGGAGAAAATTGAAGACCCACAGTATGGCATATACTACGTTGAGTAAGTTTAATCATTATATACATCTAATTTCCCATTTTTTGCCTCCATCTCAAATATTGCAATTGATTTGATTTGCTTTGTTTATCTCCAATATGCATTAAATATCACACTTGTGAATATTACACAGTTATATTTTCACTGGACTGGCATAAATTAGTTCTGCCCAAAAACGTATCAATGGATTTAGTTAGCTCATTTTGTTGAATTCATGTGGGGAAGCTTCAAGTTATGCAACATGCAGAGAAGAAGCATTTACCAGGAAGAGAATGATCAGGATTCTCCTATTGTTTATCAGTGTGTGGCAAAATGAAACTCTGTTCAGCGACTTGCTTATGAACACATTGATTGTGCTCTGGCTGTGTTCTTTGTCAATAGACTTGAGCACACAAGTCTGTGTATGTTATTCCATGTTTTTTCTGTCTTTTTAAATATGCAATATGATTATTGTGCTTACCACTTTAGTCAGAATAAAAAAAAAACTATTTTGGCCTCAAAAGCCATTGGATCAGCACCAGAGAGAAGTAGGAAGATTCTTAGCAAGACGACATAGAAGCAGTAGGGCTGAGAGGAGAGTTGGCAATCTGTTGTGATGAAACAAAAATGGAAGGTGTTGTGTTATTGCTCAGGCTGCAGATGAAAACCCCAAAGTCAGAGGGGACATGAGAGGAAAACGTGGACTGTTTGGACAAGGAGAGTCAATAGCACAAAGATGGAGCTTGTAGCTGCCAGTGTTTAGTTCAAAATGAGCTCACTGTGAAACAATGGCCCTAGTTTGTATGCCAGGGGGACAACAAGCTGTTTACCTTGTTGCAGAAGAACATGATGTCTCCAGCAGTCAAGTCTTCATTTCTTAGTAAATCAAGTTGCTTTAAGCCTCTACAGCTTCCCAAATAAAGAAAAGTTTTTAATGTGTGCTGTGTTGGAGACTGTTGCTATATCATCCCACTGTAAGAAAATCATGGTCTCTTGAAAGGGCTGAAATGTACGTTGGTTACTATAGAGAAAATTATGCAGAGATTAATAATTAAAAGCTGTGTGCATGGTTGGGTTCCGAGTCTCTGCTCTTAAATCTTAACCTGTTTGTTTCAGCCACATCAACCAGAAAACTCAGTTTGAGAACCCTGTCCTGGAGGCAAAGAAGAAGCTGAACAAGGAGGCTGCTGCAATCCAAAAAGCTTCAGCATCACCTTCTCAAGGTAATGGAGAGTATGCCCGTCTCTACCGCTGTCCAAATAAATTACCGGTTTTGCTTTTCTGATGAAAAACGAGAAGACATTAAAGCTCAAAGAAAAATACATTACATATTCTTGCACATACAGGTATCTGATTTTAGGTATAATTAGTGGTTCTGTATAGTACAAGCTCCACACAAATTACAATTGGCGTAACACACATCCATCACTCCCATTTGTTTTGATTTTAGGATTGTGTGTTGAGCTAAGCATTCGACAGTATTTTGTAACTATATACAGTACATTTTCTAAATCTGAGTTCATATCACGTCCTCAGCCGTAACAACACATCAGACCAGCCACCCTAACTTCACACCTAACAGAATGCACAGATGCTATTACTGAACTGACAGAAACACACTGACTGAAACAAGCTGCTGCCTTAAAATATGACAAGAAGCAGCTGATCATTTAACACTGAAGTTTAAATAAACCTGTTTTACTCTTTTCAATGTCACATTCTTTTTGAACAGAAATTGTGGTTGCAATAAGTGAATCTTGATAGAACTGACAAAGCTGGGCAGTTAAACTTATTTCAGCTGAAAAAGGTTGAAATGAGATCAAATGAATTGCAAGCAAAAATTAATTTCAAGCAATAACAATTAGGTGTAGATCATGAGAATGGCAGGAATAATAATGTTGCACTTGATTATAGCAGCTGCTTTTGCTATGCACTGCGTCAGCAGTCTGGACCGCTCTGCTGAAGAAAAAACATATGCAAGAAAGACATTGTTTAAGCATTTACTTCCATTAGCCTCTATTTACATAGTTGCATTTGAATACCACTATGCTGCAGTGGTACCTTATAACATCTAAATAGCAGCCCGGTTTGGAACTTCCAGTGTGTAATAACTGCAGAAAATTGTAATAAAAGATATGCATAAATAGATTTTCCACTTATGATAACCTGTGCATGTTGCATTACTGCCACAGATGACAATTCCTTTTAAAATAATTGTTTCACTTTTTCTCATGGGTTTTGAAGTTCAAAAGACTTGCAAATACATGTATAGCCTTAATTACTTTAGCAGACTCTCTCATTGTTTGGCTGGTTAAAAATAACAAGCAATTCCTGTTAGACTCAAGTCATCTAAAATAATGCATCTTGTTCCTCCACTCTTTAAAATAATTCTCCTTATGGTGTGCTTTCATGAATTAACAATGCACTTCTCTTACTTCTCTTTTTTTATTCATTATTGAAGAAACACATTTTTCTTGCTTCAGTGTGGTTGTGTTAATTGAACATATTCTAATTGTGTTAATCATTTTAAACATAAGCATCAGCTAATTTCTTACAATGTGATAGTGATTTAATTACTTTAGCTTGTGGTCTGTGCAGGGGCGAACATTCACCTCTGTCAGACTGCTTTGATAAATATGCTACCTGGGAATAGAAAGCAGGGAACGTCATCATTTCATGCAAGGTCAGCTGAATGTGTCAGCCTTCAGGAGGCCTCAAACAATAATGGATCGCCACAATGAGTCCTGTCTTCCCTAGTCTGCTCATAAAATACACATTTTTGTCAGCTTTCCAGTTACGGTCTATTCTTTAAGTTGACAAGCCATTTTTCTTCTGCAATAAACATCATGAATTAAGCATGCTTTCATTACAATGGATGTATAATGGATGATAGCGTTGCAGTGGTGGAGATAGACAAGCTCTCACCGCTGGCAGGGATTTAGAGGAGTGAAATAAGGAACGGGGAAGGAGGTCGGCTTTTAAGAAAGCACGTGTCAACAGCTGGTGGAACAGCACATTAGCGATACCATGCATAATCAAATATCTCTGCTCAGGTGTGTAGGGACTATGAAAAGTGCCATTTCACTACTAGGGATTACACAACTTACTGAGCTGTCAGCTGGTTGCTATGATGAGACCAACGCATAAGTTAGTAGCACCTACTCAGACAGGACTTTTTCTGTTTTCTATTATAGTTTCCCCAGGCATGTCTGTGTTCTATAAATCATTATTAAATAGAAATTAAACCTGCTGTGTTCATACAAACTACTAACAGTGGAAATGAACCAATATTACACAAAGCTATTTAAGCGCAAGTTGATTTTTTTTCTGCTAATTTTTTAAGTGATTCAAAATATTAATATAAAATATTAGATAAATTTTTCTTTGGGATTATTCATACTTTTTTCATTCAGTTTTCATAGTAAAGTTTTTACCTCAATTTTTTTTTCAAATAGGTTTCATTTCATACTGTTTATTTGCCTCTGAGTCTAATAGGTAGCTTTGCTGGAAAGAGTAATCCCCCTGTTTTAAATACATTTTGACAAACTTTAGCACAGGCTTCACATTGTTGTTGTGTATCACTGTAGCCTCACAGCGAGAAGGTTGCTGGTTTAAGCCTTGGCTAGTGGCCTTTAGTGTTTGCATCCTCTCCCCGAGTTGTGCGGGTAGTCCAGTTTCCTCTCACAATCCAAAGACATGCATGTTAGGTTGATTGTCATTAGGAGTGACTGTGTGTATACCCGGTTATTTCTCTCACTGTGTTGGCCCTGTGCTGGACTGGCAACCTGTTCATAGTGTACCCCACCTTTCATCTGATGATTGCTGGGATAGGCTCCAGCTAACCGCGAACCTAAATTGAAATATGCAGTACAGATTATGGCTGAATGGATGGAATCTTCTGCACACAACGAGTCACATAAACAACAGTTTTATTAGCAAAACAATAGCCTCACTGTTGCAACTTTAATGACGGCTGCTCTTAGAAATGTGTCAGTGTTTAGGAATGATAGATCTATTGCAGGAAAAAAATCACCATTGAAAATCTAAGCAAAGAATGTTTTAAGCTTGGATAAGTGAAACTCATCAGCATAACTAAGAAAAAAATCTTTTCTTACTTGCCATGGCATCTAGATTTTTTTCTCTCCAGTTTATTCTTTGCATTTAAAGCTCAAAAGTTCCTGTTATATTTCATACGGTAACTGACTGCCCTACAGGCACACACTTTTTGACTCAGGCATCTCCAAATATGATCAGTGAGATATTAAGTTAAAAGCAGAAATGGGAGGTTACTTCTTCTTTTACATGCATTTTTTTCAAACAAAAACGTGCAAGACCGCAAAATCACCTCATTAGGATTTAATTGGTATTTGATCAGGTGTGTGTCTGTTTTGTTTCACTTTATTTTCTATTTTCTTTTCATTTAATTCATTTTTCAGTCTGATTTTCAGTAAAATGTTTTGACACCTGAACCAAGGTGTCTTTCCATGCTTTCAATGTCCATTATTTCATACTTTGTATGTTAGTCAAATATTGGTTTACCAGCTTTTGTCATCTCAAAATCCATCCATCTATCCATTTTCTACCGCTTTTCCCAGAACGGGGTTGCGGGGGGTGGGGGGTGGTTTCAGGGCGTTGGAGCCAATTCCAGCTCACATTGAGCAAGAGGCGGGGTACGCCCTGGACAGGTCACCAGTCCATCACAGGGCCAACACACACAAACAACCAGACACGCTCACACTCACTCCGCCATCTCAAAATATGTTGTTTAAATTGAAGCCTTGTACAACGGACTTTATTTCCTTATTAACACAGTCTTTTCTTTCTCATGACTTACAGATTGTAAGTGTTGCTTGATGGAGTTCATGTTTCTAGAAGCTTTCTTTGGATTTATCTACACAAGTTCAGTCTTGCCTCAGACTCATTTTCTCCTTTTGTCTTTTCCTTGTTCACCTTTCTTTAACTGTTTGATTCCTCATCCACAAATGTTTCCTCAACTTGTGTTTCCTGCACTCACTGGGAAACAAAAAACCAAATCATGTTTATCAAGCATTTTGAATGTAATTATGTAAATAAGCTTCGCTTGCATGCGACAGTTTGGACATCTGGAGTCCACACAGACTGCAGTAATTTACAGCCATTCTTTAGTGGATATTTACAACTGGTGAACCATTTCATAGTTTAAAAGTGCCAGACTTTATAATCCTCACACACACTGAAAATTATATGGTGTTTATAAAACCAAGGGAACTGATAGGAAAAAGACTTCTTTTTAGTCAGAAAAGGAAGTCGTTGTTGTCTTGGAAACTAGATATGGGCATGCACGTTGCAATTTGAAGTGAATGTTTAATCACCTGCTGCATGCAAGTCACATGAAGAGATAAAGTGGGAATAATGTGAGAAGATATGCAGCTTTAAATTTCCATAGCACAGCAGTTGTTTCCTAGTGAGGCAGTCATCTGAAATTTAGCTAAAGCTGCACATTTCAAAAATCACATCAGTGTTATGAATTTTTTAGTAGAATTTATAAGTAAGGTGGTAAAACTATTAGTTTTAACTTAGTAAAACATGCCTTGCAGCTTTATTACAATGTCTCCTGCTTGATTATAAATGTCTCATTACTCCACCAGTTGTGGAAAAATGGCCATAGTTGCATTTAGTTTTAGTTTAGTTAATGACATTGACAATAAAAGTTCTGCTCTCATACTTAAAGCAATTGTCTGATGACCTAAACATAATGAAATTAAATGAAAAATACTTTATTGATCCCAGAGGGAAATTCGAATTGTAGTAGTACAAATACAAAAAATAAATAATCAAGTGTTTATATAAAGTTATATTTTTAGTGGGAATGACTGGGCTTAAAGCCTTTTAAAGCTGGATTCATTAACAATAAGTAGAGTTAAATCACATACTTTGCCTAGTCTGTTGTCAGTGCATGCATAAACTAAGCAAGCATGAAACAGAAATGGTTGGTGGTGAAGGTTGAAGGTAGAATTCATGTCTTTGATTTATTTTTTATAACATAAATAAACATGTTAAATTAAAGCAATTAGTTGTCAAGGTTCTCTCTGTCATTTGATCCTAATTAAACTTAATTTGATCCTAATTTGAAAAAAAATACTACAATTTGAATTTCCCTCTGGGATCAATAAAGTATTTTTCATTTCATTTCATTTTTTCATTTCCGTTAGCATTCCTGGACATGTTTTGATAACAAAGTGTAAATGCTAATTTAGAGAAACAGCACCCGCTGTACCATTGCAAACAATTTGTTACTGGCTTCTTTCAGTTTTAGTATTTGAGTTGCAGCTGGGATGCAGTGCAGGTCACAGATCATCAGGCAGCAAGCAAAAAGATTATGTGACAATGATCTTGAGGGCTGATACTGAAAAACTGCTAGATAAGGAAACTGCTCAATTTAATGCAGTATGACCCTTAAAGTTGGTTATCTTGTGTATTGCTTATGCCAAGCCAAGCTGCAAGTTCACATTGATGTTGCCTGTAACCTTTTAGTTGTTAATTACTCAAAATTTTAGTAAGTACAGTCACATTTTTTTTTCATCGAGTCATTGATTGAACAGAGAGGGAACAGGAAGGACAATGGGCTAAATTAAAGACTGTCAAGCCCTGTAACTCTATTAAGCTCTACAATGTTGTAATGGTGGAAAGAAAGTAGATTGGCGTCTAAAGCTATAATTCTGTAATTTTAACTGTCCGTTTCTAAACTCGCCTCAGCAGAGTTGCAAAGAAAGGTCTCTTTTGGAAGGTTTACTTAATTTAAATTAACAGTACAGCTGTTAATTATGCATCAGTAATTATTATGTTGATTCCCATCCCATAATCATTCTGATTAGGGTTCAGTACAAACATGGATGACACTTGCTGTTTTCCAAGAGGGATATAAATATGTGTTGCATTAGATGTTGTTTGTGGTTTAGAGATTTCATTTGAGTGTGATAAAGCTCTTGACTCCCTCTCGCTTTTGCATCTCCAGAGAGATGTTCACATATACAATAACACATTATGTGCTTACATGTCCGCTTTGTCCATAGGTAAGGGAGGTGCACTTTGCTTCACTGCAGACCCCAGCCAGCTCAAAGGAGAACTGTACCACACTGCTCTAAAGAAAAGCTCCCAGGGTTTCGGGTTTACTATTATTGGTGGTGACCGAACAGATGAGTTTCTGCAGGTGAAAAATGTGCTAAGCGACGGCCCCGCTGCCCAGGACAACAAGATGACATCTGGTGAGCAAACCTATGTTTTCATACTTTTCTTTGCCAAAACTTAGTAAATAAAAACAGAGCAGGAACAGAGTTGGACATTAAAATTTAATTTAGCTGGCAGGATTATATATGAGTTTATAACTTCTCATTTCTGCAGCATTACGAAAACACTTTTGCAGTTTTCGTATACCTGGTGCGTTACCATGATGCACCTGGGGGGACTAATTTTACCTCTGTGGTCCTGATGTAACATAAACTGCCCAATGGGTTCAATTATGCAATAAAAGAACAGAAGCACTTTTCAAGGCATACTTTAATAGCAACCAATTGGACTTTGGTTGGTGTGCTTTTTTTTTATTCTGTAGGCATGTAAATATAGTCTTGTGAAAAAGAAAACAGCCTCTTTCAATTCTAAGATTTTATGGAATATAATTAAAAGACAATGACTCTTCTCCTTGCATCTCTTGACATTAGGTAAACATGGCGTAAACAACACATCACATATTATAATGAATACTTATTTATTTACTAATAAAAAGTGAAAACAGAACCAGTGTTTGGAACACTAAGTACGTAAGATTCAACATTGTATCAGACAACCTTTAACAGCATCTAATATCATCTGCAGAGATTTTGGTCCTCCAGCCTTAATAATATTGCTTTAGTTCACTAAAGATTCATAAATACACACCTCATTTGCCACAGCATTTTAATTGGGTCTAAGTGTAGACTTTGGTTGACCATTGCAACACCTTGATTCTTGTCAGTTTCAGAAGTTTTGATACAGTTTCTGTGGCCCTTGGAATAATTATCCTGAAGGCATTATCCAATAGCAGTTTTATCTTTCGAAGAATATGGAGTTTGCTTATAGGTATGAAAGGTGGATGAACGATCCCATTAGCAACCTGCTGAACATGACCCTGTCATGCTGGAGAAAGCTAAGACATCGGTGTGATTACTTTTCCTTGACTTTTCTTTGGCTTGTAACTGTATTCAGCTTCATGTCCTGGCTCCTCAAATCCTCAAGTCTGAGGAGCCACAATGTAGATTCGGGGCCATCTTTTTGACATCTTAACAAAATTATCACAATATGTAAAAGTTAATTGTGTATTGTCTGACATTGTTTTGTCATTCACTGAAACAGTTTGGTTTGTTCTGCATATAAACTCTTGTTCAGGTTATAAAACGTTTCATTAGGTGATCTGGGTAATACTGACTTCATTCTGTAGTGTAAATCTTCTTTTTGACATTAATGTTACTAAAACAAAGGAGGTGGTAATATATTTTGGAAAAAAAACACCTGTTATCATCTCTCTATAATATCAATACCAGGCAGTTGAGGTGGTTCATCAATATAAAAATCTACACACCATGACTGATGCTGACGTTTCTGCCACAAATGTGCAAGAAAGTACATCAGAGATTGTGCATTTCACAAACTCTGAAACTTCAAAGATAATGGTTCATTTTAGAAAACATTTTACTGCTGTTTTATTTATTCTGTCTTTTAAAAAAGATTTAAAAACCATTTTCTTTATGTGGCCATTAGGCTTTAATATAAATTTGAAAGACGTCTTTAGTCTTGACTGATTATTGTTGTGTTGTCATTTGGTTGTCATATGCTATTTGCTGGAATCCCAATTGACCCATTGAGGATAATAAGGCTATAGTAACCTTGAATTTTGGACCATGAAAGACAGCTGGCTTCCTAACTTCTGTATACAGAGGAGCTGCAACCTATTCTGGTTTTGTGGCTTTATAACAAGTCATCATCCTGATATAGGAGTTTTTGCTGATGTTCGGTTTTCATCAAATGCACCACCATGGATCATTGCCAGACATGTCCTCTTTGGTCATATCTGGTCAAAGAACATTGGTCTCCTGTAACAACTGTTCTTACAAACAAATATGGTCTTAAGTCCTACTTTTGAAAAAATAAGATTGTGGCATTGTTGATATCTTGGATTTTTTCTTAAAACCAAATCCGACAAACAGTCAGGAGTACCGGTACTCTAACTTTTGAGTGTCGATATGTTTGAACAATCTTTTGGTAATAATAGACTAATGTTTTCAAATAAACAATTGGTCATTTGAAAAGCCATTTGCTATTTGAAATCAATTGTAAAATCTTGATTTTGTGTCATACAAGTTAGAAGCCAGGATTTAATAGCATTGCTGCTCGTGCTAAACCCATCATTGCAATAGAGCATAAACATGCGCACAATACAGAACCATTGCCAGATCCATTCCATCAACCTCAAGAGTATTACTTCATAAATGTCCAAGTCAGCTATAATTTCCTAAATCAAAAGGTGGATTTTAATCATTCAAATTTATTGTATTTGTTTTTTATGATAAGTTTTATTAGGAAATCTAGATTTTGCCTTGGTTGCCTAGTTAATAACACCTCTGACTAACCATCAGACTCACCTGGAAGTTTAATTCTTATTCAATACATGCACTTAATCATCAGTGCACCACATCTTAAAAGGATGCTGAATGTGTTTAGACACAGCAGGTATCAATTTGCTTTACAACCTGTTAAATGTTTAGTATGTAAAGAGAGATGAAAATCTATTCTACAGTGTACCACTTCCTACTTTAGCCATTTGCGGATAAAGTTGTATTTATAGGATTGGAACATTTTTGTGTAATTATTTATAAAAAACACATATCACCCTAAAATATCTATCTATCTATCTATCTATCTATCTATCTATCTATCTAATCTATCTATCTATCTATCTATCTATCTATCTATC
>JBAMHV010000003.1:11127753-11138147 GCA_037177535.1 Pseudomugil gertrudae | reverse complement strand
TGTCTGTCTGTCTGTCTGTCTGTCTGTCTGTCTGTCTGTCTGTCTGTCTGTCTGTCTGTCTGTCTGTCTGTCTGTCTTTCTGTCTATCTATCTTTCTGTCTATCTATCTTTCTGTCTATCTATCTTTCTGTCTGACTCACTGACTGTCAGTCAGTCAGTCAACATCTATATTTATGTCTGCACTGATACTTAGGACCCTACAATTGAAAAGCACATTTCCTTTTTCCCATGTACTTGAGCTCGTGTATGAGTGTGTGAAGGTTAGAGTAGTGTAATGTGATAGAAATCATCATTCTGATCTGAGCTGAGTTATTGTAGCAGGGTGTACTGTTCAGGTTTGCTCAACAAGTAGGGAAGGGACAAAAATGAAGTAGGAGTGAATGAGATAAAGGGAAATGGAGCTAGCACAGGGAGCTGCCAAAATGGAAATATGAGCGAGCAGTGAAGAGGAAAAGGACATTTCAGAAGAAAGATACACTTGACAAAGGAAGCTGAAAGTGTTTTCAAAGATTGTAGAGAAGTGATGTCTCGATTAAATAACAGAGAAGAAATTCACTTTTGTCACTTTTCTTCTTTTTCCCCCCATTTTTTAGGTGATGTCATTGTTGAAATCAATGGCTTGTGTGTTTTGGGAAAGACGCATCCAGAGGTGGTGCAGATGTTCCAGTCCATTCCCATCAACCAATATGTGGACATGGTTCTTTGTCGTGGCTACCCTCTTCCTCCTGATGTGGATCTAGACAGTGATGATCCTCTTCCTCCTCCGCCTCCACCACCAGGCAGTCAGCCCCCACAGGTTCTGCATGGAGGAGAAGTAGTGACAGCTGTTCCTCTTATCAATGGACAGCCACTGCTGGTGAAAGGTGATGTTCTCCATGGTTCCTCACAGGAGCTCCACTACGTCACAACTGATGCCAGTGGTCGACCTGTTGTGGCTGCCCTGCCCAACGGGAGGCAACCAGAACGGGGAGATGCGACCACAGAAATCCTCCTGCCAGAGCTAGTGAGTGTGCCACTGGTCAAGGGACCAGGAGGATTTGGTTTTGCCATTGCGGACTGTCCTCTTGGTCAGAAAGTGAAAATGATCCTGGACGCACAGTGGTGCCGCGGCCTACAAAAAGGAGATGTCATTAAGGAGATTGACAGGCAAAATGTCCAAACTCTCAGCCATGTCCAAGTGGTGGACATTCTTAAAGACTTACCTGTGGGAAGTGAGGTGAACGTGCTGGTGCTTCGAGGAGGTGAGAAGCTGGAGAAATGATATGCCTATTTATTAACCTACTCTGTCCATCTGCCCATATGTAATACTGTATATGTAAGACTATTTATTTAATTGGCTGAATTTCCATGCTGTTATTTTTCTTGTTACTATAGCTCAGTTTTCCATTTCTTTTTATCTACATGTTGTTTTTACTCTTTTGTGTCATGTTTTACATAATTTGCTATTATTGCCATTGCAACTACAACTGCCTTTTGAAAGTGAGGTCAGAGTGCAGACACTGATAAGAGGTGAATGGCTTGGGGGCACTAAGTGATCATACATTATTGTTTCTGGGGAATGATGCTGTAGTTTGTTTTATTAACTGGATAGATCAAACTGCATGTGTTTACTATAGCTGCTGCTTCTTTGTGAATACAAACTGCACAACCCAAACATTCCTCCTCAGAGCCGCCACTCGAACCCCCTATGTTTATGACAACTCCCAGTGAGCCATAGCGCTCTCTGTTACAAGCCTAAGAGCAGGCATTACATAAGTGTGGGGATGTGCTTGATTCAAAGGAGCGGAGGGAGGAGGAAGGCACCCTTCAAATGTCTTCTGCTTCCATCTTTTGCCACCCGAGGAACTCACTCTGCAAGTCGGTGAACTCTAGATTAGCTTTGATCATCAGCAGAGTGCTGGATATCTCTCCATTCCTCTATATCCATGGCCTCTTAAAGATCCATGGCTAAACAGTTATAGCAGGAGACTCCTCTGGGGTCTCCTCCCCATAGACATGTCTGAACCCTTTTCCTTCTTCTGCCAAACAACCAAGCTACTCGCATTCACTGCTGTGCCAGCATTGCCATGTCGTGCTCCACTGAATCACTGCATGACTCCACAGTTGAAGCATAAATGGCCTCAGCTTAACCCAGCCTGCACAACTGAAGAGCTAATGCCAGCTTGAATCCTCATTAGACAATGTCTATTGGCTTGGAGGACAAAGAACAGAGTTTGATTGTTGGAAAAGACAGGTGTTGCTGGTTGCATTCCAGGTGTGAAGTATACTAATCCTTTTACATCTTTGGTGTGAATTTAACAGTGAAGCATAAAAATGTGACTGTGTCTCTCCTTTTACGGTACATCAAGCTCCATTAACCTCTCATCAGACCAAGTGTTAGTCAAAGCCCAGAAGGCTGCAAGCTCCAAAGGAATATCTGTTAATTCGATTAACCCAAGTAGTTGAATAGAAGGGAGAGGATAGGGGCTGTGCAAGATGATCTATAGGGAACTATCTGAGTTCTCGAGATGAAACACTGTTGTACTTTGTGGTTAGCGGAAAACGCAAAGGGACTTATCAGTCATGGAATTACATGCATGAATCTCTCATGACCTCATCCGTTGTCTCAGTTTTACATTAGCTTTGCAGTACTCAGCTCTCTAGGACATGTGCTACTTTTTTTATTTCATAGGAATATTTGGTCTCATGGATGGATGAATATTTCCTAATGGAGTGTTTTTGTGAGCACCACTCTTGAGTGTTGAGGAGCTCCATGGACCTCCATTTTTCAGCAAACTGCTGCTGATTCTTATTCAGAGAAACAGGGCCATCTGGTGGACAGTGATTCAGTGACTGTTGTTCCAAAACACCACGTTTTAAACTAAATTCCCATTCACTGTTTTTGTCTCTCTGCAGGTCAGACATCCCCTGTTAAGACTCTAAAGCCTGTGAGTAAAAGCATGTTTTTTCCCACTTTCTTCACTATTGTTTCCCACTGGAGACTTATCCTTCAATTTAATTTCAAAGCGTTTTGTCCTTCAGCTTAACCAGTAAGCCTCTGTTGCATCAAATTAAATGATAGCAATAAATTTGAATATTGATTATGTTTCTCGGTGCCTTCTTTTGTTTGGTCTCCAAAACAGTCTCTAATTACTTTCTTTTACTATTCATATTCTCTGGGCTATTGTCTGGGGATTGCAGTGGTAATGAGGCATGGCTGAGTCTCTTTAGATATGAGGGTATTATTAATACAGTGGTTTTAGATAAGGAAGTTGTCCTTTCTTCCTGAAGAGGTCTTCCACAGCCTTTGGGAAATCTTTACTTTCTCCCTTAGATTTTATATTACATAAAAATCCCAGTGCATAGCCCTCAAAACAATAGGATGAATATCAAGTGAAAATGGTCTGTTATTAAAAAAAAGGCCAGAGAAGTGACCTTTTCTGTCTTTGTAATCTATCACCATTAGATGCCGAGCCACATGTCTAAGATATTAAACTGCTCAGACTTTTAAATATAATATGTCCTCCATGGATGTGTGATATTATAAAAATAGATTGAAAAAAAACAGTAAAGATAATGATGAATAATCCTAAATAATGACCCTTAAGGTAGCGTGCTATTGTGACAGAACCTGTATTTGTTGTCAGAGACAGGAAATGACAGCCAGCACAGAAACCTTGGATGGTATAACTGATGCAACACCCCAGGCCTTGCCTTACCACTCCAACACGAGCACCCTTCGCTCTTCTGATTCTCCCAAGCGAGAGCCCACGGAGATGTACTTGAAGTCCAAAGCTCTGCTCGAGAGCAGACGTAAGTTTATACAAACATCGCTCATTTTTAGTAACATTTGTTTATGTACAAATTTAAACCTTGATTTTGCACTACAACACAAAGGGGATTTTATTACTCATCCGCAGAGCCTCACACCAAAGACATTGATGTTTTTCTGATAAGAGATATTGAAACAGGCTTTGGATTTCGTGTTCTGGGAGGAGAAGGTCCACAACAGCCAGTAAGTATAACTGGTTGGT
Source organism: Pseudomugil gertrudae (assembly GCA_037177535.1). NCBI lineage: Eukaryota > Metazoa > Chordata > Actinopteri > Atheriniformes > Pseudomugilidae > Pseudomugil > Pseudomugil gertrudae. The sequence continues at coordinate 11,134,134 of JBAMHV010000003.1, read as the reverse complement.
GGTAGTATAGCTTGATTTTTAGAAATGTGTAGGAACATGTTCCAGAAAAAGCTCTTTTTTTCACCTTTTCCTTAGATAAATAATAAAATGTCCTATTATTTAATGCCGTTTTATGAATAAAGGCAGGAATGATTGCCTTGGGGAGTTTATATAACTTCTATGAAGCCTTGTTGAAAAATGTCCAAGGAAACGACAAAGCCTGCTGACATAAAGTCAAGGTTTCTTAAATGAAATTTTAATTAACTTATTTTTTTAATAATAACGATATACCTGCTTACTTTAAATTTGAGAAAAGCTTAATATTAAGTGATTTGTGAACAAGCAAATTCAAGAACACGGCTGGCTTTTCTTTCAAACCACTCCTACCACTATAGGAGTATGGTATATACCATATATGGTACCAAATACCATATATATATATATATATATATATATATATATGTATGTATGTATGTATGTATATATATATATATATGTATGTATATATATATATGTATATATGGTATATGGTACCATATACTCCTACCACTATAGGAGTATATGGTACCATATGCCATATATATATATGTGTGTGTGTGCGTGTGTGTGTGTGTGTATAAATATTTAATTGAACCAATCTTTAGGTGAATTTAGGATATTCAGGGTCTCTTTTTTCAGGACTATTATTGCTGTATTTATTATGTTCACTTCACTGTTTTTAACCCAATATCAGAATGTATTTCCCCAGGTGTACATTGGGGCGATTGTGCCCAACGGAGCTGCAGAGAAGGATGGTCGTCTAAGAGCAGGAGACGAGCTCATTGGCATTGACGGTGTGATGGTCAAAGGTCGTTCGCATAAGCAAGTCTTGGATCTGATGACCAATGCTGCCCGTAATGGCCAAGTTATGCTAACTGTTCGTCGAAAGGTCATTTACAGAGGTGAGTTACTTATCAAAGTCCTAATGCTTTTAGTTACAGCCGTTTGAAGGATTTAACTTTGCTGTGCCTTATTATAACTTTTCTGACATAAGAAAATGTGTATTTTAACAGAAAAAAAGAAAGGTTTTATAATGTTAATTGTGATATGTTTATGTAGTTCCCTTTCCACCATAATAGGTGCTTTCATCATATTGGTTCTACTGCTCTACTGTAATTTTCCCTGTATAAACACTAGGTACACTCTACTCTGTTGAAGATCCCTGGAAAGCAAAGTTAAACACAAAATTACTAACAAGATTGCACAAGGCACAAATCCAAAAACAACTGTATTCTTTCAAATTAGATGCAACAGATGACGAAGCACTAGAGATGGCACCAGTGCTAGTGAACGGTTCTCCCAAGCTACCTCGCCTACCTATGCCCAGTGCACTGGACCATGAGTCTTTTGACATCACGCTCCATCGCAAAGACACAGAGGGGTTTGGATTTGTCATCCTTACATCCAAAAGCAAACCACCACATGGAGGTAATGATCAAATTGTTTAGTTTGTCATATATATTAGATAAACGGGTATAAATAGCAGCAGATGTGTTCACCATTGTATATTTTCTTTCAGGTAATATATTTGTGATCAAGAGATATCACTGCTATATTTAACTAAGCCTTTTAGGAAAACTAAATTTGTGTTAAATTTTTTATCACTGATTGTATTAATAGCAGATGACTTTCCCATTTCTCAATATATTCACCAATTCAGTTATCCCTCACAAAATTGGTCGCATCATCGAGGGCAGTCCCACTGACCGCTGTGGCTTGTTACATGTGGGAGATCGTATCTCAGCGGTGAACGGACGCTCCATCATCGAGCTGTCTCACAACGACATTGTTCAGCTGATCAAGGATGCTGGCAATGTTGTCACCCTTACTGTGGTTCCTGAGGATGGTAAATGTCTACATACTTACAATTGCAGTCATTATGATAAGTGAGGCTTGTGATTACCTTTGCGTTAGAAATTAGTTTAGCTTCTGTGGCAGCTAATCAAAGCAATCAAGTCTTCAAATGATTAAACTATAAAAGTTAAGGAAACAAATGAAATAGCCTACATTAAGAAAATTATAATGAAGAATCTAAAAACATGGATGATTTTCACAGGTCAACACATGAAGCTAGGTTTCAACTACATGCCATTTTTTTGTTTTGTTAGTTATAAATATTTTGTTTAAAATCTGATGGCAGCAGCTTGTTAAAAAGCAAAGGTTATGGCAGTTGCCACTCGCTTGCATCATCTGATCTTTCAACACTTTCAACTGAGAGAACAATTGAAGAAGTCTTAGTGGCGGCGGGGGTTTCATTATACCCCAGTTAGTTTTTTTTCTTTTCTCTTTTTTATGTTGTAAAAGAAGCAACACTCAGTAAAAGGAAGAGATTAGTGGTTTTTGGTCACAGTTTAAAATAAAATCTTCTTTTAGAATACAAGGGCCCTCCATCTGGTGCAAGTTCAGCCAGGCAGAGTCCAGCTCTTCAACACAGAGCCGTGGGGCAAAGATTATTGCTTCAGGATGAACGGTAAGGATCTAAAACTCAAGAAAGTGAAAACTACCAAATCATGTCAATGTCAGAATATGTCAGCTATCTAGAGGACTGTATACAAGCACAAAGGTCATATCCAGTGATGGAAAATCAAACTTCTTTAAAAAATTAATACAATAGATTATGGTAATGTTGTTGCAACAATGTTTCTAATAATCAAACACCAACCATCTTAGCCATTTAGGCTCAAGAAACCACAAAGTGGTAGTTTAACATAAAATAAATCTACTGGAAAGGAAGAGGAGCTGTTCAGATAAAAAGCAAAAGCTGCAAACTAAACCAGTGCAATGTGCACAGAACATATAGTACAGAATGTATTTGTGTATATCTAGCATCTGTTTTATCATGTGTATGATGACCTTTTTTTACTGGTGGCTTGCAGCCTTCTGTATACAACAAATATCACAAAACATACAGATCTGTTTTTTTGGTGCAGTTATAACCTGGATCTTGAGGAGAAGAGAGAAGGAGTCAACTGGTCTGATCAGCAGGGAATACTATGTGTGACCGGACCCAACCAGGTAAAGATTATGGTTCTAAGTATTTAGCTGGTGTTTAAACTCATAATTGCAATGCATGGATATGAAGAGTTGTGTTGCGCAGTAATGTAGTTTGTTTTGTATGTGCCTTGTAAGCTATTGATAATAATATAATTCATTAAAGCTTAAATTCATTAGTTACTTCTGACTAACCAGTAAAATGTAGATAAAGTGCACAAATCAAGTTTTCAAAAGATATATTTATTGCAAAAGAAGTTAAAAGAGCAAGTTAAAATGGCACAATGTTCTAAAGTGTGTACTATTAGCCAGATGAGGGAGAGTCAAAGGAACAGATTGGGTCTATTACGTCCCATCTTTGGTTTGTGTGGCAAAGCCCTACACCGGGCCAAGCTACACTTTGCTGATTTTGGTCAGACTGCCATGGACCAGACCCAGACCCAGACTCAGACCAGACTCAGACCCATACTGTTCTTTCTCCTGGGCAAAGCCAACAGGTCCTCCTCTAAGCACACTGTGACACAGAGTTCACCTAGCACCAGAAAACCAAAATATTGTGTGTCTGTTGCATAGAGCAGTGCTTCCCCGAGCAGATAGAAAGCATCTGGTTCCCCACACCCACAGCAAACCACACAAAATTACAAAGGTGACTGATTTACAGGCTTTGTCTAACTTCCAGCTCATTTCCATAAGAAAATCACAAATTTCAAGATAATTTTCTTTTATTAGATTCTAGTTAGTTTTTATACATCCAAAGTGTAAATGGGTTGAAAATATAAACATATCACACCTAATGTAGGGTTGGATATCTCTCAACATGCTACACATTGACCTGATGCTTTTCATAGTCCTAAACAAGCTTCTGGAAGACGGCACGCTGGATGTGCGAACACTCTGCGGTTAAAAGATTTACACTTATCTAATGCCTTTTAACCTTTTCAAAGTTCTGCAGAGAGTTTTACTGTCACTTTTCTATCTGACATTCAGCAATTCACAAAAAATGTTATATATGATAAATGGTCCATGATCCACTCTTGTATTGCCTCTTAACTTTCACTAGGTTCTACAAAGAGCTTTGCAATGTGTTTTCCACTTCTTTTTATTTCATGGCAGACCTGTGCCTTGGTGGTACCATCCAGACTAAATAGCTCTTCACCGAGGATGTCAGATTAGCTTTTCTGCCAGAAAAGTAGCTATATCTCCTCATAATTTCACATAAAAGCACTGTTTATTCTGTAATCAGCTACTGGTCATAAACCGCTCCAAGACATGATCATCATCGACATGAATCAATCTAAGATCCTTATTTTGGTTCTACTGTTTTATCTTCTGTTAAACCACTCAAAAAGATCATTGAAAACCTCTGCAAGCAGTGTATCATAGATGAACACTCAACAACATCTGAATTTGTGACAGTGTACCCTGTCTTACTCTGTTCTAGGGTTGTCTGACAGTGGAGCTGGAGAGAAGTCCTCGGGGCTTTGGTTTTAGTTTGCGAGGGGGCACAGAGTACAACATGGGCCTGTACATCCTGAGACTTGCAGAAGATGGACCTGCTCTTCTAGATGGAAGAATCCATGTCAGTCCTCCTTTTATTAAAGCATTGATAACATTTATTGGCTAGATATATATCCACCAGTCAAAAGTTGGGAAACACCCATTTGATGAGAAAAGTGGGTTCAAACTTTTTTGTTTACACTCTATATATTTTGTAATAGCTTTAATGTACACTTTAAACACCTTTAAAATATTGTTTATTTATGTATGGAAGGATTGTGGCCTGGAGCTGGTTGTCACTAGATGGCGCAATAGTAATATAATCCTGCAACACTCAGTTGAAAACATACATCGGATTTAGCCTGAAGGAGAATGATAAGAGTTAACTGCAGGTTTACTATTGCAGTAAAAAAGAAAAATATCATGTTGTCTAAATCATAATTTTGTCCAGGCAATGATTTAAAATGATTTACAGAAAGATGGCTTTGTAACTGTTCCTATACTTTCCCTTCATGGATTGAATATTTCTGTTTGAATGACACTATTATCGTTTCATTATGTAGATAAAAATGGAGATTCTGATGTAATCAAACAGAACAGAAGCTTTTTATAGAACTCGATGGTATGACCTGTCAGACTGTGATCTCTCAGCATGACTTTGCCTATCCAAGTATGTTAAGGGTTGTCAAAACTGATTAGGTCATGACAGATTGACATGCTTTATCCTGAGCTTTTTTGTCATTTCCAATAATAGATGGTTCCTGCAGGGTGTCACAGAGCTGTAATCATGTGTGGCATAAAATTTTCACGATTTGACGATGAGCCGCTGCTTTTTTAGAGTCTGGTAGCGTCACTGGTATATTTCTTGATTCTTGCAGGTTGGAGATGAGATTGTGGAGATTAACGGAGAGCCGGCTCGTGGCATTTCCCATACACGGGCTATTGAACTGATACAAGCTGGAGGAAGCAAAGTGGTACTGCTGCTTAGACCTGGAGCGGGTCTGTCTCAAGATGGCAGTAAGTGAATATAGATTCAGGCATGATCCTTTTATTCTTTTCATTTCAGTTTGGCTTACTGGAATGCAACACTGAATTGTTTTGCATTCCATGGTGGCTTTAGTATTATAATAATGTACAATTAATACATAAATAAGGTTTTCCTCAAAAATAAAATTTAGAAGTAAGAATGTTCCTAAGTGTGGTTCAATCCCATTTTAATTAAATTCACGTAGAAAATGTATAAGGAAATGCAGGAAGACTAATAAAATTCAACATAAAGTTCAGTGATGTAAACATTGGACATCTTTTAATCAGCTTCTTTGGCTTTGTGCACAGCTCTGTAATTTCAAGGCCCTTACTCACTTCAGTTCCAAGTTCTTTATTATACTATCAGTTTTTGCACAACCTAAATGTGTGCTTGCTTTCATTGTCTTGTTCAACATGCAGTCTAAGTTTTTGAAGATTTAGCATGTTAATAATGTTCTGATGTCTCTAGCTTTACCGGCAAGAAACCACCCTGAAACACGGTTTCTATTTATCTAATAACAAGCACTAACACAGCAATTTGCAAAAGGAGCTGAACTTCTTTGTTTCACTTTAGTTTATTGACTTTAAGGTGTAGTATCCTAAATGAGTGTATTCTAAACTGTACCCACTGGTATTTTCCATACTTGGAACTTGATCTATAGGTTTATTTTCTTGTCTTAAAAAGAAACAACCTTGTTTGTTGCCAGTGAAAACTCAAATATATGGTCTGTAACATCAAACTCTGTTTAGATGCCATGGTTAGATGGTTTTTTTTTTTTTTTTTTGGAGTTTTTCCTTACCGAGAAGGAGGGTCTAAGGACAGGATGTCTGCTTTGTTTAGTGTAGTCA
>JBAMHV010000003.1:11114321-11127586 GCA_037177535.1 Pseudomugil gertrudae | reverse complement strand
TGTGAAGCCCTTTGAGGCAACTTTGTTGTGATACTGGGCTATATAAAAATAAAATTGATTGATTGATTGATTGATTATCATAAACAATTAGCTGATTAATGATTATCTTCATTTGATGTAGTTGGAGCTTATTCAAAATCTCTACTCTCATTACTATTATTACTTTCTTAACTGGGTTCTTTAGCAACACATTAATTCCTAACCTCGTGCTTTCTTTGACTCTTGCCCATGATGCAGGTAATACCACTTCCTCTTCTGCGTGCCATTACACTGAGCACCAACACTAACATCATAACAGCTTTGTGTGGTCTCTTCTCTTTAACCTTGGTAATTCTTTTCTTTCTCACATTTACCCATTATTATTATTATTAACCTCTATGATACTGTAATCTAATTCCCTTTTTAACATGCTCAAATCAGTATTTTTCCCTATTTATAATCTTTGTGTGCCAATATGGTGTCTCCATGTAAAAAATCTCTTTCTTACAGATCAAAAGCTCATTTCATCCAGAAGCTATTCCGAAGAGGTGTTTCTTTCTGACACATCACCCCAACACTCTCCATATCCCACTGGGGCTTCCGATTTTGTTTCCCCTCCCTTGCCCAGCAAGTTGAAACATACTCAAAGTTGTAGCACCATATTCTTACAAGGCCACGAGCCCCTCCGCAGCACGGGCTTAAGCTCAGTGGAGGAGTTTGGAAAGTGGAACAACTTGGAGGTAGAAAGGCGTTGTTCCATCTCCAATGATCAAATGAAGTTCTACAAGAGGATCAGACACACAAAAGACTCCAGAGAGCTAAGCAGCCCAAAGAAAACGGGGAACACAATTCCTAAAGCCAAAGAGCAACATCACAGTCTTAAAAAGACTGAGAGTCAGGCACAAGAAGCATTGCCTAGCAGTAGCAGAATGCTTCAAACACATCAGAGACCTACAAAAATTCCAACTGCAAACCCCAAGAAGTCTCAAGATGGGCAGCAGGTGGCTTCAACACTTCAGCACAAAGAGCAGCAACAAGGTCTTCATTCAAGATTAAAGGACTTTTCCAGCAGAGAGAGCTTAGGTAATGAAAAGAAAAATGGTCAAGATGAAAATCTTAAGATGAGAAGATTCTCGCAAGGAAGAGGAGAAAGGACGAGGCCTGGCCATGAGAAAACAAGTTTTAAAAGAAGAGTAGCAGGAGAGGCTTATCACCATAGGACATTGCCTAAAGCAATAGGAGGAAATGATAAAAGCAAGGACAAAGACTCAGGTTACCTAGATGTTAATGGTAAGGGCAAATCTACAGAAGACAGGAATGGGAGCAAAGGGACTCTGAACAAACTGGAATCATTGTTTTTTGAAGGTACAAGCAGTAGAGAAGGTTCTGCAGTTTTACCAAAAGAACAAAAAGGAAGAAAAAGTAGACCAACAAACTCCAAAGAACATAGTAATGAAGACTTTGTGTCCTCTGTAAACAATTTCCCAGCAGGGTTCCCCCACAGCCCTCAAGTCTCTGTCAGCCCAGGCCCTTGGAACGTACCAAGCTTTGCCAAAATCCTCTCTGAAGCGGAAGTGCTCCGTGATCCTTCGTGAGGGAAGAGTGATAAGCTGTGCCGTGAATAATTTAACAATATTCTCAATGGATTGTTTTGTCAAAGTTCTTCCATTTAAGAAAAAGGTGAAGTGCATTAATGTGCCACTTTCTTCACGTATGGATCATGCCTGGATTTGTATTTTGGGAGTCCTGTGGTATCACATGTGGTATGGAGTTCTCCTCTCTGCCTTGTTGGTTGCATCATCATCTTTTCTGCGGGAAGTACTCCTTGCCACATGTGGTAACACATGGGGCATGGTGCACTCCTCTCTGCCTTGTCGGTTGAGTCATCATCTGCGGGACTTCAGCACACGCGGCACGCTCAGGGCTATGCCAGACAAGACATTTTGAAATGTGAAATGTGCCAATCCTGGGAGTCTCCTGCAAAACCTGTCTACCAACATCGCTTCACTCATTAAATCACAATGACCCATATGCAAAGAAATAAGAAGGACCCTGCCTTAGGTCAGTAGTGTACACCTAGGATGACTCTCATAGGATTAAATTTTGTTCTCTGCCTCATTGTGAGATACTTGGACTATCTTTTCTTCAAGATTTGTTCAACTGCATGCACTCGTCCGTACTATTTGTTTTGCTGCACGTGTTCTGCACATCAATGAGGATGAACCAGTCTCTCGTTTATAAATTGCATTCTTTACACAGTCGGTTTTGAAAAACAACTGAGCAAGCGTTTACCACTTCTTTCTCTAGACTGTTCAATTGGTATTGCCATGACACATCTTCACACAAACAGAATCATTTAAAAGACCAGAAACTTGTGGATTGAGATCTTGTTTACCATGTGTATAATAGCAAACCTGTGTGTAATTATTAAGGTATTAGATGAAAATACTGTATGTACATGTAGCTGTACCAAACCATTCCACATTTTGATAAAGACTTTAAAAAACTGTCCCAAGTTATTTGAGCTTTTCACCTTATTTCCAATGTACTTCAGTGGTTGAAATTACCATGGATCTTTGTAGTTCATGAAATGTATAGAACTTACATTCGATCTGCTGTACCAAATGTTTGCAGTTGCTCAAATTGTGTCTCATTGTGAAATATGATATATAGATATATATACATATATATGAATGTGTCATGTTTTACAGACGCTATATCCAAATTTCCATTGCACTGCATCTGCCCTTGTAGCATAACTGAATGAGTTGATGTTCACTTGATACCAATACATTGTGGTTATTATATAATGTAATGGTACTCTTATTATTTAATAGAGATATTACTTTATATTGAGGTTTACTGTTAAAGGCAAAAAAGTCTCTTTATGTAATGCTGTTCGAGTTCTGAGTCATGTCTCGTTTTTTTCTTATTTGTTTCTTTGTTTTGGGATTTTTTTGGCTTTTGTGAAAAGAAGAATTAGGATTTTAATTGTATATATCTGTCAATCCTGCTGTGTGATTCTTTGCTAGGGTAGCTTTAAGGATGTAGGCCAGAGAGTGTAGTGTATTATTGATATTTAAACATGCTGCTGATGTAAGTGAAGTCATAATTTTACATATTACAGGGTAATTGAGCAAACAGATGTAAAGCAAATGTATGAATAAGAGATAAAATGGTCACATACACAGAAAAGAAAATGTCACACTTGCTCATACAGCTTATAAAATAAAGATGTATTCAGAGGAGCTCAGGGAACGCAGTATAGTAGCAAATATGTGAGTTGATATTAATTACAGCTGAACCGAGGTCAGAGTTTGTGATTGTCAAAAAGAGTTTTCAGTTTACAGACCCAGTAAGTTTTTGTGCAATAGTTTGATAGGTATAAATGTGTAGAATCCAACTCTGGAGTGTCGGGTAAAGACAGTTCACTCTGGTCTCAAATTAAATAATGATCTTTTTATTGTACTGCCCCTGCACTGGTGTTCTCCTTCTATGTTTTTATTTTGATCATTTAGTGATTCATCTCTGCATCATACTGTGGCCTTGCATTGCTTCATTCAAAAAAAAAAAAGAAAAAAACAATCCTCGTGGTATCTTCTACATTCTTTAGGAACAGTAGATGTAAATGTTTGTACATTGTACAGCACCTTTATAAATACTTGCTGAGTGCTCTTTTGCGGAGAAAAAAAATAGAGGTATATTAAATTGCTCTATTATTTTTTTATGTAAAAGAAAGAAAATATTTAAAATGGATTGAAAAGGGTAGGTTATGAAATTGTCATGGTATTCTGTTCATGCACTGGAAATAAAGTTTTGCTGAAACATTTCTCTGATTTCTTGAACTGGAGCTGAGATATTTATAAATGGTTTTGTCATTATTCAAAGCTGCAGATTTTTAATTAGATCAATTACAAAGAGTTTGTGTGTATACTTCGATGGAGCTTTGTGGTAGAATATGGCAGTAATAATGAAAGAAATATGACAGCAATACTTTTGTCCACATGCTGAGCAAATCAGAAAGTAGAAGTAGAAGACTTCTGATGAGGCTCAATGGGGGCATCAAAAAGATGTGGAGGTGGGTTGCATGAAAGGCAGGTTCATGGGTAAATAATTAAACAGAAGTGAGATTTAAAAGGATAAGGATCATGCTGACAGACCAAGATATGGTCAACAAGAAGAGTAGTGACATCCGACTTAAGAATAAGTAAAGTTTGGCAGTGAGGGAAACAAAGTAATAAAGAGCAGCATGTGAAAACCCGACACATGCCAAAAAGAATAAGAACTCATGTGAATTTTTTAATATGAGATTGAGGCAAAAGCATCATTATAGTGTGCCAGATACAAAGGCACAGCTGATGACAGATTGATCACCTAAGTATTGAAAGTGCATTTGTTTGTTGCACATTGATAAGAAAGAAAGCAGTATAAGTTGCTGTCTCTATGGCAGATTTCCAGTTGTCATGGTAGCCATGGTAGAGCTATAAAGAACAAAGCTAAAACTGAAGCTAATCTTTTTTTCCTTTTAATTACAAGATTTTAAAGGCATTTTGTGCTATCGATGCATAATAAATGTATTTGATAAACTGGAATTAATCATGGAACTCCTGTTTCTACACTCCATTTACATCTTAAGTAATATAGTAAGCTAGAAATCATGTTCTACCTCTGTAAATTATAGTCAACTCTCAAATGAAGGTCTGTATATTATTAGAAATATAAGCTTAGAAAGATTTAGCTTCAAGTAATTCAGAAATGTAATCATCCTTCTTCATTTCATAAGATTTGCTAATGATGCCATGTGTGAATAACTGTAAAAGTTACAGTGCTTTAGATTAAACTTTCACAGCTACAGACTTGCATCTGAACAGTGCCATCTGATCTGTTTACTGCTGACTTAAACTAGAGACTGAGCTGATATATATATAAATAGATTAGACATCAGTCAGTCATTCAGGTTGGTATCAAAGCAGCTTTAAGAACCACAGAATAATAGATTCAGGTAGACCAATCTGATTGAACATTTTTAAGTGGCTGGATTTTAGAGTACTGATGACCAGATGAAGCTTATGAAGTACTGAAGCTTCCCAGCAAACTGTTTTAGACATTGTTCATTTGTTAAGGCTTCGTGTAGCCTACACACTTTGCCACCTGCTGGCCAAGCTCCATAAAACATGCAGGTTTGACAGATTCTGACATTTTATGTCAGCAAGGGACAAAAAAGTGTCATTACAGTGTGTTTTTCTACATCATGACTGTATTGTATCATATATATTAGATTAAATATTTACTAATGGGAAAATTAAAAAGTAATTTAATACTTCTTTGCACACCATGGTGGTGTTCTTTAAGTAGCACATGCAAAGTGAAAAAGATGATTAGAATAAAGACACTGCACTAATTCACAGTGATGTTCCATTACACAAGATGTGTGTAACTTAGAGATATGGAAAACCCTGCATCCCTGATATAATCTTTAAGGCTGGTATCAACAGTAATTAGAACATTTTAAAGTTTATGAAAATAGTAAAAAGAAAGAAAGAAAGGTAACTTTATGTGAACAGTATGCATAGATTCTCAGGTAGGTTTTCCAGTCAAAGCATATTTATTGCTTCAATGAATCACAAAGTGCAAGGTAACATAATCATGTTCTGGTTATTTACCTTTTGACATTGCTGTCCATCTTTTCAACACTGTGTCACTAAGTTTAGATTACATGATTATTGTGTATATATAGTAAATAAAGGTCCTAGGCATTGTTACACACCATTCAAGTATTAAGTTGCTTTTCTGAGTTAGGTTTGGCGTTGGAGTAAAGACAGTTGGTAAGATTACTTAAAGGAGCTATACCTTATTTTATTTTATTCTCATTAAACATTTTTTTTTTATTCAAGCCTTTTTAGTTGGTGGAAGCTGCTAATTCCAACTAGCTTCTAAACTGGATATGTTGGTTTCTCTGTGCCAGTTGCTAAATAAGGAGCGTTGCATAGCAACACCGTCTCTCCTGGCGTGTGCACGACAGATCTTGTGAACAGCAGAGCGTGGCCACCAAGTGGAAAGCTGGGCCTTAAGTGAAAGAGAGAAAAAATGCCAGAGAGCTATTTTTTCTTGAACCAAAACAGTAAATACACTGGAAGACACAAGTTTCCTCTGAAGAGTTCACATGCATGTCGAGTGGGAGTGTTTTTTAGTTGGTAAAAACTAGGAGTGAGGCTGACAGTTCAAACTAAACTGTTCTCATCACTCATGGTTCAAATCTTTGCAGAATCAGATATAGTTCCTTCAGTGATTAAAGATAAAGTCTGCAGTACAACAAAGATTTTTATTGTTTTTTTTTTCTTTAAAAAAATGTGCGGCAGCAAGATATGACTGGATCTTGTAAATTATTTCTTCAAATAATCAGATGGAGCAAGCAACAAGTAAATTGTCTTTGTAACTAACAAGCTTGCATATGTAGCCTTATAGACACAAATGTGTTCTTACACAAAAACATTCAATAAATATGAGGAATAAAGTCATGATTTTGTAATTAACCTCACACTGTTAGTATGTCTGAAAAACAGGTAACAGATGTGCTATAGCTTTAGAAACATACTTTCCTTATTATCAGACGTGAAGAGAAGCAGATGCTTTCTTACAGCTGCTGAGAAAGGAGGTTTCCCAATCATTTACTTGGACAGGGTGTTCAGATATAGATAAGAAAAGCAGGCTGTGCCAGCTCACCTAACACCCCTCTAATTCTGGCCATTTTTTTCCTAAACATCTAAAAAGCAAATGAGGTGTGCAGTTTTTTTAAAGCCATATTTCATTGGCTTTCCATCACTTTGTTATGCTTTTCCCTGCCAAATCTGAGAGGCCCCAAGCTTTTTTTAATGCTATTTTTAAGTGATGTAATGGGTTTGCATCACTAAAAGTATCCCCTTGGCATTTTGTCAAAGTACTTTTTTAAAAAATAATTATTTCATTACCAAAAAGTGAATTCACAGTTCACTAAAGTATGTTAGCTCTTTGTTGCCCTGTTTCTAAGTAACATAAGTAACATATCTGAAGGTTACTCCAGCAACACAGGGTAGTGGAAAGACGTGACCCCTGTCAACAGACTTGTGGTGAAAAATGGGAGGTGGATTCCTTGGAATTTAGCCTCTAGTGTATGTGAGTGTGAAGCAATGAGGCACAACCTCGCTCTGGCATGGGGATGTCTGTTATATCCATGACAATACCCCAAAACCACCACAGTATTTTGACCCAGGCTCTTTATTGTGGCATTTACTGCTATGACAAGCATCTTAGTCCTCCACGCCAAAGAAAGCTCAACTGCCTTCTTTAATGAATTAGCGATGATTCATCTGTATTTTTTTTCCCTTTTTCCACCACATTAATATATTGTGTTTGGAATGATATGCTGTTATACACACAGCCTTTACTGAATCGGATAAAAGTTACACCCAAAGCGTCTCTATTTTTTTGTCTGTCTATGGGCTTGACTAATGTTGGACCGATTAACAGATGGCATACTTCCTGTTTGTTCTTTCAAATTAAGATAGAAGGATATTTTCTTTACAGCTGTCATTTATACAAAGCTGCAGGTCTGAAGATAATAATATCCTAGTTTTCACCAATGGGTTTTAATACTTTCAGCTAAGAATGGTTTTAGTTTTATGAGTTACATTATTGTAATTATTTAGAAAAACTTTACAGTTGATATAATATGAGTCAGGGAAACAATTTAGAAAGAGGGTCTCAAAAATAAATGAAACAAATAGTTAGCAAAAATATCAGCTTTTATTGTGGTAGATTATACGTCACTTCCTACATTTCTGCGTGAGTTATTCAGCTTGCCGCACAACAGGAGGCTTTACTGTTGACAATGTGGGGAAAGACGGCAGTCACCACGTTTCTTGTCTGAAGAAGTTGGGACAACCGGACGCGTCTTCGGGATCTTCATTGTTTTTCGCTTTCTGCATTCCGATATGGATTTTTTACCGGATACTCGAGGAGCACGTAAACTAAAGTCCCTGCTGATAATTTACCTCTTTGTCGTGAACACAGCAGGTCAGTGTCTCTGAGCCGGTTAAATAGATGATATTTATCACATGAGAGCATTTTCCATCACCTCCACCGTGAAAGAACTGCCGCTTACTCTGATGCCAGCTTGTATCAGTAACTTTTTTAATATAATATTAGATGAACTTAAAACTTTTTCAACTTTTAGATAATGAATAAAATATATTTTTATATTATGTTTCATGTTAAATTATTAGACATAGATTACTATTACACTTTAGTTCATGTAAGATACCTACTTTATAGGATTAGACTTTATTCCTTAAAAAAAGATTAAACAAAACTTCATCTTAATTGTACACATCTCTTTTGCCTCTAGGTGACTGTCCCAGACCAGAGGGAAGAAACGGTATGGTCTTGTCTGATGAAGCACTTTTACGCAATGATTTCCCAGAAGGCTCTGAGGTCACTTTGTTGTGTCTGCTTGGGTACCAACATGTAAGCGGACCTGGGGTCATAACATGCAGTAAAGAGACATGGACTGAACCAGACCTTATATGCAAGAGTGAGTCCTGTCTTTGTTCATGTCAAACTCTCCAGTCATTCTACTGTTTTTGGCTTCCATATAACTTAGTTATCATGATCAGTAATATTGTTATCAAAGTATTGATGGCTGGTATTTTTTAAATCTTGCAGAGAAGGACTGTGGTCCTCCTATACCACAGTCACACATGCAGTTTGATACCAGCGAGGGTACCGTGTTTGGTTCTATTGTACAAGTCTATTGTGACAAGGGGTAAGTTTGAGTTATGTAGTTATGAATCTTCAGATTCCATTGCTATATGAAAATCTGAAAATCAGATTGGTATGTACCAGTTTGTAAAAGCTGTTATAACCTGCCAACAATACAGAAGTTGTTGATAGATTCCTCTAGGATTAAACTTAAAAGGAATTTAGTTTCTGAGCTTCCAAACGTCCAATCCCTCCGCAGTATTTCAGTCTGTGAATCTACAGAGCGTTTACCCTCCTCAGTTAATCAGCTCTGTTTGCTTTGCTTTGGCTTTCAGTTACAAAATTAGTGGAATGAGTTATCTGCAGTGTTATGATGCAGGGTGGATGGGAAAAGGATCCTGCAACAGTAAGTATGTCAGGTTTATGCATTGAATAACTTAGATTTTTTTTATTTGAAAGCAAATGCATTTTAATGAATTAACAGATAAGCACTGCTATCTTTATTTTACATTTTATACTTATAAAATTTTATTTACTTATATATTTATTCTCTTCAGTTGTCAAATGTGGAAAACCTCCTGAAGTGGACAACGGCAGAAGCCTCTGGGTTCTTCCAGATAATCCAAAATATGGAGAGACCGTGAAGTACAGCTGTAATGACGGATACACCCTCATCGGGAATGCTAGCATCACGTGCAACGAAAAAGCTCGGTACAATTCACAAGCTCCACAATGCAAAGGTAACGTTTTGTGTTCCACTCGAGAGGTGAGAAAAGCCGGCTGATGTTGACAAAGTCTTGTATAGTTGCTTTTTGTTCATTAACATATCTTTTAAAAATATTCTTTGCAAATTCATCAGACCCTTCTTAAAATATACAAGTAACATTGTCCATGCTTTCATTACACTGTCCATGAAAATGCATTATCTCTAACATGAGGGGGAACTTACTCCATCTATAATAACTATCCAGTTTTTAAGAAATGTAAGTGTGCATTTCAGCATCGTGACTCAGACTAACCCAACATTGTACTAAATGCTACATGTTAAAATAAATATTATTGCTTTGCTTTTATATCTTTAGTTACAAAATAATTCATTGGGACATATTAACTGTGTCCTGGAGACTGTCTTATATTAAGCAAAAACACTGTAGATCTAACCACGAAGTCACTGCAGTGTACCTGCATCAAAGTAAAAGAGCCAGTCAACTCAGTTCATTAATAAAGTTACTTACAACACAGTAGAGTATTTTGCCTCTGGTAAATGCTCTGTGGTGTTATGGGAACTGAGTTGTTGTGAGAAAGTGACATTACAGAGAGTAGAGTCCAGAACTTAGTAGTGTAAAAACAGATGAAAATGCATTTTTAATGCCCCTTCACATTTCTTCAGTGTTTCACACACTATTACTGAAAGGGCAAAAAAGCAGACGTCAGACATAAGGCCTACTGGATAAAAACACTCCTGTCTGTGACTGTGGAATTCAACACAACCAAGCAAAAAAATGAAAGAAATCATACACTTTTCTACCTTTTGCTTAAGAAAAAAGATGCTCCTGGGATAGTGAGGTGCTTTGCTGAAAGAGTGTAGGTAATTCAAATTGTTCAGTGCTCAAAAGTAAGAAAAATGTGTTGTTTGTTGTTGTGTTGTTTTATTCTCTGATGTACGTCGCTTTGGATAAAAGCGTCTGCTAAATGTCTGTAGAATAGAATAGAATAGAATAGAATAGAAAATGGCAACAACAATCACTGTGTTGCAGACAAATGCCTCAAACATTTAAACATTTCTGGTAAAGTAGGGCTCTGGTTTGAAATGCTGGACTCCTTCCTTTAACCTCCACAGTAGTGTTTCACTTGCTGTAACAGTCTGAAGGACACTCGAAGGCCAAGTGAGTTGATTTTTATACAGTTGTGAAATATAGTCAAAACAGTGGCTTGCCCGGAATGTAATACATAACCAAAGAAAGCTTTATTTATACTCTAAAGTTTGTACTTAATTTACAAATAATGACCCAAATTATACAAAAGTCATAAGTATGGTCTCATAGTTCTCCAAACCTTAAATAAAACTCATAAAAAAATCTCACAAGACGAGCTCTATATGGAGAACCATAGAATGGTAACCTGGAAGGCTTTAGTTCAGTAGTGGGCGTACTGTTGGTTTCATTTCATAAACTCAGCAGGGAAAACACAGTTGCCATTGTTACACTTTTCAGCTCATCCATTTATAACTCTACATAATTCATTCATTAACCATTTATTTGTGAGCTTTTAACTTTTCTCTTTATGCAATGTGAAGTGTAGAACCATATGCCTGATGCATGACTTTCATTTTAAGGCATGTTCTGCATGCCAGATTAAATCCATATGCATGGCCCACCTTCAGCATAATAAAAAGCTCATGAATGCCATTTTATTTATCAATAAATGTAGCAGTCTTTTTTGTTTATAGGTGTGGCAACAGAGCATATAATTACAACAAAAATGATAACCTCCACTACTACAACAACACAAGGTATACACTGATAAATAATTATGGTATTTATTGAAATAGTTTTGACATAGATATTAGCCATTTTGTGAAGAATATTTTTTTTTACTAACTGCAAATACCCCTCTACATGTGTTTGCAAAAGGATATGTTGGCAACTATACTTGTGCTTCATATTACAGAGGCGACCACTTCTGCAGTTGTATCTACCACACCCATAGCTCCAAACAGAGATAACACTATCACAGTCACTGCATCCCTAACTGTCTCACCTTCACAACAAGGTACAAAGCTATGCTCTGTTGAAAACCTTTAAAAACTTCATGTTAGAGCACTAATTTATGCTCTGCATGCGTGTCAGCACATGACGTTTAAGTTATAGAAGCAACCTTTTGTTTTCCATACCAAATACATGAAGTTATAAGAATGATGGTAACCAACTATCACTGGGCCTGCAATGACAATAAGTTATATTATGTTTTTGAACATTTGCATTCATCCAGTTCATGGTAATCATTAGGGCTTGAATAAAACAACTAAACTTGTACTCCTTGGCTCCTGAACATGTTTCACTCCTTCAAAGCTGAAGAAATCTTTCAGATGAGCAGTGAAACGTTTTCATGAACACAAAGCAAACGTCCAGAAGTTCTCAAGATATATCTCATCTCATAATTCTTTTTTGTTCATTAGGTTCTGATTTCATTTTGAGAGAATGGGGTAAAGCCACTACAACTAATGCAACATCTACTTCGTCTTCAATTGAAGGTATCTGATTGCTCTTATTTTTTAGAAAATGATTAGAAAATGCACTGAATGTCTGAATTTAAAAGCCCCCTCCACAGATTTTTCTGTCATTTTGATTTATTTTATAATGGTAATGCAGAGGCATAGCCCTTATTGACTTCTTATCAGTAAATCTGTCAATTCTGCTCACATGTGAGGATGGAAAAGATTTTTAATTGTGTTATTGCTTTATTAAAACACCTATTAGATATAACATCCAATCCTACATGTGTTGTAAAACAAAGTAAAGTTTATGTTTAAAACATGAGCTCATAAACTGTCAGCTAAAGTATATTAAGTAAAATGTAAAAAAAAACTAATGGATAAAAAAAGTCAAGAAAGATTTATTCAAAATGATAAGAAAAACAACTTGTGCCTCAAATAAAATGATCCGTCATTTATCATTTATTTGATCATTTTAAATTAAGAGTAGCTTGTTACAGTTCTGTATGTAACGAGGAGGGATAAGTATTCTTTAACAAAGAGAAAATACGTGTACGTAGTTTCTAAAGTGGCAAATTCTTCCCTCTAACACAGACTCATAAAGATTACCTTTATATTGCTAATATCTGCATTTTTATTAATGTAGTTGTATTTAATATATCCACTTTAACCAATATTAAAAATATGTGCTAAAAAACGTATGTGCTGGAAAAATAATTGGGAACCACTGTGTTGCTGAATTAATAAATGCATACACTCTGTTAATGGTTTTGTTACTGAATCAGTCATTTAATGGTTACAATAAACAGTGTTTATTGTGATTTAAGCTATTTGTATAGTAAACATATTTTATTCTTGCAGGCAAGCAGGAGGAGGTCATAAATACTAAAAAACATTTTGGTAAGTGTTTTAGTGTTGGCCTGAAAAATATGCATTTTTGTTGTTGGTCAAACATTTCATTTGATTTTAAAATAAATTTTCCAGGTCATACAGTAGTCGTAATCTCCGTGACAGCCGTTACATTAGGTAATATGTTTTCTCCTTCAAATTGCTATTATTAAAAATTTCGGATTAAGATTCTTAATTTGAGAAAAGTTTTCTGTCATTCTCATTCCAGTTGTGTGCATATGTGCATTCTTTTTAAACAAGTTTCTACTGAGGAGAAAAGGGTGAGTTTTTACATTTCATTTATTGCATGCCTCATTGGGTGAATGCTTGCACTCAAGCATTCACCCTTAGTGTTCCTGTTTCTATTATATTTGGGTGAATGCTTGCACTCAAGCATTCACCCTTAGTGTTCCTGTTTCTATTATATTTTATTATTATTATATCTTCC
>JBAMHV010000003.1:11084070-11106795 GCA_037177535.1 Pseudomugil gertrudae | reverse complement strand
CCCCCCCCCCCCCCCCCCCCCCCCCCCCCCCCCCCCCCCCCCCCCCCCCCCCCCCCCCCCCCTACCCAACAGTTCAGGACTTCTTTGGGTAATTTTGGGTAATTTTGCTCCTATATTTACATTTTTTTACATAATGTAGCATTAGAATGGCAAACACAAATGTCTTTAAGATATTTTATGCTAAAAATTAACTACACATGGATGTTCAATCCATGTTATTTTGCCTACTTTCTAAAAAATTAAACTAATTAGGCATCATGGATCATGGTAGGCAACTGTGGAAAATACTACAAAATTAAATATAAATTATACAAATAATACTAATATGAAAATACAACTACTGGATTAAATAAGATTTTAACCTAATTATTTCTTTTGTTCACTGTTTTTGGAAACAAATTACAACTGTAGATGTAACCTCCACACAGTGCATCCAGCTGATTACTGTAAGGAAGAGGAAAGAGTACCACCTCCTTGACTTTTTTCCTAAACATTTCCCGGACTTGCACCTGCAGAGGATCTTTCAGCAAATCTTTCACAATGACTGAAAAAGCCACTAACATATTGGTGCCATGCTGCCATCTTCTGGTAGTTTTTGATATTCCATCATGTAGATGAAGCAAACTTGTTGATTGTCCCTCCACATTGTAACCGATTTCAAATGGTGCTAGACATGATGGGAACTCTAAACACCAGAGGAAAACGGTCAGCCCTGGTGAGAGGGGGCTCTCAAGTCTCAGGATGTTTCTTTCTCTGATGGTTCAAGAATATACTTAATCATCTTTGATACTTCCAAAGTAATTATTAAGTCTAAAGTAACATTGTTTTTATTAATAGGGAAACTATAAATTTAAATAAAGGCACCAAACTAAAATCTAAAACTGATTACTTTCTGGACGTTCGTTCCCACTCAAGAACACCGATTTCAAATGGTGCTAGATGGGATTTTGTACTCTAAGACACCATCTGAAACCAGTTCCCTGGGGAGGATGACTTACAGACAACCCCAGATCAAAGTCATGGCAACATCTGAAAAAGAAATTAACAGATTAATTACCCAAACAAATACAGATGTCCTTAAACATGAGGGCACAATACATCCATCCATTTTCTGCCGCTTTTCCCTGAACAGGGTCGTAGGGGGGGGCTGGAGGCACAATACATTTTTAACATATTGTATAAAAGACATGTTTAATGATTGGAAAAGCTGACAATCAGACCTGAGAATGTAAAAAGTTGAGTTTATCATAGCAGACAGGTTATTATAACACTATTAATTTAAATAACCTCAACCCATTAGATGGTACAGTTGATTTACTCAGATATGTTTAGTACAAATGTAATTTTCTAAGAAGCTCTTCTATAAAACTACCTAATGTAAACACTGATCTGCACTGTGATGAGTGAGGTGTTTCTAAAGAACTTAGTGATTACACAAAGGCTAACTACTTAAACAATGTGTCAGTAAATAGGACAGAAAAACGCTGTTGGCAGTTACAGCAGTTATTCAACCTTTTGATTTTGGTTTTTGTTCACTGCAGAGATAAACAATATTTATCTCTTTATCGCTTATCTGGTTTTCTCATTCTCTCTTTTTTTCTCATTTTTTTACAAGAAGGCACTGAAATGTAGGGGCTGAAATTGCATTGCAGAATTTTTCATTTTAATTGTTTTTAACTTTGATTATTTCATGTGAAGCTAACACCCACCTGTGTTTTTTATCTGCACTGATGCTTCTTTGCAGAAACTTTACTCTTTGTAAAAATCTTTGCTGACAACATAAAATAATAAGTTCAGCAGACATAATATGTTTGTCTAAAGACTGATGTTTTTCCCCTGGGCCATATCTGAGATGACATCTTTGAGATTGAACTTTTTCTCCCAAACTATCGCAGATATACTACCTGCTGACACAGAGACCATTAAGGAGAACCACTACGTTACAGACAACACATCTAGGAAAAGCACAGTAGTTCAACACAAGAACTCAGTATAACGACATGGTAGTAGACTGGTACCAGAGATCAAGTACAACAAAAACTGGCTACTAATCATGTTGTGAAAAAATAGATATTAGAAGCTCTGTGCAGATTTCTTTGCAGGGCACAGTAGGATATTGTGTCCTCTCCTGGGTCTGCTCAGGCATCCAGTTTGCTCCTGATAGCGACTGTGGTGTAAAATGAAAAAAACAGGGCCTGAAATAGGTAACGATTCATTAGTATGTGTCCCTGTTGTCCAACCCAATGAAGCATGCAGAGAACAGAATTTCTATATGAAACCCATTTGGGATCACAATTTTCTTTTTTATATGACTGAACAAAACTAAGATGACTTATATGAACATTTGTTGGATCCTGTTTGTAGGCCTGGAATTAAAGGGCTGGCAATAAAAACCAGGCTGCAACCTGCCCTGACAGTGTCTCGAACACTCTTATCCTTTTGTTGGGTAAAGGTGACGTAGCAACTAATCCAAAACCTGCATGTGTCTTTCGGGAACAATTTCCTGGTCAGCCAGTCCGTAATCCTCTTCGCTGGTAATTTAGTGTCTTGGCCCTCTCAAACAAAAGCAGTTGTATTGGCTGGTTATATTTTAGGAACTGGTAATAGAATAAAGAAAATTGTGATAGGTAACATTGTTTTAGAGATGTAAAATGTAGGTCCAACAACATGATTAAACATCTTCGATCAGCTTTAAGTGCAAATCAGATGAGAACTGTGGTCTAAAAGCCACAGCACTCCCTATATCCATCCCATACAGCATGTGGATCGCTCTCTATCCACTACTCTCTCCCTCTTTCATGCTCTCTTGTTCATTTTACTACAAGTTCTTTTGTGAGCACAGAGGCTGCTTACTGCATCAAGCTTTTTTCTAGCAGGTCACCTGATCATTGACTGCTTGTTAAAGGCGCATCGGGCCCTTTTAAGACCAAAACAAAAGTAAGTTATGCAACACTGATTTATTTGAAACCACATCAAACTGCATGCAATGTTCCCTTCTAACAAAATAAATAATTGTCTGACATGAAAAAAAGAGATCACAAAAATGTCTTAGAAACTGAACTGATGCTTCTTTTTAAAGGAAATGGTAACCTAATATGTCCATGTGGTTAAGAATTCTTGATAAACACGTGCCCATTGCACATGCATCAGACAATGCAGGCTGTATGTAATTTGTGTCAACATCAGAAAGTCACTTGAATAGTTCCTATCAGAGCCGGTGACGTAAAGGGAACTGAATGCTGGCATACATGTGACATTGTGTGCATATAACAGTGTGGGACAGAGCTGTGTGCATGTTTGCACGTGTAAACAGGGTAGGTGGTTAAGCCTCTTACAGATTAGAGGTCCTAATTTATCAAGAGTGAGAGAGGCAACCTTATCAAGGTAATGTGTTTTTAAACCACCTGCAGTCATGGAAACGTAGACTATCATTTGGATCACAATACCTGATATACAAAATATTGTGCCGAATATGAATCTATGTGACATACTCATTTGATTCAAAGCTTTTGAAGTTGAAGGTCCACTGTTTTTAAAAATACAAAAAATATCTAACTGCACCAATCAGATGTCATTTCCTGTGTACTCTGTCTGCACAGAAAGTGCCCTGAAAGTACCAAATGTGTGGATCGAGTAATAGCTTGGATATCTCTTTCCACATTGCATCACATTTTCCCCTCAGCCACTTGTTGGGAAATGTTTGGAGAAGAAAAAGACAATACATTCAAATGAGTCTGACATTTGGTCTGATCTGCTGCACAATGGGTGAAAATAAATTCCATGGACAAAGGAGTCGATTTACACTTTGTCACTTTTCTGGCTCTTGCTTGGTCTGCTGGGGAATATCAGATGTCTTGTTGACAATAAGTATGGTGTAATGATTTAAACTAGCTGCTGCAGGGCATCTACAGAAAGTAAATTAGGTTTCCAGTTTCTCAAACAAGGAACACCTGCTTAGTTATGGATAAAAACACTAAGAGAACCAAAACAATCTCACTATTTCACTTTTCTAATGAACACTTTGATGTTCACATATGCTTTAGTGCACCGTACAACTATACAAACTAATGTAGGACTCATCACAATAAGAGACTTGACAAGTCCCCTTTTTGGTTTCACCAAGGTTCCTTACATCACTTTTTGTCCTCATTTCACAGCACATAAGGTGTCTCTACTTGTGAACAAATGCTGCCTCACACTTGTCTATAAATACATCATCATCTCGCTGGGCCAGCAGTGCTCCGAGTTTAATTTTAGCACTGTCATCTCTCGGCTCTGTACCACTTCCTGTTCAATAATCTCAGCGTAGGAGGGATCTGTTTTAAAAGGCAGTGGGACACTTTCCATTTTCCCTGATGGTCGATGTGGGTTACAGGTGATGCTGGCCCCTTGCTGTAAACACATTCATCAGTAGATTCTCATTCTCTGTTTTGTCTTCTAAAATGTGTCTCTGTCTATCTATTATCGAACCACCAGTATCAGCTGAAATTAATGGGCTTCAGCTGGAAAAGCAGGGACTGTTTTTTTAAATTTATTGAAGCAGTTTTTAGACCAGGGACAATGCTAGACATTCGGCTCTACTGGGGAACAGACCAGCCATTACTCAGATCACATTTTCTATTTTAAAGATCTGCTGTGTTTATAAAACAAGCAACGCTCTGTTCCATCTACTTCCCCTTGCTATCACGACTGTAAGAGCTACTTCCAAACAACTGCTGCACATTCTATTCTATTCTATTCTATTCTATTCTATTCTATTCTATTCTATTCAACAGTCATGTAGCAAATGCTTTTCTCCAAAGTGACTTACATCTGAGAGAACAACACAGTTAAGAAATTGAACAATAAGGGGGACAGCATAGATAAGGGCCAGTCAGACGGCAGCAAGTCTACTTGGACATCCCATGTAGTGTCATGCAGTCATTTTTTTTCATTTCCATTATTATACCACATAATATAAATAACAATATGGTTATAACAAGCTAGGTGAAAGGAAAAAACATCTTTTTCCATCCATTTTCTTCACTGCTTATTCAATTCAGGGTCACGGGTAGCTGGGGCCTATCCCAGCAGCATTTTTGGCATGAGGCAGGGTAGACCTGGACAGGTCGCCAGTCCATCACAGGGCCATGACAGAGAGACAGATAATCACACATTCATTCCTGTGGACAATTTAGAATAACCAATTAATAACATGCATGTCTTTGGATAGTGGGGGGAAGTCAGAGTACCCAGAGAGAACCCACACTAACACGGGGAGAACATGCAAACTCCACACAGAAAGGTTACTTGTTGGACCTTCCCCAGCCGAGGCTCAAACCAGCAACCTTCTTGCTGTGAGGCCACAGTGCTAACCAACTGTGCCATCATGCAGCCAAAAAAAAACCTTTTGGTGTTTTGTAAACATAAAAATGGAGATTTTTATAATCTAATGAGATGTAGAAATAATTATTGATTAAAGTGAGAAAATTATTCCAATTGAATATTAGATTATTGTGGTAAAGGCGTCCAGTAAATATCAATAATATGAAAGTTTACTTGAGAAAACCGGCATTATGAAAGTCAAACAGTAAGATAAATATGTTAACCTGCTTGGCAGCCTGAATTTGAATACCTGCTGTATTAATGTGAATTTCTTTTGCATCATAACATTTAACATGCGGGATGATGATTTTCTGGTGGATAGTACTACTTTCTTTTTATAACTGAAACATTAAATGAAGTAAAGTAATTTGTTATAGTGACATTATAAACAGCACTTTTTAAGATAACAGGTTATCATAAGGCACTGCATCTGATTATAAGGAATTCACAGAGAATAAATATGTAATGTCAATGAGAAAATGGATAAAATACAGACGGTGTTTTTTATCTCAACTTCTCAGAGGGTAAATGATTGACGGTAATAACTTTCAGATAGTAATTAATCTGTGTTGTCTCTAAATAAATCCCAGTATCCTGTCTTTACTGTGAGAAACCTGCTGCTGCTCTCAGCTCAAACTGTGTCAGTTCAGGTGTGCAGCTCACTGCTCTCCTCAAAGAAACCAGGAAGTGGCTGCTTTTCACCTCATTTCCTCTCCCTCTCCTTCTTCTTTTCCTGGGGAAATTTATTACTTTTCTCTGCCTCCTGTGGCTGTGCATCATAAGCTACTAGCAGGATATATAAAGGTCAATTTAATGAATCACTTAACTCAGCTGAAACAGCGTTCCAGGTGTGGACTAAAACATCATGGAGTGTCTTTTGAAAAGATGAGAAGGACTTCAGAGACCATTCATAATTTTTGTAAATAGAGAATTTAGAGCTACCTGGAACTCGTATTTCCATAAAAGTTATTTTAAAAAAATATTTGAATTAATTTGAATTAGTCAAAGATAACTGTCTTCTGTCCTTGTTACTGTTTATCATCTTATCCCCCTCACTGCTGGATGGTTAACTGTTTGAAACCCATAAATTAACCGGGGTCATATTTCTTTGTTTGTGAAAGTGGGTCACTTGTTCCACTAGTCAGCCTTAGAAGACATAAGCATTATGACTGCTGATGGTATGATTGTCCCAATCTTTAAAAGACCTTCTGGTTAGTTTTGGCAGCCTGATTCACACAATATGGAGTACATTATCTAAAGTACAATCACTAGAGGTGATTTAAAGCCATTCCCTGATACTCACTCTGTGATCAGTTTATGCATCTTCCCAGGACCTGTACACATGTGCTTCAAAACCACCATAATAACATTCCCTCTGGAGTCAAATTTCTTTTTAGCCCACATAATTAAAGTTCTACTCTCCCATTCACACTCTCTCTCCTCACCTTAGCTTCCCAGTGGTTTAGCAACTCATGAGGTCTATTGCTGATTCAGACTGTACAAATCCATTAGACAGGATGGAGTTTCCTCTTCTTGTGTGTCTCATTTCCACCTCAGATGAAGCACTTCATCTTGTGTCTCTTTGGCATGTAAGGAGCAGGAAGTACCACATCTTCCTACGAGGTGATCATTAGAAAGACACGGGAAACCAGTAGTTTGTTTTAGCCACAACTGTGTCATCACAACAAGCATCTCCACATCCTGGGGTGTTACAGAAGGAGTGCTTTATAAACTGTAAGGGCATACAACTGCTAAAGTGTCTCACACTGGATAATAGTGTAGACTACAGATGAAAAATTATTGCAAAAACATTGTGTTGAGTACTTTGGGCTATATAATTTAACATCCTTAGCATAAAAAATACAAACAAGGGATGAAAGAAAAAGAAGAAATATATGTGTACATCATAAAGAAGTGCCACTCAGTAGCACCCCCTATATTCGGGAAGCACAGCTTGTTTTTATTATATCAAGTGCGCACTTTAGAACTACATTTATATTAAGGATCTCCCCGGATCTCTGTGACGCAGCAAAGGATGTCTGACACCTGAATCATAAAGCTGTGTCATCGCTGCCCTGCTCGGGTTTTCATTTCCTTTAAAATCGTCAAACAACTTTACCCTCGCATATCATCTTGTGAACACGTCTGTCAGCTAAAGAAGTATTTTTATATCAAAACAAGGCGGTATTTTATTGACAACGCTGTCCATGAGGCCACCGGGTGGTAAATTATCGTGCCAATATGTACTGCGTAACATCGTCCTCTCCCACAACAGGATTACGCACTATCCATCTCTTGCGCAGCATCCTATTCCGAGCTCTTCCTTGACACGCCATCGCCTCCGATTCCATGTTTTGTTTCCACCTTCTTTTAAAAAATGATTCACAAAATAAGTTTCAGATCCAAAACAAATACGCTGCTATGCCGTCGCTACGTGTTCCACCGCAGGGCAAATTCCTGCTGGATTTTATCCGGCTTGTTGGACTTCGCGCTGACGCAGTTTAATTTTACCTGTTGTCATATCGATGATGAAACACTGGGATTTGTTTACAAGTGTTTACAACTTCTTTTTATCAACAACCCCTTGTTATTTTAAAAAAACATCACTTTCATTTTGTTTAATTATTCTTTGGTTCGTACTTTAATTATTACCAAAAGCGTTGTTCTTACCTTTCCATCCAGGACGCAAGTGGTTATGAATTACATAGTGGTATTCTTTACGCAACATACGCAGCGTGATGTCGCTTTGCCCATTTAATAACACAAATAACTTACGTGTTTATAGGAAGCTTCCTTTTCTCCAGGGTTGAAGAAGTGTCAGCCATTTCCCTCAGACCCGACCCTCGCTGAATGGTCAGTCCACCTGATCCCTGTTTCTTCCATATTGTCGTTATTATCAATCTCAGAGAGTACGTTTGTCCCAATGTATCCCTAACAATTTTCCATAGCGCAACATGAGGACCCCGCCCCTGACACTCCCCCAGTCACTGATTGGACAAGCGGCCGGACAGTCTTTCCTCATCGCCGGAATCACATGTGGCTGACGCATGTTTACAAACATCGGTGAAATCACATGGTAATGTGGGCTGTTTTACCGTAAACTATCTCCATTTGACGTAACTACCAGATGTCGTGCTCCGAGGCTGTTATTGATTTCTCAATGACTATGTGAAAAACTGTAGGCTATTTAAGACGGCGAATAACTTCTACAAGGAATATTACGGGTTCCTTTTCTCAAACGAGCCAGTTCAATCGGATTTCTCAGTATAATTTAGGTTGTTTTTTTAAATATAATATCAGATTAATACATATTGGAATAATTTTAAAAATAAAACTAAACCATTCACATATTGTGTTGAGGTTATTTCTTTTGGGGCCGTAATAATATGGTCATTTTAATTAATGAGTTCCTTTCTAAATATTATATTTTTAAAATGTTCAAACATGCTGCAATGTCATTTTTCCCCAGCAGATGGCAGTGCAACCCTGGTAAATTGACCTATTAAGCTCTGCATGTTTATTGTTTACTATTTAAGGGTTGTCCACAAGTTGGAGCACAGACATTGCCCCAGTTATTTGTGACTACTGCTAACTTATAATAGTGGTGATTGCTGTTGTTAAAAACACACACACACACAAAAGGCACAAACATAGGTTTCTGACTTAAATCATAGCTACTTAGCAGGTTCCAAAATGGGCCATCTTAAAAAAAAGATTTTTGTCATGTCACATTCTTCAGTTTTTTGGTGGAGCACTAAACCATCATTAGATCACATAAAGCCTCCCAGACCATGTGAACCTTAGGTCTTCTGTGACATGATTGCGTTCCCACGCAAAAGGAAAAAAAACACCCATGTCCCCTGGGGGGCTCCGTAGATGACTGAGGTCAAATAAAAAAAAAAATTTAACTCGCTCACTTCCTATAAAGGTTATATGTGGGAAACAACACAGTTTACACAGAACTCCTAGAAAACTGGGTTCCAGTTGTGTATTTGCAACACAGCTGAAATGAGGAGATCGACCCAATAGATGGAGACAAAGTACAAATAATGCTTCAATGGAAATGTAAAAGTGAAACATGTTTTTCTTTTTTCTGTTCTTTTCATTTATCTGTTTTCTTTTTTGTTCACTTTTATAGTTGAGTTTGTTATTTTACTTTGTAGAAATTAAATCCACACATATATTGACCACAGGAGGAGCCTTGTTGTTTGCATATAAATATAAAGGCTACTTTGAAGCTACATGGCTCACTGAGAGAAATTTGACAGTTTATATGTAAGAGTGGTGACATTTGTCATGTTTTTCCTATTCCAGTGATGGATTCGCACTTCGTCATTGCTGATCTGCTACCAGTGAACACGGCACTGACCTATGCACCCACTCAGCTTTACAGCTGCTGTACAGACAGCCCAGCAGGCTTAGTAAGTGAAGCATTACAGCTGGTATGTATAAGGCTGTCAAGAGTGTAACAACAAGAGCTGGTAAAGGTCACTTGAGCTAGAAAGACTGGTGTTGTTAAATTGCTGTGGCTGCACAAATTCAGGCTTTGCACACATGTGAGGCTCCCTTTCTGGTGTATCCACACCCGAGTGACGGATGACCTTGTGTGACTGAATCCTCATGGCCATCAAAAACCCATAGGTCATTGTTTCTTTCAGACCCAACACACTCTGGTGTCATAAGTGAACTATTACTAACAGCAATTGCAATTCTGTTTTTGTTACTCTGTTTTTAAAATACATATAATACAAATTTCATTAAGAAATACTTTACTACGTATACAATCACTTATACAATATGTGATTATGAGTAAAATTATATTTTATTTAAGTGCTCCAATGGAAAAAGAAATAGGTTTACTGTTCAAATTCACATCATTGCACATTTAATATTTTTTAAACTATTTTTCAAAGATTATATTTCCTGCTAATTAATGCTTAATTACGGTCACAGTTGTCACTTTGGTGTTCTGGAAAGCCCTTTGTGTGGTTTTAGTAGTGTGTTTGGATCCTAACTGCAAGAGAAAATTTTTTCTCCATCAGGTTTCTGGGAATAGATGTTATCTTGACAACCAGTATTATTAGTGCTAACCATGAACTATATCCCTCCAACACCTCGTGCATCCTGTATTATCACACCTGCACCTTTGTGGTGCACGGCTGGGAATATTATGCTTGTTGAGAGCAGACATGTTGGGCTACATCAGAGTGGAGCAAATCTGTTTTGGCTTTATCAGACCTAAGAATGTGTTCCCAATATGCATTAAGCTTATGTTAATATGATTTTTGTTCCCATTTTTGCATATTTTTGTTAAAATACTGAGTATTACATTTGTAGCATAATCTCTGAAAAATTCTTAGTTAATTCACAACGTTTTTTGCCTTTTGATTGTTTTGTGACTGGTCAGGTGGTTAGAAATTATGATTGAACAAGAACCCATTAAACCTGGATTTCAACTTGTAACCATATAAAGTCTATTCAGACTCTCATTTTGTCAACTAGAATTCTAATTATGATCATCATCGCCTAATAACTCAAATAACTTCTTAGGACTCTTGAGAGTGACTATTTGGTCGTTCATGTCACCAAATGTACATTACGCTAACGCTGGAGCATGAGAAGTACTCTAACTACTCTGTGCTGGGCCGCCAATGTTTCTATATGCCTACTGGTGGGCAGCATGGTGGCACAGTCGTTAACACTGTGGCCTCACAGCAGAGGAGGTCGCTGGTTCGAGCCCAGGATCGGGAGGGTTGTCCAGTGACCTTTCTGTGTGGAGTTTGCATGTTCTCCCCATGTATGCGTGGGTTCTCTCCGGGTTCTCCAGCTTCCTCCCACCCACAAGACATGCATGTTAGGTTATAATACCTATGGTTAAAATGGTTTAAAATAACATGTAAGTCACTTTGGATAAAAGCATCTGCCAAATGACTGTATAGTACTGGGAGATTTGGGAGGTTTTTCAAAAAACCTGACGTGCATTTTCTGTGTTATGATCAAAAGACAATCATTAAAAAGTATTCAAATGAGCTGCTGATTTGAGTTCACCTGAACTTTTTGCTGGCAAACCCAAATGAAAAGTGTAACGCACCAGTGCAACCAATGCAAACAGTTAGCCAGGAGCCCTGCTTAATATGTTTGTGTGAATTGAGAGTTCTGATTCGGTCAATAATTTAATTTCCCTTTGATGCAATAATAAGCGACATGGGCAGTGATCCAGTCAAACGGCTAGACTGAACACTTAGTTGTAACTGTGCTATACATGATAACCTCAGAAGTTACAAAAACACAGCTCTGTGAATGTAAACTTGCTGCTGATAAATTAATTTGGATGAGCAAAATTCATTTCATGAGGTGAAAAAATTGCTTTTAATTACAAGCGAAAAATGATAAAACAAATAAGATAAGGACATTCTGCAAAACAAATTCAACAATCACACTTTTTTTAATCAGAAAGCGAGTGTATTTACAATTATAGTATGTCATGAAAGAAAAACAAAACCCTCAGAAGTAAAAAAAAAAAAAAGTATTTCCAATCAATGAGGAGATAAGAAATGATGTGGTGCTGAACTATCTGTATGCTATGAAAAACATAAAAACAACCTAGCTGTATTTTTTTTTGCTTTTCCTGCTTTCAACTTGAAAAAAAAGTTTACTGCATTTGTCTGAGTTACACTTTGCTCTACCATTCCATTATACAGTGAAAAAATAGCAGTATTTTCAAAACAGAAAAAATAAACTGTACAATAAGGAAAACCACATAGTCCTTGGACCTGATTCATGTAAACTTTGTCCAGAGGTCAGATGCAGAAGTTTAGCTGCTCAGTAGGTTAAAGTTAAAAGCACTTGAGTAATTTCCACATTTTCAACAGCATGGCAGCATCATTTCATTACCAATAAAAACAAAGTTCAGGTTTCTTGCTCCTTTTGATTTTTTCACATTTATTATGTAGTTTTAAGTTGTCTTTGTATTTATTAAGTATGCAAAAGATTCAACCTTTGATGTACAGACACGTTTTTATTACATTTTGACAATTAACAATGCAAATTTAAATTTCCTGAAGTCTTTGCTTCATGCACCTTTTCAGACAACTTTCTAAGGCAAGAGTGCAGACATAGAAAAACACACCAGTAAAGAAATTCTCTCAGCAGCTCGGCTTCATTGGTTTCATTGCAGCACAAAAATGGATTAAAGGGGCAAATAGATCAATTCTTTCATCGCAAGGTTTGCTGTTGTAAACTGCCTATAGACCAAAACAAAGTAACTTTAGATGTTTATGTTGTCACCTGTCCAGGACAAGATCTCAGCTCTACAAGGCTATTGTTAATCTGGGTGCTCTCTTTATCCAACAACTTCTTCGCCATCAACTGTTGCTTTAGGAGGCAATGTCAAATCCTGGTAGTTTTGAGGTGAGTATTTTTTCAATTTTCCTCCATTTTGCTTTGAAAATGTGCTGCTATTGCTCATTGCTTATAAATGGAGGGAGGGCAGAAGGCTCCGAGAGGACAGAGGGGGCAATTCTCATGAATGCAAACATAGGATTTAAGATGAACACAGAGACGATGTGTTACATCAGGATATGGACCAGATTAAATTACCCCTGTAGTTTTTTACAAAAGATTTTTTAAAATTCCATCTGTATATAAATGATGGATTTCTACTTATTGCCCCTTCAGGTTATTCATTTTCTATACAGTTTAATCCAATTCAGGGTCATGGGGGGGTTGGAGCTGATCCCAGCAATCAGCAGGTGTGAGGCAGGATACACCTGGATCAGTTTCCTGTCCATCACAGCCTGCTCCAAACTAATTATGCATTTGGTATTTCTTTGTCAGTTGTCAACAATACACATTTGACATTATTTGGTAATTCTAAAGATATTATCAAAATAGGACTGAAGTCAGAACAGCTATCTAATCCTAAACGATCAGTAAGAAAGTCAGTCAGTCATTGTAAGCAGGCTCTTCTTGACACCAGCAAAGGTTTGTGTTCTCAGACTTCACATTACAGGCACTATAATCATTGACATGTTATTGCTGTTGTTGGCCTCATCATTGTTGTTGCCATCGTCCTCCAGAGAAAAAGAACTGAGGAGAGGAGCAGGAAGGGATGTGGCTTGTTTTATATATTCCTTCAAAATTTTGTTGAGGGGCAACAGAAAGGTTGGTGGATGGTAGAGTACAGTGGGTGTTCACATCTCAGTGTCGGCCACTTGGCTTTGTGTGGCTGAGTGTCCATTAGTGGTGGGGGTAGGGTTGGTCCCATTTTCTGGTGGAGACTCTCCATTGACAATGGGCTTGTCAATGGGCTCCTGGGGTAGAGGGGCCACGGAGACTAGGGTGTTGGCCTGGTTCTCCTCATCCACCTGGAAAGAATCAGCCTAAGGGGAGAACACAGCAGCATCTTTAGAACACAGCTTATTAAAGCCACAACAAAACAAATTAAACCATCTGCCCTGTGGCAGGCTGAAGAAGAAGCTTTAAGTTTAATACAGGTGTGATGTTTGTCCTCATCCAAGCAAAGAATTGAGTGAATAGCCATGTATTTGTCCACAAATCCATATGCAGTTGTTTATTTTTGTTGTAAAAAAAAAAACTCAATTTCAACACAATTTCCTTGTGAACAGGAGCTTTAAGGGCAACGTTTTCCAAAATGCTTATTAGATGGTCCCAAATGCTTGAGTATTATATTTTACCTAATGTCTTAATTGTGTGACCATCTTCAAGTAATTCTAAATGACATGATAACTGTGGTGGTTAAGACATCTTCTGTGTCCAAACCTTGTTTATTTACAACAATAGTGAGGCTACATCCAATCCAATCTTAAATAAAGCAATATTTTATTATGCTGTTTTCACTAATTTTACTATTATCCAGTTTTCCACTGTGTAAAGGAGTCTCGGGCATAAATCAACAAGATACCGCTGTCATCTGTAAACTGTATGCATATCTTACAAAGGTTAATATGCTCGGCACACTTCATATTAGAGCTACATCCACTAATGTAGATCAAAGCTGGTTTCAAGCTTGAAGTGAAATCGAAACTGTAATAAAATTATCTACCAAACTGCTGAAGTAAGTGACAACACCATCAATTCCACAATGTCACTAATGAGGAAGTGGTTTGACTTCAGTAAAATCAACAAAAAAAGACAAATACAACATGCAAACATAGTGTATTATTAGTCTGTAGACACGTTTATTCACCTTAAAAGATGTCACTTAATAATTATTAACCTTAATTTGGTTAATACTGCTATATGCAGCTGTGTATGTAAACACAGTGATGGTTACTTTTTTAATAAAACGATGCAATATCTCTAAATATAGCTCACCAGTCTGACTCCTTTGGAGTTCTTGTGATGCGTCTTGAAGTAATAACCAGCTGTCAGCAGCGCAGCCAGCAGCAAGCCAGCCAGCAAAATAGAAATTAGCACCAACTTCGAGTTCTTCCCCCAGCGAGGAATGGCCTCCTCCACATCGGTCTGTGGCACAGAAGAAAAATAAGAGTGAAAGAAAAAGTTGATTTACAGCAAAAGAACTTTCTACAGAGTAATCATACATTCCTTAGGAGTCATAACAAAAAAGACGTGACTTGTCTGAAAACTGTTAAATTGCTTATAAGGTCATTCAGTGCAGGATGGAGCAGAAAATTAAATGTGGACCATGTTGAAATCAAATCATGGAACAAGCACACCAGTATGTCAAAACACGTCACTATATAAGGGACAAACATGTTTTTTCAGCTGACAAGTTGATTGTGGGATTTTCGTGACACTTAAGCTGGCAAACTTTTTAGCAGCTTAACACTTACTAGCCGGTTCTTGCGAGATTTGTCGCAGGGCTGTGTGTTGGGGACCATAGACAGCTATTAACTGCT
Organism: Pseudomugil gertrudae; assembly: GCA_037177535.1. Taxonomy (NCBI): domain Eukaryota; kingdom Metazoa; phylum Chordata; class Actinopteri; order Atheriniformes; family Pseudomugilidae; genus Pseudomugil; species Pseudomugil gertrudae. The sequence continues at coordinate 11,091,550 of JBAMHV010000003.1, read as the reverse complement.
CATCAGCTCCCTGTTCGTATGTAAATTCATGACATGGAGAGTGTAAACAGTTTGACCATCTCCAGTCGGTTTCGACATTCATAGTTGTTTGTTTTGCCACTGAAGCACTGAAGGAGTGTAGCCTAATAAATGATCATCCTGAACACCGTCACGTTTCCAGTAATCAGCTGATCGCGGCAGTGAAAATGGGTCTCATTCTAATGATCTGTTAAAATTACATTAAATTAATTGCGGGGGTAAACGATCAATTTAACTGTATACTATATACTTTTATCCAATAAAGTTCCAACTTCGTGCTGTTGTCTCCGCTGATGTAATAGACAGTTCCTGATCCATGCAAAGAAAAGAGAAAATATCTATTTATACAGTTATGACACTTCCTATTTAGGAGTCACGGAAGCAAAGTTTCTGCTGATATGATCCGCTGCAGAAGGAGTCACAAACGTGTCGCAGTCTGATTATTTATTTATTCATTTATTTATTTTTGCAGTCCAACTATTGCCCTATTCACGCATTAGTCACATTGATGCGTCTTCTTATATTAGCTACATATGTGTCGCAGTCATAGATCGCAGTGAACACCTGACTCGCCCATGCGCACATCTTTAGTTTTCCAAACAGTGAACAGCGCGTTTATGCAACACCTGCGTGAAGCTGCTCCAGCTTGCAAATCACAGTCAGAATAGACGTCTGCTTATTTCAGCATAACCAAGAAGGGTAACATTGTGTGCTGTAAGCTACTCAGCAGCTACAGCTTCATATGGTTTTCATATTATTGAACTATCCTTCCAACATAGCGGCACAATATCTATTAACCATGCTGGCTTGCAGGAATGTCCATCTAGCTGCACAGTAATTTAAAAATAGTGCTGCACACTTGAGGCTCATTTAGTGCACGTCGTGTGGTTTTATTTTATTCGATTAGATGCCTCCCCTGCACAGTCTCGCCAACTGTTCTTTAAAAATTGAAAATAAACATTTCTTTGAAACTGGAACAAGTGTCCTGTATTTTAATAAGCAGGAGGAGTAGCACAGAAGTGAACAGATGGGTCGTGAGCGATTTTTGAATGAACTGTAATTTGCGCAGTCGTGGACATGCACAGGGACAGTGATTGAGACAGCTCTGGTCCCCCAGGTGGGACGCTTGGTCCTGCAGGGATGGAGAGGAGGTTGGCATCACTTGAGCAAAGTGTTTACAGGAGAGGCTGGAGCGACCGGAGAGGCATTATATGAGAGAAGTGGTGTGACACCAGAATTTGAGTTATAAGCACTAAATGAGCCTCGAGTTCATACACTTGGGGAGTGGTTTCTCCTCCCAAGAGAATTTCAGCTTTTAATTATTCCAACCACAAAGTTTTGCTAGCTGACTCAAGTTAAATCATTGCTTTAGGAGGTCTATTTTCCAGACCTTCATGACGAACAGCATAAATTACATCAGTGATTCAATGTGGAATTTCTTTTACCATGTGTTGCTCGTGTCCACGGAGAAGCATTGGGGGAATCGTAGTGACATAAATATGACTCCAATGTCTTTCAAAAAACTTCATGTATCTTGTGTATGTGACAAAAATTTAGATGGAACTTACCTTATCTTTTATGTTGTCATTGTTGAATTTATTTGTCATGCCTGTAACATCAGCTGCAAATGCAAACATATATTTAATTAAAATAGTTAAATGTGTGTTTAATCCTGTAATAAGTTGGAGGTGATACTTGATTAGGTGGCATAAAAGTGTGATCTAAAAGTCTAAGAACATTTACATTATTATTTTTAGCTCATCAGATGTTACAGTAGTGAATAATACATTACATTTTATGTGGTGTAATTTGTCTCTATTACTACTGGTAACCATTAATAGTACTGACCTTCAACATATTTCCCAGACACAAGGATATCATCTGTGTTGTCCTCCTGGTAGATCTCCAGTTTACAGTCTTCACCACACAGTTCCTGTAGAACACTAGCGATCTTGGTTCGTGATTGTTCCTGCAAAGGAAACAATATTACATAATATTAAAGTTTTTATTTTGAAAACATCCATTCATCCATCCATCCATTAGCTACCGCTTATTCCCTGAACGGGGTCGCAGGGGACCTGGAGCCAATCCCACCTCACATCAGAGAGGCGGAGTACACCCTGGACAGGTCACCAGTCCATCACAGGGCCAACACACATGCACACACACTCACTCCTATGGGCAATTTAGAGTCTCCAATCAGCCTATCCCCAAGGTGCATGTCCTTGGACTGTGGGAGGAAGCCGGAGTACCCAGAGAGAACCCACTCTAACACGGGGAGAACATGCAAACTCCACACAGAAAGGATCCTGGTTGGACCTCCCCCTAGCCGAGGAAAATTAAAACAATTGGAGCATTTTAATTAACTTATGAAAACTTAAATGTAAAAAACATTGCTAATCCATCTGGGTTTCTCTCCTTAGGCTGCTACCCCCATGACCCGACTATGGAGAAGTGGTAGAAAATGGGTGGGTGGATTTCTCTATTCATGATTTTTAATTGAAATTTTAATGAATAAATGATACAGAGATCCAGCTCCTAGCATTGTCTGTAATAATCATCTTCTTTATTCTCATCACCTTCACTTTCTGTATGTGATTTTATTATTCTACTATTGCATCTATGTATGCATGCATGTATGCTACCCCTGTTATAATTCAGGACGCTTTGATTCCAAGGTAAGGGCTATTCAGTTAAGAGTCACAAGACCACTTATTTATATGGACAGGATTTGGTCACAAATAATCTGTCTATGTGTGTTGGCCATGTGATGGACTGGCGACCTGTCCAGGGTGTACCCTGCCTCTCGCTCGATGTCAGCTGGGATTGGCTCCAGACCCCCCATGATGAAAATGGATGGATGAATGGATAGTCAAATAATCTGAGATTTAGATTTTCTCTGTCACGGCTCAACTATGTTCCAGCTGCAAAAGAAAATACGAGATGAGTCTGCCCAGTGCCGTACATAGATGTATTTTTATGAGGAATTCCACATGTCATATATTTAAAAAATGGACTCTTTACAAAACAGATAAGTTGAAGCCTTTCGGACAACCCTCTGTATTTTAGTCCTCACACCATTAACATTAATCCCCCTGATTTGTCTCAGGGTTCATTTTTGCATCTTAGTTTAGCTCTCTCTAAACATATATAAATATCTCTGCACTGCCTTAAAGTAATCCCATTCTCCCTGCGCATTTTGTTTTTGGGCAAAATAATATTTCTTTAGAAGATCATGTCTTTGAACACTGCATTGTTTATGGCTCTTTGTGCATATTTAAAATATTAAAATGTACATTTACTTCTGAAGGTAAGTTGTAGCAAACTGAAAGCATGTGTAATGAGTATAGACCTCCACAAAAATAAACAAAAAAAAATTCCAGACCTCAAAGCGTTTATCCCGAGATACTAAAGAATTTATCACCCTAAACACAAACATATTCTCTCTCTCACACACACCCACACTCCTACCTCAGGCTGTTACACATTACATATTCCACAGCCGCTGTGGGCCCACCCGCACTGTGCTTTCCTCCCATTGCCCTCATAGTGAAATATGTGCCTGAGTTACATGCAACTGAAACATCTCGGACTTTTCATGTTGTCTTAAAAAAGAATGCAAGGACAGTTATTCATCAATAACATGTCATATTTATCAGTTACCACCTCCATAATGATAAAAAAACTTCCTTCTGAGGTTACATAGAGAGGTCATAACAACTCGGTATGACAAACAAAGCAGTAAGCTGCTGTTTGAATTTGTAAGGAAAGTTATTTAAACTATTGAAATTATTTGTCCTGTTTTAGCTTAAGTCTTTTCCCTTTTACTGTATGTTGTACATCTGTATTGTCTGCCCATTACAGCTTTGATCTAGATGATATAAAAGCACAAACAACAGGCTAGATTAGACATTTTCAGTGCTTACACAGCTGGTAGGTGTCTTGAGTTTCAGATTGACAGCATTTCTTCCTTCCACAGCTTTTTTGCTCACGCAGATAACGTCATCCCTCGCCACTGGCTGCAGAGAGAAACCAAAGCTTGTTAAGTGCCACATTAACTCCCTTCCTTACCATTAGGCTCATGTATGCCATCAGCCAAACTGTGCTGAAGTGCTGGGTTCGTGGCCAGTGCCTTTAATGAGCTAAATTGTTTACACTGTTATGTGATGGAAATTTTCATATAAATTGCTTTTTGGGTGCTTTATTATAAATATAATTTTGGGTTTATGGTTTGATTGCATTTAAGACAAGGTAAGGAATGTGAAGATATGTTTGGGGAGTTGGTGCAAAGCCAAGATTTCTTGTGTTTATTTTAGCTACAAATCGACCACATTTACTAATTTCTCCTTGTCCAGATTTGTCAGACCTCTGGAGGATGAATAATGGAGAAGCTTATCAGGCTATGTTAGAAGTTGTGTCACTGTGGGTCCCTCATTTATATAAAAAATTATATGCTTTGCACTTATTCTGATCATGCTTTTAATAAAATCTCTTTAGCTCAGTGGTCTCAGCTATTCCTGAAGCTGACCACCTTCTGATGTGTGAATCTATGTCCCCTCTATACTTACAGCAATGTATTAGTTACTTTTAACAGTCTGAGCTTGTGTGAGTACCAAGGGCTCCTATACACAACTGACATGAAAAAGAAATGGAGATGAGATGCAACCCCACTCCACTGTTCATGACTAGCAAGGATGAGTAAGAAGACATAACTTGCCAATGTAGAAAGGGACAGTAAAACATTCATAAAACAAAAAATGAAGGTGGAAGATCACAGACATGAATAAAAGGATGCATATAAAACAGAGCTACAGCAGCTGGTGCTTTCTAGTTTTATCTGGCATCATACAGAGTTCTGCCACGCTCATATAATTTAATCCTGTTTCTTCAAACCACACGGGCAAGTTGTTGTGATAAATGTGGCTTGTTTCAGGGAAATGAAAATGACAAATAAGTGGAGATTTTTTGGTTGTTTTTTCATTCCTGTTAAATGACTAATTTCCTTTTTTTCCTTTAAGTCCAGTAACTTAAAAGATACAAAGCAAATGTCTTTGATTGGCATTAAACTTAAAATGTATAAAAAGATGTGTCTTTCTTTTCTCCTGGAAAATTTACTGCCATTTCTCTTTCATGCTTTTGTAATGGATGAAGTGCATGGTGTACTGATCACTGTGATTTAATTTACTTTAAAGTGGATAATTTGTTGTATTTATAACTTCAGTTGTTACTTTCAAACAACTGACCGCTGTGGCACTGCAGGATATTCTAGCTAGACCATGTTAATGACAGATAGTCCTTTTATATCTACATTTTTTTAATCACAGCATTTTGGTGGTTATTGTTTGTCTTACCTTTGGTATATCACCATCACCTCTGGGAGAATTAGGAGCTGGGGTCTCTGATTTCTTTACAGGCTTGTCAGTCGGCACCTCCTTTGTTGAATTAGTTCCCTCATCTGCTGGATCCTGTGGAGCTGCAGGGCTACTCTCATCTGCTTTCGCTGTGCCTGTTGCTACCATTGTTTGTGCAGCAGACTCTTCAGGTTGCATGGTGGGCACAACCATCACTTGACCACCTCCATTATCTGGTGAAACAAAACAGAGAGCTGGGTGGTTAATTGATCAGTTATGAACAGGAAAGGAAAATAAATATATTTTCTGAGCTATTTGATTTATTTTTTGTCTAGTTGTACTTAAGAATTGCATGCATATTAAAAAAATGACCCAAGATCAACCTTTCTCTCTCAAAGGTTATGTTACTTCAGCGATAACATATGATATTTTCTTATTTACATGTTAATGCAGTTATTTTTATTAGACTGTATCTTTATCTGTATATTTTATACTGTCAGAAAATATTATTTCTAGTCGTAGGAGAATGCATGTTCAAGAAGAGATACTTAGCTGTGTTTCTATAGTAAGAATTTGATTATTTCTATAAAAATGACTCTTTCTACCAGAGCTATCATCTACATTTGTGATCTTACCTCCTCGTGGAACAGACAATGGCATCATGGTCACTGACTTTTCCTCTGAATTGACTCCTGTTGTGAAATAAGAATAAAGAAACTTTAAAAAGAAGCGGGTAAAGGTAATATAAGGTCACATCTACATTAACTAAATATAACCACATTATCATTGTTCAGATACAGTCTTTTAAATGCATTAGAGGTTCTTTTGATATGTGCTTCCACTTTGAATTGTGCTGCTGAATGACAACATTTCCTGTTAAATTAATTGTGATATTGATTTGAGCTCGTATTGTGCAGCCGTAATCTTTATGCATTAACTTTTGCACATGTTCCCCTCAGTGCAGACACAACTACTTTCTGTCTCTAGTAGTTCTACAGTGACTAAAGGTTAGGTAACAGACAATACTGAATTAAATACTAAAAACTCTCTGATTGTAGTTGAGTTTTTTAATTGTATTGTATTACAGCTAAACGCACCTTAGATCAAACTCAAAAAAAAAAAAAATCAGGGAGTAATTAGCAGACTAGTGTAGAGTGTGATGTTAAGTGCTGCACAAGTCTGCTAATTAAGTTTGATGTGGATCAGGTGTGTTTCAGCAGGTAAAGTCCTAACACTTGCAGGACTGCGGCCCTCGAGGACCGGAATTGCCCACCCCTGGCTTAAAAGGTATGTTTGATTTTCATAGGTAATTAATAAAAAATGATGTCACACCCCTGCAGTCATTGAACTAGTGAGCTTACGGTCATTATGGCTATGGTTTGGTTAGCTCATGCTGCAAGGGTTGGGTTTTAAAATCAAACCAGATGATCCAGCATTTGTTACTTTTAGGCAGTCCTCCCCCTTATTGCAAAATAACACAACTATCTCAAAGTCAAAACATTCACATATGGCCTTTTATGCTTATTTTACATGCTAATTTTTACTATAATTTTTTACTTTACTGTCATATTGAAAGAAATTTCTTTTTAATCTGCACACTATTTCACTCACATCTATGTCACTGTAATCTATAAATGGATGCAATACATTGCATCGGAGCAACTGCATATAGCACAAAAGCACAATAATATGCAAAAGAGTCAGCTGACCTGGGGAGACTGGAGTAATAATGCACAGAAAATTTTCTCTTTAAAAACTAAAGTTTGATTGTTTTACTCGTGAAAATAGCAAAATAAAAAAGCGTGTAAGTTATCTACTTGCTGCACATCATCCCTTGTTGTTGAATGCAACACAAACAGACACAATATTAAACAGACACAACTGTGACACAACAAATTTGTTGGATAAATCATTGTAACAGATTGATTAGATGGATGAAAAGTACAGGACAAAAAGTGTGTCTACTGTACTAGCAGGTGGTGCAGTAATCTCCAGGGAGGTCATCTGGTATGCTTAAAGGGGTCTGTTGTCATTTTTCCTTCCATACATGTGAGTGATGTAGAAATGAGATAGCAAGATAGCTCCAGTATTTAGCTGGGCTGGAAATTAAC
>JBAMHV010000003.1:11060848-11083970 GCA_037177535.1 Pseudomugil gertrudae | reverse complement strand
TCTACATCACTCACATGTATGGAAGGAAAGATGACAACAGACCCCAGGTTAAAAAAAAAAGCGAAGTTCTCCTTTAATGTTAGCAACTGTTTAGTACAGCTGTAAGTCACACTGTAGCTGTTCTACATTGTGCCACTTTCTACATCAAATGAAAAAAAAAGTATGAAAGCCACTACACTTAGCAGGTATGTAGGTTTTATATACAGTTAAATGCTCTGGAATTGTTTGTAATTATTTTTTCACCAATGTTTAAAGTTTTATTTAATGCATCTCTGCTGTAATGAAGTGAGTGATTGTTTTAGTGCAAGAACCCTCAGTACACTCTGAGCTTTTACTGGAAGTTGAGTTTTTACTTGCTAGTACTACTTTGCCACGAGGATTATGTGCATGTACACTACCAGTGGGTCAGGAACAACCATTTTTTGTTATGTCAGTCTATTACTGTACATTGCTTAATTTCCCAGTCTTTAATCTACAGCTGCAATTTATTCTCTTTCTCTGGGTGGTCTGTATGTTTATTTTACAAGAAAGGATGAGGTACAAAGTGGGTGTGATGGTCATACAAATTTGACATCCTGGACTACCATTGCCATGTCTAAAACGTATCTTTTCAGCTCTGTAATCCATAAAATGGAGAGTTTGACTTGACTAGCTGGTAAAACTCAGCCAGTGGACACATCAATACTGGAAGTACTTCAAGAAAACGCAGAAACTTTTTCTGCATGAAGGGGTCAAAATAAAAAAAAGTTTTATGCTAATGATGTCATAGCATTCTGGTGCATTTGTAAAACCACGCTGCTTCGTTTCCATAAAGCAAACATGCTTGTTTAGCCTCAGGCACAGTAAAAACAAAACGCTTACTTTGTGCAACACTGCCAACATAGCTATTAAACTTTTGTCCAGCTCTGACCAGACATCACTCATTACATACAAACAAGGTTTCCCTACAGACCAGAAACCAGATGGACTGAAGCCTTCTCGATTTAATTGCCTCTTACAATCAACATTTACAGAAAGTTCTGGATCTGAGAGAAAGACTTTAATGTATTGTTATGACTAAATTCTTGCCAAAGGACTTTTAGGCTGCTTGCTGTTAATTTTGACCAAACACTGTTGCTTCTGAGCCATGAATTCTGTCAGCTTTGATGGTCTTAATTTTAAGCAATTTAAAGCAAGGAGTGGAAGTTATAAAAATAACAATAGTAAGGCCAAAAAAGTTAGACTTTATTTCCTGCACAAGGTCTGTAAACGTCCTGAGAGTGTCCCCTCTGAACACATCACCCAACAGCTCAAAGATAAGTGTGATTCTACCCTGAAATTTTACAGCATCATTCCACACGTGCAGAAATGCATATCTGCTGATGTCTGCAAGCCTTGAACTCCACGTGAACATTAGTACCCTCAAAATTTTATTTTCTAATTAAAGCAGCAACGATTTCAGTCGTCTGACATCTGCACCTTGCAGACATTGTACAAACATACCAAAGCTAACTGTCCAAATCCGACCATACCCCCATATGTTATTTGGCGCAGGCCCAGACTTCATTGCTCTCTAGAATTTTTTCCCACCAAATTCCTTTAAATGACGGCTGCGGTCTGGATATGCTCCACCCTGCACCCCCCCATCTCCTGGGACTCTGGATGGAGGAATGTGGCAGGCTGTGGAAGAAGACAAGCCTTTGGCTCCACGCCCTTAGTCCCTCCCAGGCGTTCGTCTCTCTTTACCCTCTCACAGTCACGCACAGCTAATCCAAAACATTTATCAGAGTGAGATTCAGGCTTTAGCCTTCACACCTTCTGCACAATGGTGTAACATTCACAATCCCTTTACTGCTTTTATATTCCTAAAAAAACATTGTTCTTGATGTGTTTAACAGCCAACACTGATTAGTTGAGATGAATTTATTTATTAATTTTTTTAATTTTCTTTTTATTGTATTTTTCAAAAAAACAATAAACTGGTACATTTATGGTAAACAAAATGTAGGTAATTACAACCAGCACCAAGATACAAAATGTTCTCAGTTTTTGATCGTCCATATTCAGTAATATTGAAGTTTAGGTACCAAGAAAATAAAAACAAATTAAATTTATAAATAAAGAACATTAATAACATTGTAGTTTAGATTAATTTAATAAAGCTCACTGTCAGCAAATGCTCTGTTTTATTTTGGGCTTGTAAGATTTTATATGCGTGTGAATAACACACATATCAAATGAATAGCATAATAACTTGTGAATAACTTATTTGTGGCTAAACTGTTCTGGGTGTGCTGCAGGATGGGTTTTAGTATAATTTGAGACTTGCAGAATAAAGAATCACCTGCAACTATGCAAGTATGCACTCTGGTAAGGTTTTTATGTGATTCACTCAAAAAAATGATGGTAAAAGTGGTTTTTCACCTGATTCACTTCTGGGTGGTTTAAATGTTTGTTAAACGTGAAATTTAATAGAAATTTTTCATGTTTTGAATATAAAATGTGATTATTTTGATTATGTTGGAGTTTTGAAAGGGAATACTTTTAATAGAGCAAATGTTTAGGTATTAGAGAAGCTAAAAGAAAGTCATATATAAGTTTAGCTGAATGTAAATTGCAGGTTGGTTTTTAAAAATAAAAAAAGGAAAAAGTTAGAATTATATGATCCAAAGCAAATACACAGAAAAAAATATGTAATTGTTTAAAGAAAGGTAATATACATAAATAAGTCCTTTTTTTTACTTTATTTCTATATTTATTTAGGAAAACTGGAAAAGGACTTTTGGGACTGTCGTTTTAAATGGAGCTGGCACTTCTGCTCAGGAGGGATAAACTGTAAAACTGCATCCTGCATCTGATGAGAGGAAATCTGTGCTGTGTAATTGAGCGTGGTAAGGTGATAATGGTCTGCACACATTAGTGGACCACTGTGTCCAAGGGAGTAGGACTCCACCCGCACTATTCTGGCCACATGTAGCATGTGGGAAGTACCACATGATAGTCTTTTGGACAGCAAAACAAAACATATATCTTTAATTTTCTAAAATTTCTCTGGCTTTGAAGGTGACTTTTCATGGCCTAATTGTCCCTGTTTAATCAATACAACCTCTGTATAGAGGTCTGTAACCTCTCTGGGCATACTGTGCCCTTTTTTTTTATCAGAATTATTTACACTATCATTTAATGGTGCTACATATGCTATTGGTGTCATGTACTATGCTGTTTTCCTTCTCTAGTACTACTATATGTGTTTGCTGGTACAAAATTGAGAGGCTTTTATTTTGATTTGGCTAACACATTCAAATTACTTCTGATTTGGGTCAGACTAACACTATACCTCAGATTTTTCTAGTGTCATGAATGTGACAAATGAAATATTGTCTTTGTATTTTTCTGCAGTGTGTGGGTGTCCCTCCAAATGTTTAAACAGTGGGGGTTGTGAAAAACCAGCAATAAGTTTAGTCACTTAAGGCACTCCCCTCTTCTGTGAGAATCACTGGTTTAGTGACATTGGGTCAACAGCTACCTTAACTATAATGTACAGAATTCAGTGATTCATTTATGTTTTCTAAATTTAATTGGTTGTTTTAATGTAAACATAGCTATGCCCTGTTTGTGTGTGATGTGATGAAAAGCCTCTTTTACTGCCACCAAGTGGAATGATCATGTAATCTGGGTACTTGTCCAAAGTTATGCTTATATGATGCTAAATCTGTTTATTATTTACATAAAGACGTATAAAACTGAACATAGTGCTCACGGAAGTCAATGATAACTTAAGAGGAATTGACTCAGAATGTTATTTTTCTTCATTAAAAGCATTTTTCATTATTGAATGTCCCACTGCTCTTCAAAAATCTAAATTTGCTAAATGCAAGCTGAGGAATGTGAGATTGGAGCATAGATGCATAAGGTTAAACATGCTCTGCAACCCTACCCTCTTTGAAACAACAGACCACTGACCCCACCATCTTGACCTACTCTTCCCCCCACTCCCCATCCCAACGTGGCCCCTCTCTTGTCGTTCCTGTCACTGCGATTAATAGCTGTACCCAGGACATTCTTCTCTCACGGCAGAAATACAACAGGCTCTTATGGTTTCAATCAGGCAATAAAAGCAGTGTTAAATTCACCCAGAGCTGCCCAGCTGCAGAATTCACCCGACCCAACCCCGAGGCCACTCCAGCTCCTTATCGAAAGCGTGATGTCAGTTTCTAGGGACCACAATCAGGAAACATGACATCTGCTTTCAATTGTGGGCATTATGTTACTCCCCAACCCCCTCACTAACTCTAACACACCCATATTCACAGTTGCCTGCTTAGGTTTCACAGCCATCAACATTACCTTGAATAAGCAGCCTGGTTTGAGTGTGTGTAGGTAAACTGTAAGATGGTCCTGTTGCAGAGGGAGGCAGATGTGAGCATCTATAGCTCAAAGATTTTGTCCAGAAAACATCTGTCAGACTGTATCTCTCTAAATGACCATATCACCAAATTACCATACTTGCATACTCATATGTGCGTGTGTATGTAAGTGCTTCCTGAAAAACAGGAAAAAGAAATCAAGATGTTTAGCAACACTGAATGCTTGCTTTCAGAGGTTTTGCTTTGAGCTTTGCAATCTGACACAGAGACACTCCTTTTTCTTCCCCTTCCTTTATCTAATTTGTAGGTCGCAGTGCGTGCCAGCACATTCTAGTTGATAAAGTAGATTGTTTCACTGGGCCATGTGAGTGCTTATTATATCTGAATTCACTCAGAGAATAGAGTATGCAAGTAAAGTGGTGGGGTAAAAAATGCAAAAACAAAAACACTCCTGCAAGTGAAAAAGAATTTAAATTGAATGTCTGTATATTTCTGTGTATGTGTGCACACACATGAGATTTTACTGCTTTCTTTGCACAATGAACAATGATGTTGACATTGTTTTTGTGATTCTTTTGTGCATCTGTAACTTTAATGACTGGTTAGGTAGGACATGTAGTGTGAACGAAAAACCTCTGGGCAGTGACTTTTGCATTCCCTACAGTCAGATTGCTTCTGCGGAGGAGGACACACCATTGTCAGAAAAAGCAGAACTGCATTCTATAATTCTGTCCCCAAGGGTGCAATCTAGTCTTCTGTATCCACATAACTGGACCTTAAGATCGCTATGGGTATCTATTTGAGGGCTTGAAAGTTACATTTATGTTTCCTTGTTGAAAATAGTTCATATATGTGCTACCTTTTCTACATGTTAGGATGCAATATTAGGAGATATTCTGTGCCTGAAAAGAGAAAAAAAAGGAAAGATGGAACAAGCTTTACTTTTGAAGGCTTGTTAAGCCCTTAAACATTCAGTTGATTTCAATGAATATTTGTGCAAGCTAGAGGTAAGAAAGGAGTTTATTATGTAGATTTATATTTAGATATTTGAATCTTTATGCGCTTTGATTTAACCCACACTTAAATAAATGTTCAACTTGTTTCATATTGTCCCCATTTGTGCTGTCACTCTTGCTGTAGTTAAAGAAGAAGTTTGGTTGTCTGCCATCGGGTTGGTGGCTTGAGTCTAAGTTTTGCCTGAACACATGTGAAGTGTCCTTGGGTACATAAAGATGCTAAATCCCACATTGCTTTTGATGTGTTCAAGTGAATGCTCTATAGTGGGCGATAGATATGTTCTACTTTTAAATTAGAGTACAAGAGAATCGCCAGAGGTATGATGCCGGTTTTTAAATGGTACAAACTATGATGGTACAAAAAAGTACCCACTTTAAGGGCAAGCGTATGAACTAAAGATGTAAATAACCAAGTTATTTCTATGATGTCTTTTGTTGTTGTTGTTGTTATTACTCACCAAACTATAAGTTTATCCACAGAACTTATTCAGTAGCTTATAAAGAAAAACCAAAACAGTTATTTATATATGCAATACAGTGGCAGCCTAGTCACATGCCACTGTATGCCAGCACCCCCACCCATCATTCCAACATTAGCAAACCAAGTTATCATTAAAGAGTTTTTTAAATTTAGTTTTGCTCATTTAAAGTCATTAAAGTATTATTATCATAATAAAGTAATTTTTACAAAACTATATAGAAAATAAAGCAGTAACGTGGTGTTAGATGCTAGATTACAGATAACGTTTGTTGGATTGAGTTTTAAGGACTGAGTTTCTAAACTGAGGAAGTATTGGATCAACTATGCCTGAGTTGGAATCCTGAATTTACTTAAGATTTGCTTCTTTAATGCCCAAATTGAGATGGAAAATCTTACTTAAACCGTCAACTTCAGAAAGAAAGTCTATGTAAAACAGCCTCATGTGTTTCTGATCATCACCTCACCCTCTGCTTCCACAGCAACCCTCCAGGTTGTCGTGGTATAACTATCCTCCCTTTCATTTGTGTGCCACCGTTGCTTTCATAAGGAATGTGAAATCCATCTTTAATGAACACAAATACATTTTTCTATAGGAATCTTATAGATTGACATTATGTTTCAGTGAGAAGGAGGTTCTACTATATTTCCTTCATAGCTTTTTATAATTTTTCATCAAAGGTATAAGCTTTGAGTTGCCCTGACTTAGTGGCACACCTTAAATTTTTCTTTCCTCTTTTCCCAAAAGCAGAATAAAAGCTCAGATTCAGAATCAATGGGTTGAAGTTACGTTCCCAGAGTTTTAGCCCCCAAACCAGGTGCAGCTGCTTCCTTGGGCTGATGATCTCATTCACATAATCTATATCCCATAAACAAGACAGAAGGTTTGGATTAAGGAATCCAGTGTGTGATTCAATTCCAGCTACAGCTGAGATCCCTGCAGTCTATGCTTAACTTTTCCAGGGCCATTTCTTCTTTGTTTATGTAACTTGATAATGTTGTAATAATTCATTCTGTAAAGTGTTGTTTTGTCTGGCTTTTAAATAAGTGGGTTTTATGAAATCACATGCCCTAATTTCTCTTTAACATCTTTAGGTTTAAGGAGTCAATAATTGTTGTTAGAAGATAAAAATATGCAGAATATGGTGTCTTTTTATGTATTGGCTTGAAGTTTGTCTCAATATTTTTGCCTCATTTGGCCTATGAAGTAAAAAAATTACCTTTATTTAACTATGCTAACTTATTTATTTATTTTGCTTTTATGTTATTTTTTAAGTGTTATCTTACAAACTCTGGAACTGCTGTAAGACCCAAATATAAAGCCACCCATACGAGCCTCACATTCATTTTTTACATACTTTAACAGATATCCACGATGCCTTACTGCAGCAGCACAGCCACATATGAGATGCATGTTAAGAGCTGAACTCCACACCCTTCTCTCACGCATGCTTTAAGTAGCCTCACTTTACAACCCAGCTAAATATAAACACACATTTCTCAAAGTCCTTGAAGATCATGGGAAAAGGGTCAATAAAACAGCAAACATCCACATATAATTTAGAAATAAAGACTGAAGACAGTGTTGTAGGACAGATCCTACAACACTCTAATATTCTTATGTTCAGAATAGAGTATATTTGACTTCAAGGTCTTCCCACACAGTTAAAATACCTTCTTTTAAAATAAACCCTTTGTTTTCCAAAGTAATCATTTCTTTTCAAAACATAGAACATCTTTTCTTTTTTTGTTGTTTTCTGCAAAACAGTTTTGCAGAGCAAAACAATCTGTGTTGGCATTCCAGATATTGAAACGGTTGTAGGGTTAAAACCTGGATTCAACATAAAGACTATTCAAACAAACCCCACCCTGTTGGCTCTTCTCATCCCAGTAAAGGGTCATTTGATCCCTGCAAATTGACCTTCTTAGTATCAAGTATTTTTACCCACCGTTTAACAGCGTAGCAGTGAGAAGCCAAGTGAATGCCAGCATTTTGCCAGGTCTGTCTGTTCTCTGTGAAGATGCTGCCATTCTTGTCCTGATAGAGTGCACGTGAGAGAAAAAAAGAGGGAAAAAGAGAAACGAGCAAAGCTAGTCGATGTAGAGCAGTTGAGGGCTTCCTCTTATCCAGAGCAGGACAGTGTACCGTAGATAAAGCACCACTTGTGTTCTTTCAGTTTATATATGGCCACCCCCACACCCTTCCTTCCTTATTAAGGCCCAACCCTACACCCCGTTTTCCAGTGGTTACTTTAACCCTTCCTCTGAGCCCCCACTCCTCTTGAAAAGAGAAGCAAGGCAGATGGAGGGAAAGAGGATAATGGGGTCATTTTGTGAAGTTTGTGGGAAAAAAAAACCCTTAGATTCTCCAAATACCACTCAATATCTACATTTATATATATGCTGTATATGTGAAGCTTATGTAACTTACTGGAATTATCCTGTATTTATAGGCAGGAAAATGTTTAGTAAATTCTGTGTTTAACTTTGTCCCTTTGTACAAGCTGGGCTGCAGTGTCTGCTTGAGCTGTGAACTCTGTCTGGGCTGGAGCAGTAATCCACTTCACAATAAAATGTGATGGCTGACAATAGTATGTGACACTCGGGTCAATAATAGGCTTATGGAGATAGACCAAGGAGGAGAATATCATCACTGAAAACAAAGGTGCAACCCACTGTTATGCTAATAGTATTAATCCATTTCAGCAACTTGAAGCCCCCGCCGCCGCTCAGCAAAGCCATCAATCAACAGCAGCATTTGTTGAGACACCACAGGATCTGCTTAAGCCTTTCACACTTCCTCAGACTCCTGAAAGCACCCCCTGAAACCTGGGGATCTTTATCTTTTGTTCTCTCTCTTGTGTATGCATTTCTCTTACTCTCCATAAATTACACATCTGGAACCACTGGTGAAGGTATGCTAAATGAATTCTTAAAAAAGACCCACCCAGTTGGGCCGACACAGCAACAACAACAACAGCGAGGACCAACGCTAAATCTCACATTCTTAAGAAGAAGTCATGTAATGTGATACCAGTCCTGCTGCCCTGTTTAGGCCCCATTACACCCCCCCTACCCCTCGTCATCACGTTTCCTCTGTTACCACCCTTTTTTCAAGCCAGACCTCTATCAAACATACAGCTTGAACAGTGGGGTGTTGAGGTGGCCAACTGGCTCCTGACTGTGACTGAAGATGAGAACCTCAAGCGATGAAGTGGCGGTGTGCCCATTACAGCCACAGATGTAGCTGCAATCCTGTCTTCCCTGTAAAACATTAATTAGACGGTTTGCTAGATTTTCTGCTGTTTGACTCTATTGCTGCTTCTTGCCAGGAACATAAGTTTCAGGACAGACCTCTTATTATAAAAGACATCTGCAGAATTTTAATGTTTCTCTCGTGTCGTTTAATAAAAATTTGGGATGTTTTTGCTATTGCCCAGGAAAACAGTGTGTTTATTGTTTACCTATTGAAGTACAAAAATGGGCAATTTTGATTCTTTACAAGGAAAAGAAAAGCAGGTTTACTCTCCATAAAACTGCAGTCTTCTGGTCTGCTTTTGAGTCAGTTTGTTTGAAATGCAACAGAAGTGTTGCAGGTTACTCAGCAGGAAACCAACATAGACCATATTCTTATGAAGATCTTACACATAGCCAGTCTGGAAAACATCTCCACTTCTGGCAACCTATGATTTAAAATGTGTGTGTCTCAGTTGGCTTTATTTGTTTATAGTATCCGAACAGTCCTGCACATTTGTTGCAGCTTATGGAGTCTGAAAAAGATATTTCTTGACATTTTAGCTGCTGCTGCTCAATGTACAGGGACAGTACACTGCAATCAACTAAAATCTGCCAGTATCATAGATTATTTCTGACAACTCTGTGGGTTAGTGGGGCTTTTTCATGTGTTGTAGTAAGATTTGTGGGTTTTAGTTCTATGTGCTGTATTCAGTGCTTTCTGAAATGTATGATGGAGCGTCTCTAGAGAATACTGTTAACCGGGTTCAGAAGCAGAAGAGAGGTTCAGTGCTTGTACGTGTACAAGAGTCCTCTGTAGATTTATCCTGTGCTTATAAGACAAGAAGAATCCTTTTGTCTTCTGAATATGCTGTCTTGCTTTTCTTTTCATTGCATCTCTTTTTCTTTTCATTCTACATGAAAAATATACAAGTGACACAATTTAACAAAAAACCATCAAAAAGAAAAAAAAGACTAACGATCTGCCTGATAATAAAGATAATTTGATTATTTTAGGTGAGAAATTTGAGCATTACTACAAGTTCTTGATGAGGATATAACAAAGATCCTGTTTCTTTCTCACCTCAGTGCTTATAAAGTTCATTTCAGTCATGCACTATTTTCCTTAATCCACAGGCAGCTCAGTTTGTATCATGTCTGAATGAGCACTCTGGTCTTGTTTTGTAACAATTTGTCAGCTGTTACAAACCAGTGCTTGACAGGCGAATTTGAAAGATTAAGGCATTACGGCATACTGTTGTAAAAAACTAGCCTGTCTCCCCTCTGGAAACTAGGCTTTTACTATCAGAATATTTAAATAATGGTATTCAGTCATCTTTAAATGTTCCAGACGGCTTCCTTCAGACATGACTCTGGTATCAGTAGATGAGACAGGAGAATTAATACTATTGTATTACTTTGACATTTCATATTAGCATACCAACGTAAAACACAGGTGTGTTACAGCTGAATATACAACTTTTCCACATATGCAGTACTTTGCAAAAGTCTCAAGCCCCCCACCTCAACTCGTTCAGTAGCTTATAAAAAAACTGTTATTTACATATTTACAATTTTCCTTTACAAAGCCTCCATATGAGAGAGGCTTTGAACAACCCTTGGAAAGAAAGAAATGGGGCGGATCAGTTTAACCTGTCTGTGTCATTTAGCAATTTACTCCTAGTCCTACTGTACGCTTACATCTGGAGTCCAAAATAAAAGCCTTATAAATATTGAAAAGTTATTGTGATGTTTTACAGCCTGCTAGACACAGTAATCACATTGCTTCATGTTGTCATGTTACAGACTTGTTTCAAATGAGACAGCAGCAATTATTGAACGTAACAGTGTATGTTAATGGTGTAAACACAATTACTAGTATCAGAAAGGGTTTACTGGATTGTTTAAATGACTGTGCCTGCATAAAAAACATGTATATTCTGCTACATTGTACCCTTATTGTAAGAATTGTATAGGTTGATTGGAGAAACGGAAATGTGCTCTGACAAAAATAAAGATTTATTAGCTGCAATGAATGTCTGTAACATGTCAGGGTTAACTTGATGCAACAAAGGAGTTACAAAATAAAAAAGAATGAAAGAAATAAAAACATATGTCAATCAGAAATCACATTAAAGTTATATCCACATGTGTTGTCATGTGATTTTGATTGTGTTTTTCTGCATTTTTAATTAGCATATTGAGCAATGAAATGGTACGCTATGAAAACTCAAGTTCAACATCGTATAGCATTTTTTTCTATTTGTCATTGTTTACCCCAACTGTCAGAGCTCACCAGCAATGCATTATTTATAAAGCTCAGGCAGATCCCTGAACAAAATGTGGAAAACAATGACTCACTCAGTGTGACCCTAGTTCTGTTACAAGTTCAAAATGAGTAATTAAACTTAGCAAGTAATGGTTCAATTTTGTTCTAAGTCAAAGGAACAGAGGGGAAAAAACTGTAAACACAGTATACCTAACCTGTTTTTATTCCCGCAATAGTGTTTTTTAATTTTATTTTGGTTAATTTATTTGAATAAAACATGCAGGCAAACACTGTCACAAACATAGAGTTCATAATGCAGAATTTAGGGAGCTTTGAAAAGGAGAGCCATAAATCCTACAAAGCTTACTGATTGGCTGTGTAGGAGGGAGTCTGTGTTTAAGTGATTGCATGAGTGCAGGAGAAGGAAGCTGAGAAGGAGGAGGGAAAATCGAGGGAAAGTTTAGAAGGAGGAGGAGGAGTAGTGGGAGGGCATTCAATTTTAAACTGCAGAAATGTGACTGTGAACTCTGAGCTGTGCAGCCTGCAAGGTCTTTAGAAGGAGTACAGGAAATGTGTGAAAAACAGGAAAAGAAACAAGATTGGTGGCAAACCGATGAAAAAGTGTGTATCAGTAAAGTTCCTGTGTGGATTCTATTTATGGTCTCAGGGTTTCATTTTTTGTCTTTTTTTGGTTTTTGTGTGTGAGCGGTAAGAATGCAATATGGTCCTGTGTGATACCACACACACACCTGTTTATTATTACATTCCTCACCAAATCTTCCAACGAATGAATGAATTATTCTTATTTCTTCTGTCTTATTCCAGCACAGGCTTGTAATAATAATTCTGTCCAGCAGATGGCATCAGTAGATTGCTGTGATATGAAGATCAACTAACTGGAAACAATCATGACATCATTAATCCCCTTATTTGTACATACAGGTGCATTGCTTATTGCTATGTTTTCTTTCACTTTTCACATTTTAAAGGATCCAGTTGTTAATCACATTGTTCTTAATAAATGTTATCAAAGCTATAATAGTCGAGAACCATGGTCCTGTAAGTGGACAAAAGAAAAATTATGATGATGAAATGAAAATGTCGTCATTCGATTAGCTCATCCAATAAATACTAGAAGGAGTTTTTACTGATGCTGGCCGGGATGTGCAAATTATCCCTGATTTTGACAGTTGTCTTTTGTCCTATGAAAGAACACTGGCTGTGTTTTGGATTGGTACCTTTCTATGATGTTGTATTGTATGTATTCAACTGAAGCAGCAAGAGACGGATGTCTGAAGACCTCAACAGCCCGAAGGCTGCACTCCTGCAATGCTTCAGTAAATGTAATGCTTGATTGTGCAGTTGAAGAAATGTGTTCCTTGTATTGAATAATAATTCACGATTCAGCAATAAAAAGGAAAGTAGAACAAAAATACTAAATTCAAGAAGTAATTCCCAATAAAGACTGACTTATTTTCATGTCCACCGCATATTTTACAAGTGACAAAAAAATACTCGTCAAGTTTCTGGATCAGTGGCATTTATAAAAACACAAATTAAAAAACGGCATGTACATAGATAGTGTGACTCAGACCCTTGTGGAGTATAGTGAGGCTCTGAAGAACTGGAAAAAATGAAAGATATATTCTACTCTTGAGCAATCTCAAGTTCCCTACTGCCATGTATGAAAATCTCATTGTCACAGATACCCAATCAATACATGGAGAGCCCACACACACATTGACTCCATTCAGTTAACCCCAAACACCATTATATTCAGCATAATGCACATAAATGTTAAATTAATATAAAAGATGGATGGTGAATATAAGAAATGTGTGATTCATTTGAATAAAAATTAACTGAATTTTATATTTGTATATATATGTATATAACCCTATATATATATACTGCATATGTCCATATGTTTATATCATGTTTCCATTTGGTCATCTCATAAAGCCTGTGTTCCCCTGAATCAAATATTCATCAGATCAGTATGGAGAAGCTGAGGATCTGTTATTCTGAGTGCAAAAAACATTGATTTCCCAGAAATGAGGCAATGCGCTGCTTATTTAACTCAACTACACATGTGAAATGAAATCATGGCAATCCCAGGTCAAAGCAGGATGAGATATTATGACAACTGCCAGGGTTTGATAGAAGAATAATTTCCAATTGCTGTTGTAGCTCCAGAAACCCTGTCTGATCCCATCCTGTCAGAGTCTATCACAAAGACATCCTGTGGCTTTCTCAGCTGTCAGCTGGAGAGGTTTGAGTTATAATGATCCCCCCGTACTGCGCATGTGTGCAAAAGAGGTAAGCAAGTGGGAATTGCTGGTTGCTGAGTGTTAGTACTCTGACAAGTAAAGAGTGAAGAGATGCAAGATAAAGAGTTAGAGCCTGGTAGGTGTATAGAAGAGTCTATAACACCCCACCTTCATGACAGGTATGAGTAGGGAGGCCATACTGTTCATACAGCTCTATTCTCCTCCCCCCTCTGCTCTGCCTGAGGGTTATACATGAATAATGAATTCTTGACCCTTATGGAAACTGCATGGGAACCCCTATATGCTGCTCACTTGTCGTATCAAATATTGTCACATTATGACTAGCCGCTTTGCTTCTTCATTCCAGTCGCATAGTTCTGTTTCTAAATGCATTCAAATGGATTTAGATAATCTCTCTTTCTTTTCTTTATAATAAATGGAGTTTTTCTTCATTATCATTTGCAAATCTGTGCAATCTGTATTAAAAGCTGTGTTTTAAAATGTTGTCATTTTTTAGTGTGATTACAAATAATTTCAGAGCTCACAGCAGTGATGGTGTTTCACAAAAATACACAAGGGAGCCCCTCGCATTCACCATGTGCACATTATCTTCCAGCATTTTATTGGAGATAAGTAGGTTAGAAGTGAGTGTTTCATAAAGGCTTATCCTGTGTTTGGTCTGGAAATACAGTGCCTTCTTCCTATGAAGGGCTTTACAGGAATGCTGCACATGTGCATTAAATCCAACCCAGTACACAACTAAATCTCTGCCAAATGTAATCCATCATCTCTATTTTCAAAATGATTCTCAATAGCAACTATATTATTTCACTTGATCCATCATTTAAAATGAGGAAAAAATATCTTAATACTCATATATTTGTTCCAGGCTTTTGATAGTAAATCTGTGATAATAGTACCTTTGTTTTGATGATAAATTTGTCTTTCTAATAAAAGTGGTACCAGGCGTTTTTGTTTGACCCTTATTTTATTTTCAGTAATTGAAGGCGTCTCCAGTGTGCTAATATAATTTACGTGTGGGCTAAGCAATTATGTTAATCTCAAACTATAAAGGCCAAATGATAGATGCACTCCTGGGATCTCAGGTCATCTTTGACATCACTGTCTTGTATTTAGAGGCTTTCCCATGAAAACTCAATTAGAGTTTAACTATTAAATTAGCATGCTAATGGCCCGCTAACATGGTAACAATAGATTATGCACTGGCTGTAAACTGACCTCAACTCAAATAGCAGCCACATTGTGTTTACAATGTTCTGACTCAAGTTAGCAGAAATGAACAAATCACAGATTTTATGTTGTGTTAAACCATGTAGTTTGGTTTGGTATCTTATTAACACTAAATATCTAATTAAACATGGGTATTATGCTATCAACTCAAAGTGTAGTGTGCTGTTGCATCTACATGTGCTGTTGGGACTTGTTGAATGCATTTGACCTAGACCATAAGAAAGTCCTGTGGAGATGTGCTTCAAAAGTACGGGGCAGCAAACGCTCTGACGGGGTCATTCAGTCCCAGAACACAACAGAGCAGGTGTTTCTGGGCACATCCCACCCAAAGGAGACCCTGTGGAAAACCCGGGACATGCTGCAGGGGGCATTTCTCTTAACTGGCCTGGGATTGCCTTATGATTCCCCACATGAACTGGGGAAAGGAAAGTCTGGGCTCCCTTGTAATGTAATTCATATCCACCATGACAACTTAAATAATCTCAAAACAAGCCTAAATCATTTTCATCAGCTGCGCATTTAATGTATAACAACAGTAAAAAGTGAATCTTTGCTTGCAAAATAGGAGTGTTTTTTATATACAGCATTTATACAGTAATATATTGTTTAAAAAAACCTTACAGTCTGACAGTTTATTGCACAACACTTATATAAATTATTGTAGTCAAACCACACATGAAACAGAGTAATTCTGTCACATTTCAACATTAACAGGAAATGTATTTATAGTTTGTTATTCTATCTTGCCTATTTAGGTTACCATGAATGGATCTCCAGTGAGGAGTAAAACAACTCTGCTGACACTGAAATGGTAAAGTCAGCAGCCCCACGAAAGAGTTCAGTAGCTGCAGTGAGATGAGTCGAGAAGTGACGAAAAGGCCTAGACCACAAAAAGGCATCCATCTTTCATTACTGCTAATGATGAAATAGTCAAAACTGAAATTCTGCATGATGCCCAGATTTTTTTTCTTTTCTTTTTTACTTTTTTTTTATTTAATAATGATAATTATTTGAAATTTTAGACGACACTTATACTACAGCAGCAAGGAGACAACAAGCAGCCAAGTAAAATGTACAGTGGAATGCAAAAAATAACAATAAAAAAACTTGTGACGTTAAAACACAAGAACAGTCAGGATTTAAAGCAACGATTGTGCCGTGAAGCATCAAACAGACTTTTACAAGGATCAGCAACTGATCCAAAGACATGTGAGATTAATCAAATTACTACTCTGTCTACAAAATATGAGAAACACCTGGTTTACACTAAGCTGCGGTTCCTCCTAAATGTCCAGATCTGCAGGGAAACAGAAATCCTTTTTCAGCTTTTTACTCATGTTTAAATTCTTGGCTTTGTTTATAGTAGATATATTGGGAAAATCAATAAGGCATCAAGACCTTCACATAACTTAATCTGTCCAAATGACTTCACAGGAGCTGCAGGTGTTCTCAATATCTCGTACACTGGGTGCATTTCAAGTATTGCGCTTAATGTAAACAATAACTGATGAGACATTTAGGGTGGGGGGAGCAGTGCTGTGGGCCAGGGATAGTCTAATCTGATCCACGATCACGCTTATAACATCATTTATCATGCTTTCTGCTACAGTTCAATTTGGTCTCCACTTATCTCTGAATGGCTGAATTAGTGGTCTATAGATCATCACTGTAAAAATGTCCTATCTCAAATGAGATCTCTGCCGTATAAAGGCATGTTTTATTAATAGCCTCTAGAGGGGCATTTAACATGGATAAAACACAAGATACATTATATTTGGCACTAAAAGCCAGGGTGTGGGCTCAAAATAACTCCATATATTTAAAATGGGATGGTTGAGATCCCTCTCTGTTGAAATAATTAATCTGCGGGACCCTCACCTTGTCATTGATAGATTCTACTGCTTTCAGAGCCGAGTAGATCAGACAATCATCTCTGAACAAAACATAACATTGCAAGCTTTTAAAAAGCCCAGAGGAAAAGCTTGCCAATGCAGAGTTAGAAATCTCTGCTCAATACGCATACCACAGGTGATGTCCCTCCAAGTCTGCGATATGTAGTGTGAACAAATGTCCTTCATCTCTGACATGTAAAAAGTACTTTGAGTCTTTCTCTCCAGATGTACCGTCCCATTAAATTGGCTCCTGTCTATGTTGCGCTCCTCCAGAGATTTTTCATGTTGAGTCATTCTTTATTAGGTGCTGTTCTCTGCAGACCTTCAGCCATGCCACACACATAGTAGAAGCACCAGCTAGAAAGACAAACCATTACCCAGGAAAAAGGTGGAATTTCAGCAGCAAATTCCCATGCTCCTTTTCTTTCCATTGGAGAGTTTTAGAACTTGGATGTTTGCCTGTTAGAGTTTCTTTAAAAAAAAACTAATAAATAAATAGTAACATTGAATTCAAGAGTTTTACTTTGGGATGTTCTGCTGTTTGATGTATACTGCAGTTTGTGTATGTACATCTGTTTTTGTGTAGTTATGCTTGTGTGTGTATATAATGTGAGTTACTTTATACAGTAGGTCCATTAAAATCTGCAGTTCATCTGCATAAGTTGTATCAGTATATGATTATGTGCAACTGTGTATTTCCGCTCATGCACATAAGTGTGTGATGACGTCCATATCATAGTGCCATGTGTATAACTCCTTTGTTACATAACTCCTATGTTTGCATTACTGAAAGTGTTCATTTATGTATTTATGATTAGGTCTTTTGGCATGTGCACAGCTCAGCTCTCTGTAGACATGGCTAAGATGATTTGCTCCATTTTATATGCCAACTTCTGCTTCTGAGCTTGTTCATCTTGCTCCAGTGCATCGATGATCTGAAACACAAAAACATCTGTCATATATATGGACCAAACTGTAAGGCCACAGTCCAGCTGTATCACACAGATTTTTAAAGAAACTTAATTTTAATGAATACCAATATTATCCATTTTGTAATTGGCATTAACAGTGAACTCTGTTGTGCATTTTACACCATTCAATCACAAGTAAGTGTGCTTATTATTTTGATTGATTTATGTAGAACCATCACTGCTTTGGTTGCAGAGGATTAAATGAAAGTGTACAAATGTCATTTTAAAATAATATTATGTGTGAGTTTTGGCTGTAAACAAATGTTCAAGACAGCAACTTTGAAAGTGTTAAAATATTTATTGTTTTTTATAAAAAAAAAATATTTGGCATATTTCAGACCACATGATGAATCACTAATGACAGCATTCATTTCAGGCTAATCTATAAGCCTAAGAGTTGCTGCGGCTTAAAGGTTTAATGGAGAGTCAGTAGGTCAATCACTGACTTCTCCACGTCCATGGATAAGGTCACGAACTGTACAATTGCCCAGCGTTGTGTTCATCGGCATGTGTGTGCGTAATACAGATAAGCTCTCAATTTTACATAATAAAAAAGGTCTGTATGACTGTTGGTGCAAATGTAGTTCTTACTGCAAAGCACTTGGAGCAGCTTATAAGATGAGAAAATCTCTACAAATGCAGTCCATTTACTTAAACCCATTAAGAGTGGATGTAACATGTGTATATATCACCTTTAACCCAAGGACGCATTTGTGTTGATCTTTATTTTAAGTTTGGTGCATTCTGCTTCTATTAAATTATTTTTTTTCAAGTAACAGTATACATATTAATTTGTTTGTTTGTTTTCTGTCTATGAAAATGAGAACAAAAGCCATTATGTTTAATATAAATTGAAGGTTAAAGCAAGCAGGTAGTAAAAATTCATTATCTGCCAAAGCAGCAGGTAAATTGTGATTTTTATGAACAGTGAAAGCTGTGTCAATTTTTAAACAAAACTTCAGAATTTAGGAAAATATTTTTGAGCAGTGATTGAGTTTAAAAATACCTTTTTGAGGCCTTTGGTTTAATTGAGCTAGATTTGTGTGTATGTGTGTGTGTTTTTTAACGATGGAGTGGCTTTGAACTTTGGAAACACTCATAAGTTCATATAAATTTGTTATGACACATTTGTTTCCACATAGTTGCCTTTAAACAAACCTTTTATACACAGAGCAACAATAGCATGCCTTAAGAGCTGGTCCATGACTAATTGAAGTCCAGCAATCAGCCTCTATATACTCCTGAGGGAAATATTTACAGCTGTTAAATGATTCAGTTGCTGCAGCTTTTCACTAAATCTGTTGACTCCTGTGGCTTGAAATGATAATGTTAAAAACAAAATAATCTCAGAGTTGTTCAGAGCTGGGGTTAGATCTTAACTGATGTGTGTGTGTATTTCTCAGTGGTATTTATTTCAATCTTAGTGACCTTAAATAGCAAACCGTGCCCGTAAAACATAGAAGCGCATTATTCTGTTGTACTGAGTTGACCGAGCCTCACCTCCTGGCTGTACTTGCTGACGTAAGCATAGATCTCATGGAGGGCACTGAGCACGTTGAACTCACTGGAGTGAAGGCGAGCCTGTTCAGCCAGATATGCATTCATATCCTGATCACTGATGGCAGGTAGGCGGTTGATGTCAGCATAGTACCTGAAAGGAGACACAAACACACATACATTGTCAGTGTCAAGAGCACAATCATGCATGTAAAGCTTTTCTCCTCATTGATTAATCATATCCATGAAGAAACTAAAATGAAGCTCACAAAACCAACCAACTCTCCTGCATAGTTGTCTGATTGAATTAGCATCACGTTTTGAAATCACATTATGCAGAACGTGATTTTATGCATTCCTGGAAATTAGGTAAATGCTGTTTATATTTAGATATGTTACAGTCAGTTACTGATCCATACCTCATTGTAACCTTTACCTTGCATATAGTCAGTGATCACTACAATAATTGGCAAGACAAACCTACATCCATCTTGCAAACACACTCTCAATCATGAATACTCACCTTTCCACCCAGCTTTTGTAATGCGGTATGTCCTTGGCATATAGTAGTTTGGTGGAGGGTGAGTCTTTGCCCAGACGGTGTTCCGACGTTGAACAAGAGTCCATAAAAGTTTGTGCCACCACAGACAGACAGGCATCCGTGATACTGCTTTTATGGATGTCAAATACAAACTGGGGATTTTTGATAACATTTACCCAGAATCGCAGAGGAAGGCTGGAAAATATAGAGAGAGAAATGAGGAATGAATCTGGACAAAATGTGTGTGTCACAATTACATTATGCTGCTTTTGTAGTTGTTGTTTTTATATGAGACCAACATTATTATACATGTTAAATTGTTGTGCATTAAGTTGTGATCTTTAAAGAGCACTGTTCAGCAGTAGATATGGGTAGAAACATTGTAGCATGAGATAACACAGTAAAACCCAGTAAATGTAGCATGTCTAAAATGATGATGATAATAAAAGGAAACAAGTGGATCAAGTATGTAAATAATGAGGTTTTAAGTGCTTCTGAAACTAAATGGTGGTCACTGTGACCTTTCATGTTTTACTTTAAAATAATGTATTTTAGGACATATCACATGACTTAACCTCTTGCATAACCCAGCTGGCATAAGTTTTATGTTCACACTGATCTCAACATCTAGCGTGAAACAAATGTTGAACTTGAGTTTTATTTAACACCACAGCTTATGTAAAATAGACACTATTATCATACCACAACTTAATGTTGTTCCTCCTTGGAATAGCAGTTAGGATATTTGAAGAGACACTTTGAGACATTGGGTCTCAGTGGGTTCACCTTTAATAATTTGTTTGCACGTTAAAATTGAAGGGTAACATTTATTTTCCTCAGTTTGCAGTTCTACAGTCAGAAGTGAACAGTTTTCTTACCAGTTGCTTTTCCACGTGTGGCGAACGTCCATGTCATTGATGCCGTGTCTGTCAGCCTGCTCGTCGAGGAAGTCGAACATATACTTAATTGCGAGAGGCAGAGCAGTGCCTCGACACACAGTACTGAAAAGAGTCTCGAACAGGTCATCCACAAACTTCTGCAGTGTACCCTGTAGAAGAGATTCATATAGAAATGTAACGTGGACCTGTGTATTCATGTGGCATTCACTTGCCACTGCCACTAACAGAATATTTGATATGTGGCACCTTTGTTGCGAGTAGCCTTGTGAGATAGATCTCAGAAACCATCTTGCTCCCACGCTCGCCCTCTTTCTGGTCCCCGTGGTCATGGTTCTTGACTAAATGCCAAACTTTGACACCACTTTCCAGGTCAGGGGTCAACATAGGTACACGGGAGTGGGGACTGTCTGGGCTGGTGGCATTAGAGCGGAACGGTACATCCATGCCTAGGTTGTCAAATAAGATATAGCTTTAAAAACACATTTGAAAATGTCAGAAAAACTGCTTGTGTATAAAATTAAAAGACAGAAAATCATTTGCTCCAGAATCACAATGTAAGGTTGATAGCCATGAATGTCATGTGCAGCCCAGGAGGTAAGATATTTGAGTTTAGACTGCATAATGAGCTATGGCCAGGCAATATTACACTGAGAATAATATATATCTTTATACGTAGGGCATACATAGTCCTCATTTATTATCACTGTCAGTGACAGTCACTCATATAATTATAGACTCAAAAAAGTCATATCAAATCAAGTGCAGAAGTCTAATTAACAGTTACAGAAAAGACTTGATTCCAGCAATTTTTTTATATTTATATTTGGTCACAGTTTGCTAAGATTTTAGTAACATTGATATGATGAACTGGCGACCTGTCCAGAGTGTACTCCGCCTCTCTCCCGATGTCAGTTGGATTTGGCTCCAGCCCCCCGTGACCCCGTTCAGGGAATAAGCAGTAAATAATGGATGGATATTACTTAAGTCATTTTCAACTTATTTCAGTGACAGCTGTTTTTTTTTCTGAATGGGAGTGTATAAATAAATTTAACAATGACTGTAAACATAAAAACCTGTTGTATTTATTCTGTCTGCTTTATATGCATGATTCTGCCATGCAACATTGTGTATTATTGTGCTTTATGGAATGGGATTTGACAGTAAAACGCTCCTATGAGCAAGATTTGTAGTCTTTCCATTTTTTAAACAATGCTGACCGTATCTGCTGATACTGCGGGGGAAGCTGGCTGAGGAAGGAATGATGAAAGCGGACATCTGTTTAGGCACCAAGGCCACCACACAACGCTCAGATACCTGAAAAATACAGAAACAGTCTTGTAAGTTTTTTCCTTGCAGTTGTTGATTAAAAAAAATCATGGCAGCCATCAAAAATCTATTTTGAGAAAGAAAATTACAGGACCAGAAATTGGTGTAATAAAGGAAGGATTTTTAATATATTTTATGACCAGGCTTTGAGAGACTGACCTTTGATTCGTGCAGCTTTCTGTACAACCAGCCACCATTCAATTAAGACACAAAACATATAATATCTATCAAATGAATTAAATTAAAAATCAAGCTAAAATATCTGCATAAAACTATTTTATTAAACAGTAAATTGTTAAAAGAAGAATTTGAAATAGCATTTTAGTATAAATAAAGAAAGTCTACTGCAGACTACAACTAATATCAATATAATTATATCAATAGTCTGTCTTAATCAAGAATAAACCTATAAAACACGTGTTATGCATGATCTTAAAAAAGCTCAATATTGTCTCACTGAGATGCAAAACTGTATGTTACAGGATTTTTTAACTGAATGTTTTGACAATGAACAAATGCTACCGTGCACCAGCGTGCTGCACGGTGGAGCAGTGGTTAGCACTGTGGCCTCACAGCAAAAAGGTTGCTGGTTCGAGCCTTAGCTGGGGGTCCAGTAACCTTTCTGTGTGGAGTTTGCATGTTCTCCCCGTGTTAGCGTGGTTCTCTCCGGGTACTCCGGCTTCCTCCCACAGTCCAAACACATGCATCTTGGGGATAGACTGACTGGAGACTCTAAATTGCCCATAGGAGTGTGTGTGTGCATGGTTGTGTGTCGGCCCTGTGATGGACTGGCGACCTGTCCAGGGTCTACCCTGCCTCTCGCCCGATGTCAGCTTAGAAAATGGATGGATGAAAATATGGATAGTTTGAACAATTAAAGGGTCCAAATTTATGTCAAGGCTATCTTTTAACACTAACAAAACACAGAGAAAGAAAAATAATATTACAACACTAATCTGTTCATTCCTTGTTTTTGAGATGATCAACATTTAGTCCTGTACCAAATGACTGTGCAAGATTTTTATTGTTTCAACATAGCACAGATGGAAACATAAGTATGAAGGTAATTATGTGCCAAAACAAACGAGCTTGTGGATTTGATGTGAGAACCTGTAGAATGAAATGTGAGAAC
>JBAMHV010000003.1:11043614-11060748 GCA_037177535.1 Pseudomugil gertrudae | reverse complement strand
GGTTCTCACATTTCATTCTACAGGTTCTCACATCAAATCCACAAGCTCGTTTGTTTTGGCACATAATTACCTTCATAGATAAGACCTGGGTGCACAAGCTGATTCACCAGCTAAAATATCTTGCATGGAAGCATTGGCACTAGCAATGGTAGAGAAAAAATCATGGCAGCCATATGTTTCCTGCAGGGTACGTCCCAGACTGATATCCATTTATCATGTAAAATAATAAATGAGAGCAAAACTCATGCCATTGTTTAGCACAAGCTGCTAGTAAAGCTAAAATAAAATGAAAAAATATTAGAAAATAATAAAATAAATACTAAATAAACCCACCTGGCATACAGCTTAAAAAATGAAAAAGTGAAAGTGTTTACATCCTTCACAGGCACAAAAAAACAGTACCTGCCTTTTTTGTTCTGGATTTTTATTCTTTGTTTCTCATCAATAGTTCCTCATACAGTATGCTGTCTGGGTGAAGAAGCCCAAAGCTAATGGTCACATTCAGCTGACTAAGGAACAGGATGGCTCCTCTGAAATCAATGACCTGTCTATTCGCTTCAAAGAGCTGCAGATAAAAAAAAAATGGTGAAGAAGGCACACAAGTTCATATTCGGTTGAGTAAGTGTGTTTGTAAGCGTGAGTTTTAAAATCTGTTGACAGGAATGAGGTGAATTATATGAATATGAATATGAATGAGTAATGCTTTGACCTTCATCAGTCACTACTCTTTTGCCTTTGAGCTACTCAATTGTTAAAAAAACTTTTTAAAATATATATGCAGTCTTTGCAGATTCACCAGTTTTACATCATTACAGAGAACAACAACTTGTGGTTAATATTTTGATATATTTTCTAATTTGTACATGAATAATCATGCTTCATGTTTCAGTATAACAACTTATTTTCTCATTTTGTTAACTACTGTCATCAGACATTAAAGTTTAAAAAACTGAATATTTGTTTAAATGATTAACACACCTGTAACCCTTGTAATCCTAGTTGTAGCTCAAAAAGTAAGGGGCCTTTTACAATATCAATATGTGTTGCATATTTTCAAAAACCCTGATTAATTATTTTACAATGAGGTTTAGCTTGTAAGGATTATGTTTTTCCCCTCCACACCTAAATTCTGGAGGTTGGCTACTCTGAGGGTCTTTGCTGTGGTGGAGTGTTGTAGGTCCCAGATACTGGGAAGGGGATATACATACTAGGACCAGCACTCAAAAATTCTCATTGCAATAAGTCTGTCTGTCAGTTAAGTGTAAGTCAGATGCTGGTTGCACATTTGTGACAGACACACACCAGGCTGCACGTGAATCTGAAAAAAGATTTTTGGATTTTAGCACATTTTTGGAGACACAAGCCGACCTTTTAACCTTTGTGCTTTCCATAAATGCAAAATCCTTCTACGCTAATGTAAAAGTGAGAATTCAGATTTTGCATTGATACAGTGCCAGTTGGTAATATTATTGACCAAACCCAAATTCGCTTACATTTTGTGCTGTGTTAATATTACCCACCTGATAGTGCATGAGCGTGTTGAGTCTCTTCCAGTCACCTTCTATCTTTGTTGTAATGTCCTCATCCTGCAGGACCACTCGAGCTGTTCGGCCCTGCCGCCACTCTGCAGTAAAAATGCAATCAATTCTAATCAAGTGACATAATTTAGCATAATTTGATATCCTAAATGCCTCACATTTATAGTCATTTCTGATGTGAATCTTTATGCTTGTACTGTCTCTGAGGTCATGCTATTTTTGTGCATTACATTTACTTTTCAAAACTATGTCAATTGTCAAGTGAAGCAGACATGATTTCATAAAGACAGCTTCCTACCCTTGACAATAATAGATTGTATGAGTAAATTGCAATTGTCAGCATTTGCCCAAAGCAATGAAATACATCCTCTCCTGCAACAGCCCCTTAAGGTGTAAAACTACAAGCCCAAAGCAGTATCAGCCACAACCAACAAGGTGTTTTATTTACGGTACTCCCTTTGAAGGTGCTTGTCACCTGGATTTGTGACACGTCATTCAGTGTTGGATGACATGTGGTGAGTGTAAGTATAAGTGTAGGTGTGCTGTCACAAAGGTTTAATGTCCATGTTGGAGTGGTTCTCTGATTGGGGCTGCAAATAGGTTAAGGGAGGGGATAGAGGTGGATATGGAGCGCTTTGTTGATGTCAGACATCCTCAGTTATTTGTGATAATTTCCCATCTGTCATTATCCCAGCAGGTTAGGTGCCATGGCTGATTTTCATTCAGTAATTTATGAGGATAAATAGGATTCGTGAAATGAGTCTTTCAAAGCCTCACCTAGATCCATGTCTGTAGCTCGTGGTCGCTGTGAGTAAGGCATGTTTTTGTATACTGCATCCAGGATCTTCTCCTTTACCTGGGTAATGGTGTCGCAGTTGAGCACCTTGACAGGAATTTCTGGACTGTTTTCATTATCGGGATTCACACAGCTCAGCGTCTGGAGATGAAGGAGATGGTAGTAAAAGACAGAGGGAGAGAAGCACAAAGGTGCTCATGTGGAGCTCCTGTCATTACCTTCTCTCCACCATTCTGTCCTGGTGGAGAGCATCTTGGCTTGAAATGTAATTTCACACCTCCAGAATGTGACTGTGCAGCTCTAGCAGAAGCATTAAACAAGTAATGAGACACAGCCTCTCTCACTCCCCGACGTGGCAATCAGAGACGTGTCATCCTGTCACTGGCTGACTGTGCTCTGCAGCGAAAGCTGGAGGGGGAACTTTTTTACTGATGGACTGCCTGACAAATCCAACTACGGTAGCTAAATTTTAATAGAAATGTAAAAGACGAAGACATATTGTGTATTTCTGTTGACTCCACCATATGTCTGTCCTGATTAGCAAACACCAAACAGGATTTTGAAGACATATTTTTTATGGTACATAACAGAGCGAATATGTGAAATATGTCAGTTTTTGTATTGTCAGACTTTGACACAAATAAAGGGATGAAAAGGCAAAAAGCTTGAATGATTAAACCCTTCAGTCGGGGGTTCTGTTATTCTTTGAATGGTAAATTAAATAGATATTACATTACACTTTTATAGTGTAATGTAATATCTCTGATCTAATAGGATTGATAGGATACACCCCCCCAACACACACACAAGTTTTATTACTAAGAGAACAACGCTGCTCATATGCAATGTTTAAGGTTACCTAATCTGAAATTAAACTCAGAGTTAAGCAAGTTCAGTATTTCAGTAGAAACAAATTATGAGTGATAAGTTAAGCAGTATCTGATTAAAACCTGTAGAAATTAGTGAAAACTACGGCATGTTGGACAGTTCAAGTAGTTTTTTTAATCAGTTTTCAGCTTCAGATATTTATAGGAAATCTAAAATCATATCTAAAAAGCTTTTCTACGGTGCATTTATCACCATGGAATTATTCAGCAAAAGTTACCACACTCCAAACCTTTAATATGACAAATCAGTTTATATGATGCATATACATCAGCTTTTGAGTAGCAGTTTGTTTGCTAGCTGTTGCTAGCTTTCTCCAGAATCTAGGCTACTTTAACTGCAGAGGGGGAAAAAAACAAAAAATGTTTATTAATATTATTATTGTTGTTATTATTATTAGGAATGAAGTTTAGATGCAGCACCATATATCTGACAACACAGCATCAGCATTGTTTTGCACATAGAATCAGATTTATTCTTGCTGCAGTGACATGCTGCAGGTCACATTAACCATATTAAACTTTGCACTGTTTGTGTACCTACTGGAGCAACATGCTAAATTCTTTTTGTGAAACAATTTACTGCAGAGGTTTCAGGGCTCAGAAAAGTTTTAGTACATGTCTGCAAGACTGTAGTGAAGGAGAGTTTGGGATCACCCACTAGTTGTCTTATGTTTCACCTTATGCTTCTAAAAGCCTTTATTGGAGACAGCTGGGAATAACAGGTCCACTCATTGCTGCAGGCTGGACAATACCCACTATGGAAAAGTAAAAAAGTTAATATTTCATTCCACAGCTATATCATGTAATGTGCATTAGTGATTTAACTTCTAAGAAGTTTACTTGTACTAAAATGAGCTCCACTCTGACCTGTAGTGCCATTCATTAGACCTGATCTAAGATATCCTATTAAATATCTGCTTATAAAAAGTCTTCATTGGATCTTACTTCTACTTCTCTGACAGAGGTTACTGCTCATTATCCTCCAATTGTAAAGCCTAACTTTATTTACTTGATTATAAAAACATTTATGTTTGGTGGGTAGTTGATAACATTTGTTCCTGATGTAAAAAAGAATAAAGTAGGCCTATAACTATTTAAATGTATTCTGACTTTAATAGAACCGCTTAAGTATTTGGATTTATTTAGTTAATTAAAACACCAAATGAGGGAATATCTTTTGGACGATTGTTGAATTTACGCAACCTGAAGAATTAGTGGGAAGATAAAAGAGTATATTGAAGCTGTCCTGGCAGCTGATGGATGCCCAACACCTTACTGTTGTGAGACATTTATGTGGGGCTTCCTTTGACTATGTCAGTTGTCGGTATTTGTGTCTTTTCTGGGGATGAAACCTCAGTATTGGCAATGTTTATGCATCTGAGTTTATGGTCTGAAAGTAAATGTATGAACTGAAAACAGAGGCAAAATGGCACTTTACTGGCTCAGTGAAGCAGCATTGGGATTTAGAAGAAAAAAAAACAAAGACAGCCACAAATGCAGCATTTTGTCTTTTAAAGAGATCAAACAAAAATACTGATGTTTATAAGTGATACTTAAATATGCATTGCAGCAATGTTGTATATTACTTACACTTGTTTGTGGAGGAAAACCTTGTTTACATCTTGATTAGATGGTGACGTTTTGCTTATGCTATTTAAGATTATTTGCCCACAGAGAAAAAGCATCCAGACATTTAAAGAATTCCTAAATTCATACCCAGACTACAACAGCTCTGTGAATGCGTCACAAAGAGGCAAAAATTACAACAAACATCATTTTAAAATCCTTTTCTGCTTATGAATTCCTCCGTGACTTACCAATGTCTTGTATTCAGTCTGCTGACGGATGAGTTTATCTTCACTGAGGGAATAACGTGCCTCTCCGGTGATAGAGTCTATGGGCCCTTTCTCCATTTGCTGTTTGATGGCACAGAACAGCATGAAGAGAGGCTCGCCAGCGCACTCCTGTTTTTTTGGTTGTTTGGGGGTGGGGGTGGGGTTGGGTGTTATCAAGACACAGAAAAGAAGTGAATGGAAAAAAAGTGGTTTCCCTTCATCAGCACAGACAATGAGACGTGGAAACTCTATGGCATATTAAATAAAATGGTACTTTTATATCCTACACTGGGGATATATTTGACCTTACAGTTAACCACTATCCCTACATGGTGTGTTTAAACACCCTAAAATCATAGCTACAACACAAGCATACACAGGAGTCTAATTAAAAATCAATGCAAATCATTTAAAGGGGTTGTGCTATACTGCATCACACTGACACCTGTACAAATGAGGTGGAAGAAAGAAAGGATTCTTCTTACTTTGAGAAATTTGTGCAGCAAAAAGGCAAACCAATTTGTCAGCATCTTTTCTGCCACAGACTCTGTTCTGCAAGGGAGGGAAAAAAATCACACTTATTTGTTATCAAGAGAGATCCGACAAAGTGCCAGAGTGCTCTGATTATTCTTCATGGATTTACACCTCTAAGAGCCCGATAGTACTGAAACCAAAAGATGTGACACTACAGGTTACAAGTAGTATTCTCACTCAACCCCTGGGTCTCAAAGGACATACACTTGACTAAACTGTAAGGTAAGTGCTGCTAGTACACAGCATATCTGGGGCATGACATAATTGTGCAGACAAAACTTAGCCACACTGTTTTTTTGCAGTCTGTACACTACATGAGTTCAAAGAGAAGGATATAAGGGTTGTGTGTATCATGTCTGAATACACTATACAATAAGATACAAGTAGCATTAAATTAAAACTGTATCTAATGCCTGCAGAATTACAGACATGCTCTTTGTCTCCATTACTGTTTCTTCACTCCTTTTTTCTACATTTCAGCCTTAATCTGGACTGACCGTCTCTGTTAACAGGAACCTATAAAAATTTTGAATGGCGCCACAAGAGCAGCATGTTCATGTTAACAAGTTCTTGTTGTACTAGCTTCCAAGGAAACTCATCCTTATATTTAATGAGCTGACTTCAAATTGAGAGAGTCCCCATATTACCTTAAAAAAAATGTCATGAAACATTTAGCAGGTTGGCCTCAGCTCTGGGAAAACAATCGGCAGATAACCAGAGGTTGAGGAAAGAGAGAAAGAAGCAAGAGAAAGGAGGAGAGGTGACTGGGGAAGAAACGTGAACTACAGCTGAATGTTTCATGAGGGGCACAGGGAAGATAAGTCAGACTGACAACAACTCTGCTGCTGCTGCACTCACTCTTCCCCATTAGGTTCTCTTCCGCTGTCAGTCCCCGCTACTCTCTATCACTTTTAACACTCCTGTCTTTCACCTGTCTGCTCAGTCACCCCGATCTTTAAACTAGTAACCAATGTTTCATGTGGTTGCATAAAGCCAAGCTGAAGAGAGGTGGGTTCGCTTTCACTGGCCTAATTACTCAGCCATCAGCAGTGTGGTAACTGGGCTGGAAAGAACAAAGCATGGAGGAATTATCTATGCCAAAAGATAAGCAGTGCTGATCAGAACTGCTGGATTTAACCGGAGAAATGTGCTCTTGTTTAAATTCTTTTACCACAGAGGAAAATATGTGCAGTTTAGCACTGAAACAAGGTAGTGTTATAACAGTGCTGTGAACCTTAGCTAAATAGTAAGGTCTTTTCTAGTTTTCTTTTCTGCAAATACAGTTAATATGATCATTGCATCACCATGAAAAGTAATTTTTTTGTCATGTGGATTATTTTAAATGAAAACAAATTAGTTTTAGTATTAAAGAAATATTACTCAAATAGTTGACTGATACTATAATTAAAAAATGTATCAACAATACCTGCGGAGGAGTAGTTTGGGGTGGTTTTTGCTCTCCAGGTTGCGCCCTATAAGATCTGACAGCAGGTGTTTGAGGATGTCGGTGGCGTACTCCAGCCGCCCTTGCAGAGCGGTCATGATGAGTGAAGCGACATAGCCGCGGTCACGCATGGAGAACGAGCGCTGCATCTCCAGAGTACGGATGAATGTCAGCAGGAAAACCTTGTTATTCACCAGCTGAGCAAACTGCTTCAAGGCTTTCTCCACATTTGTCTGTCCGTTCCCCGGCACCTACACGCATCATGCGTTTTTGCACACAAACAAAGATGCACACGCTTATTAACTTACTTGCTCGAGGATGTTTTATAGGAAAAAGACTTAATTGGATATACATAAATGTCTCACACACTTCTTTGATAGCAACATGCAAAACAACATTTTATAATGTATAATGCTAGTCAGAACTAATCTGTCCTCACCATAAAAATGTGATTTTTTTCATTTTTTTCTGAGAATTGATAAATCATTCTTAATGTTTCTCCTCTAATGAAGTGTTTTATTCTGATGAAAAGGTAGTGCAATCAGAGGTTTTATTTTAGACATCTTTGCTGATATATGTAATTGTGTGTACTGGAATGGTTGATTAAACCAACCATAATTTGTAACATCAACCAGTTTTGACTTTGAAAAAGTCTTTCCACTAAAAACTGAAGTGATGGTGGACTGGTCATCAGATTTGATTAGATAATGACTATTTAAAAGTATATAAAACCACCCAGAGAAAGATAGACATTTTTCAGAAAATGTTCATCATTCAGTAACTTAGGATGGCACTAAACTAGTAGTATAGATTACTCATGCAATACTTCTACTGATCATCAAACAAACTGGCTGCAGAATACAATCAATAAGTATCATTTGTTCACAATTTGCTCTGTTCACAAGATATTTGGAACTATGCCTGCCAAAACCCCAATATCAGGTCATAATGTATTGTTTGATGCTGCAGCTCTCCTTTAAAGGTTTCTCACCTCGAGCTCTCTGAGCACAGGGTGGTCATCGATGCCAGGAAACAGAACCCTCATCGCATAAGTACGATAATCCAAGAAAGGGATGCCAGCTCGGTCCAGATCACTGGTTAACTCGTTGAT
Organism: Pseudomugil gertrudae; assembly: GCA_037177535.1. Classification (NCBI taxonomy): domain Eukaryota; kingdom Metazoa; phylum Chordata; class Actinopteri; order Atheriniformes; family Pseudomugilidae; genus Pseudomugil; species Pseudomugil gertrudae. Next base: position 11,052,603 of record JBAMHV010000003.1, on the reverse strand, counting down.
ATCCGTCTGTAACTCTGCAAAAGCTGTTCATAGCAGAAGCATCTTAAATATTCTAGCAAACACCTGGTCCCAGATTTACTCTTGATTACTTAGCACTGCCACAATCTCTGTTTTCTCTTTAGATTACTGTCAGTATTTCATAAAAAAATGAAGTTATCAAATCTATAATGTGTCATACTGTTTATTTTGCACCTGCTCTGTTGTAGACAGATTGATGAGAGTTTAAGCTTGTTGAATCTTTGATTAAATTTACTTTGATTTACTTCCCAAGTCAGTAAATCAAAGCATGTTACCTCAGATCATTTCATATTGCAGCATGTCATCAAATTCTACCAAAAATGGTTTATAAATTGCAAAATGGCAAAATGTTTAAAAAGAACAATTACTAGCAGGTACATCAATTTTAAATCTTGACTTCAGAAGTCCAGGAGAATTTAGTAACACTGATGGGCATCCATCAACCAGCTCACACCCGCTGACAACTAACATGTCAGTCTACTGAGGCCCCTAAAACTGTGATTCTCTAACTAACTACAAAAGGAAATGTGTTTACAGCTATTAAATGATAAATAAATGAATAAGACTAAACATCATCTCAAGTTATCTCTCGATAGATGATGCTAAACTGCAATCACAGATTTAATGTCATCTTGGAAACACGAGTTTTAATGAGCAATGGATTTTACGTCTCAGATTGTACGCACCCTCTTTACACTCAAGAGCCACTCTGGACTCTAGATTGTCCATCTGCATCTGCAGGCGCTTCAGAGTGAGGTCGTTCTCATGTGATTTCCGTCTATAAGCTAGCAAGACGATGATGACGATGATGAGGAGCAGCCCTCCTCCAGCTGTGATACTGACGATAGCAGGGAGAGTAAGCAGGCTGTCTGACCGGATGTGAACTTCTCCAGGAGAAATGTGGAGGCCTCCTACTTGAACCTGCAAATCATTCAAAATATTTTTTTAAATCCTAAAATAATAATAATAACAATAATTATAATAATAACGACAATAATAATAACAATAATATAGACAAATGTCTTAAAATTAATTTGAAACATCACTGAAAAACATTCTGCATAGCAAATACAGAAATGTTACATATTACATCTATGTTTGAATAAAATAACCTCTGGGCACATAAGCTTGTTTCTCTTTCCAGCTCTCATTATTTGCTTGTCAATAATGTTAGAGGACAATGTGTATAATAGGGAACCTACCAGAGCATGAGTGACAGACATTGACAGAAAGCCAGTGACTAACTGAAAGCCTGTCAGTGACCCACAAACAAAGTGACGTAAAAACAAACACTGACCTACAGAGAGCGACCCACATTCACACGGTCAGACTTACAGCAAGAAAGAAAATAGGCAGATAATAGTAGCTTTTAGACTGACCATGACTTTATGCTGCCCGGTGAGGTTCGGAGGCTCACAAAGTAACTGAGTGTCAGACACTGTTAGAGAACAGGGTGTATCTCCTATCAGCACAGTGTAATTGAGCCTGGCTCCTCCAGATGCAGATGGCACCAGGTTGCGGCCCTGTGAAATAGTTAAAGAAGGACATTTTTTATATTTCAAACAGGATTTAGTGATGATTCTAACCAACAAAACATAAATCTGGCACATTACATTTAGATTAGAAACTATTTAGAATTTTGGCCAAATGGGAGTCTTTTAACAGCACTTGAATTTCCAGTTTTCACTTCCCACTGATGCCCATCTGTACAATTTTACTTTACCTAATAGTCCAGCTGAAATGATAAATCCCTGCAATAAAGCAGAGCTAAATATTTCAGTCCAATGAGATGGCCAAATGTGTAGAGAGAGCACAAGCAAAACTGTTGTTTTTGTGATAGAAGCAAAAACACACTGGACACAGATGGAGCCAGCAGTTTTATCTATGATAGACTCATTTGTTTGGTACAATTATTTAGAAAAAGTGCTCGAATAACACTAATTTGTGTGTATTTAGGATTAGGAAATGATTATCAAAGTTGTTGCTAAAGAAGCTATTTGTGTTCTTCTCTCAATCATCTGATGTTTAATGAGATCTGGATGTTATACCCGCAGCAGGTTTTATTTCCTTGAAACAATTCTGACTTAAGAGTTTCTGGGAAAATGAATCAATGAACTTACTTTGAGAATGATGGGAGCGCCAGGTTTTTGCTCCAGAACACCTGTGAGGCTCAGAGGCTCCAGGTAGGGGTTGGGGTAGTAGACGAAGCCCGTGTTATTGTAAGTGAGCAGTGCTTGGACGTTGTTGAAGACAAACCCAAACTCATCCACGTGTTTTATTGTCTCCTGCTCCGTTGTGTGCTCTGCCTTTAGAGACGGGGCGAAGCAACTGATTGTGGTTGTGTTCAGAACTTTGCACACCTGGAGAGGAATAAAGTGACACATACAAGTTACATTGTCTATCATCAAGCATTATTCTATTCGTATAATAGCTTGCAATATTCTCCCGTTAGAGAATATGTGAAACAATGCTGTTTTAAATCCCTGTCAGATGTTTTAGAGTCTGAATTTTTACCTCCACTAAGGCAGGGATCTTATACTTGGCAGCAGTAATTTCTCTCTGTCTGCAACATAACTTAAAAAACTATGAAAAAAAAAATATTTGGATGAAATTTTCACATACTGTAGTAGAAATGGAATCAGGAACAAGGACTTAGATTAAAAATGATCCAAATCACACCAAGATCCAGAAACGATTCTTTATGATGTCAAAATAGGGATATTTTGCTATTAGAATTTTTAATGTAAAAAATTTTTGGCAAAAAAAAGAAAAAAGCTACGATCATTATTGGATAAAATGAAATATTAACAGCTAATATTTACCTTTCCAAGTCTTGGAATGAAACATGCATTTCCTTTCATGTTATGATGTGAGATGTTAGTGTTTTTAATTGATAAGCTTGTTTAATTATAAATATATTCACTTCATATTAAGTCTACCCTACGATCACTTCTGTATTTTCTGTAGTTGTTTAAAGTTTGACTTAATGCTGAGATTTCCCTTTCAGTTTCACATGCTCCAGGCCTGGTTTTAGCCAGCTTCAGATTAATCTCAGGTTCCAGTGGGAGCTGTTTCAAGTCAATTAAGTGCTTTTGTGATTCTAAATACTTTTAGGCAATCCAAGTCGTGTTTTTAAGATATGCAAGATAAAGAGACGGCCTTCATTAAATTCACCAGTGGCCTTTTTTTTCCACAGCTCCTTTGGAAGAAGTTCATCTTTAATCCTTTTATACTTCAGCACTGCTTGTGACACTGTGGAATATGTATTTTTAATTGACCTACTCAGAGTTTGAGCTGGCATCAGTGACACACCATTAAACTGGCTCAGGGTATACCTCTAACACACACAGCATGGGCCACTTAAAAAAAAAACATGTATTTCTTCTGGTAAAGGCATACAGTTCAATCATGTTTTTGACATCTCATCAGTTACCTGTTTAGTATTGATTTCTGAGGTTTCAGTCAGTGCGAACCCCAGGCAAATCCTTGACTGGTCAAAAAACTTGGGGCTGAAGGTATCTGGACTTTTGCCATCAGGGCTCCAACACTTTAATACAATCAATCACTTTGAAGCAACCTGCCTGAGCAGTTCAGTCAAGCAGAATCAACCCCATAAATCATGGCCTTAAAACTGAATTCTTTCATGTCAGTTTTTTTTTTTAAATGTCACTTTGCAATGAATGCTGCTTACGTAGCCTCTTTCTAACCCTTTCTCTCATGTTCAGCTGCAACTTTATAAGCACTGTTTTGAAAATGCATGCTTTGAAGATGAATACGTAAAAATAAAAGGAAGCAAGTTTACCTTGAACAGAAAAACATCAGTATGGAAAAGATTTAATTTGATCTTTGTTTTCACTCTGTCAGTAAAGCTTGGATGTAGTAACTCAGGATTCATCTTACTCACATTGACAGATTCATAGCCGGCATATTTGATTCGAACCCGGGGTTCCTGAACTACATCCAGGTTAGTCCCGGTCACCGTTAGGGTGGTGTGTCCGCTGTTTGAGGGAACAAAATACATTTCATTCACAAGAGGTATTGCACAGATATGAGCACACAAACACTGCACTCCAGGTAGCCTGTGTATGAATGCAAACTGCCTTTCCAGCATGATTTAATTAGAGCGGCGACCACAGAGAGACCAATCTTTTTCATCAAACTTTTTCCAGAGAATCTGCATTAATACATGTTTGAGGAGGTATAGCTGGTAGCTTTGTTATTGGGCAGAAGAAGCAGATCAATCAGAGAACCAGCTGGCTGCTGTTTTATATTCATCCATGACTGTGAGATTGGCATAGCATGAATACAGGTGCTGCTTGTTTACATGTCTGTGCTAGATGTGATTAAAAGAAACAACACACTCTAATCATTGCATAACCTGTGCTGCAGGGCAAACTTAGAAAAGTGTAGAAAAGGAGAAACAGAAGTAAAAAACACAGGAAAGATATTAGAAAAAATTTTATCTAAAAAAAACGACAAAAAACTGTCCAGTCTAGTGAAGCTAACAGAATGCCAATCCCTCTGTTCACACATCAAAGGCTACCTGAGCTTGTAGGGCCTCATAATGGGAATGCACATTTATGATGAGGGCCCTTGATTACAGTTCAACAAAGCTCCTCCTGTCACCAGGCTGAGGGCCAGGGCTTCTCTCTGAAGTCTAATCTGCAGGGATGTAGTGTTGGGTAATCCCACCTGAACCCAAATTAAGTGCCATCTTTTATTAAGAGGGGTGCAGGTAAGGCACTCCTCAACTGTGATAAAAATGTTTATTCAGCAGATTAATTTGCTGCATTCAAAAATTAGTCACATCAAACTAATTCAAGAGTATTTGAGTCACCGGTAGGGTGAATAAATGTGTTATTTTGAAGTTTTTAATTTATTGTATTCTACACGTTTTGTAGAACTTGTTAAATGATGCCTTGATTACCTCGTGCTTTTTTCCCAGAAACCATTGTGTTACTTGGTAATATTTCCTGGCAGAGGTTAGATCATGTGTGGACTGGAGAAATGTTCAGAAATATTCAGTAACCTCTCCTGGAAATAATACAAACATTTTATCTCTGTCTGTATGTCAGTAATTGGTTTATGTCTGCGACAGTTTATGTAATCTACTTTATTCAGAGATGTGTTGCTGGAGAGCGAAATTTGCACGGTCAGGTTTGGGGAGAGTCTTCTTTATGGCGAGTATTGTTTTTTACTCTTAATTGGTGTTAGAGCATTTTAACTGCTTGATATTATCAGAGGAAAATGTCAATTTTAGGGAAATAAAGAAATGGCTTAATATGTTGAACCACATTATATTATAAAGTGCAGATTTAGCGTTTGCAGTTTCTCTGTTATTAAGAGAACAATCTGCTTCCACATGCAGAAATGTACATCTTCACATCTTCCCATTTTCCAGTTATGTATGAATCCAGATCACAAATTTTATACAAGCGGTAATCTGAGCTCAACTCGTCGTAGAAATTTCAAAACACCATAACTCATTGATGGATGTGAGCTGAACTTTTTATATGATGCTTGGAAAGAAAACCAGGTCAGTTCCAAGAAACTAGCTTTGGATGTGCATATCTGTGGACATTTTGATGTCCTTTTAACTCTGGAAGAAGTTAAAGAAATAGATTTTTTTACTGGTTTTTGATCTCATCAACTGGTTCTACTCTAAGCTTGAAAAAAAAAAACATAATTGACCAGCACATGTTCAGATGTGGTATAAAATACTCCCTGAGATAAAGAAATAAAAAATAACTGTGTTTATCTTATGTGGATCTGCTTTTTTTTATACAGCCCATCGTGCAACCTTCTGGTAACACCATGGAGCCACTATAAAATACTCACATGAAACTTGTATCATTCACTTTACATTTGTACAGCTTTATATATAGCTCTAAAAACAATATTATCTTTATCTTATTGATTAATGTTACCTGGTGCCTCTTGCCTGCTAATGGCTGGGGTAGGCTCTTGTTTCTCCACAACCTTGGATTAGACTGAGAAAATGAATGAAGTTTACCTGGTAATGCTCCAGAGTGGTTCAATACGTTGGACAGTGGGGTCTTCAATGTACTCAAACGTGAGACTTCCAGGAACTTTGGCCCGGTCGACTGTCAGGCTCACCTGCACTGGTCCTGCTCCCGTCACCGATGGAGCAGAGAAGCACACAATCTCTGATACGGTCCTCCTGGTGGGATTACCAAAGTGGGGATTTATTACTGTTTTATATTGTGATTGTCCACTTGGTGCTGAAATAGCAAGTTCCTGACATCATGTAGTTATGAGCCATATGACAGGAAAAGATTCATTATGGTCTGTCTCATCCTTATTACAGACACATTAGGGATAAAAGCTGTAATTAGAAGGTGCTCCAGCTAATGGCTTCTTTGCCTCACCTGCCTGACTGCTAGTATGATAGCTATTTTGGACTTTAAATAGATGTCTATAAATACACAAAGAAGGAAATCTGCTCTGGTGAGCTTCATCACATCTTAACCTCTCACCAATCATTAATTAGTCTTTTTAATGTAACACAGACACATAATCGTATATAAAGATTTCTTCTCTTTTTTTAACATTAAGTGATCTCACACACTGAAGTTAGACATTAAATTGAAAAAAAACACTGTGCAGAGATCCACTTTTTGTGATGCTAAGGAATGTATGAATATGTTCAATTATATCAGATTATGAAGAACATCACGGAGGTCATACTACCATCAGACTCACCTGTACAGCTCACAGGTTTGATTTCCAAAGTAAACATTAACAGCGCTGCCAGCACTTAGATTCTCTCCGACGATTGTGACCTTGGTGCCCCCAGATTCAGGTCCTCTGCCTGGACTCAGGGCCAACATATTAGGGATCTGCAGGTAGACATTTATTAAGTATTTAAGCTTAAAATACAGCACATGTTCTGATTCTGATTCATTACTATTTCAGCCACAGTTTAGTACGATATATACATTTTAATTTTATTACTAAAACATCTATACTATACATTAAAAAAGGTTAGCTCTCAATGATGTGATCATCCTTAATCTTTGTTTCTGTCAAAGCAAACTAACAAAAGCATTGCAATTGAGTGTCACAATTACCACAAAGGAGTAGAGCTGGGAGGACTGTGCATGTAGCTCTGGTTTGCATTCATCAACACATAGCTTAACTGGACCTGGTGTACTTCCTTCTGGAGCTGCAGCCATCTCACATACAATCCTATTAACAACAAAAATGCACCACGTGAATGAGGGTTCTTAAATAAAACAACCAGGTACATTAATGAAAACAATGTCCAAGTATACGCATGCAAAAACATTACTGCACTGTATCACGTTTGTTATGAACGTCACTGGTGAAAAATGGCCTCTTCAGGCCACTGTGATTGAAGCAGACTTTCATAGAAGTTGTGGGTCAATACAGAGGGCCATCTTTCTTCCTAATGGGAAACCTATAACAGCAATATAACTCAAATGATAAACTACACCACTCCCCATCTCCTGCACGGTTGCCACCCACCATTACCTTCAGTTGCCATGACAGCATAGAGGTTTCTTCAATAAATCACTATTGTCTGTCAGGTCAATAAGATAAAGTACACCATGAATAAGTCATTATAGCAACTGACCCCATGCTGAAATTAATGGTTGTAACAGCGGTAATGCCATGTTTTAAAGCACTGTGTTAGTCAAATGAATGGTCCTGCTGAATTCATGGCTATGTGCAAAAAATTCACACCCCAGTACAATCACAGATCCCAATGAATCGTCTCTGCTCAACCTTGTTCATAGATCACGTGAGTTTTCTCATTTTCTGCTGGCATGTTCTTTTGTTCCTTCCTTTGCTTTTTTACAAGGATATAAATAAAGCCCCTGCTGCCTGAACTCAATCGTGTTACATGGCTGTGAGAGAAACACATGGCTAACAGATTGTCCCCCTAGTCAGCGACATGCAGCGCATTTCAATTACAGCTGTGCCGACAGACTCATAACGACGACGGCACAGACACAGTCTGTCTCTTACTTCAGTTCTGTGTACAACAGAGTAAAGTAAAAAACCCCAGTCAGTCCTGCAACCTGATGAGATATCATGGGGTGTCCAGCTTATACTTGGACTGCTGTAATATTTTAGTGTCAGCGTTGGAGAAAACACAATTACATGCATTTATTATTTTCTGTATGTATGTTTGTGTTTGTTTGTGTACAAAATGAGTAAGTATGGGTCCATGCGTGTCGATGGAGGGGGGGAGTGTCTCTTACTGCTCTGCAGTGATATATCCTTCCTCTTGTGGGGTGCACTGCACTCCTGCCACTTCCACATTATCCTCCAAGTCGGAGAAAGACAGACCCAGGTTCAAGCCCTGGATTGTGACAAGTGTGCCCCCCTCCAGGGGCCCTGCTATTGGGCTTACCTATATAGAAAAGAGATGGAAACTACAGTGAGATCTAATAAAATGTGCTATGTGGTAAGATCTCTAATAAAAACAGATGATTATTGAACATAATAAAGTAATAAAACTTCTGTAAAAAAAACAGTGTCCCTGCTGCAACACACCTGACTCAAATCAATGGGTAATTAGAAGACTAATGCAGAGTTGGATGTCAAACTCTGCACTAGTCTGATGATTATATTACATCTCATGTGTGTCAGGTATTGCCGCAGGGAAAACAAACACTTGCAGGACTGCAGCCCTCAAGGACTACATTTGTCCACCACTGGTATAAGAACTTAAAGATGTGGACTGAGTAAAACCTGATGTAAATAACCTCAATTTTCTTACAGTCAACATATAAACATCAGCATTTGGATGTTTCGGCCAATACTCCTCCCCAGAATGAATGCTGATCAAATTAAATCTAAAACACACATTATGGGGAAAAGGATTTAATTTTCAGGAAGTAATTATTAACTAGATTTTTTGCTGTTCTTACAGAACAGCAGGGTGAATGCTTGCTTGCATGCTGAAAACGGTCGAACTGCA
>JBAMHV010000003.1:11005100-11031368 GCA_037177535.1 Pseudomugil gertrudae | reverse complement strand
CACGCTAAATCCTCATTTAAATAGGCGTGTCTCCGACACTTTGCACCCGCTGTCATTTGCGTCAGCAATCTTAGTAATTAACGTACTAACCACGGTCCCGCCCCACACGCTAAATTCCAGATTCCACACGCTAATTAGTACACGCAAATTGAGATCCTAGTAGATTCGACCATTACAGTCTCCAATCAGCCTATCCCCAAGGTGCATGTCTTTGGACTGTGGAGGAACGCCGGAGTACCCGGAGAGAATCCACGCTAACACGGGGAGAACATACAAACTCCACACAGAAAGGTTCCTGGCTGGTTTGAGGCTCGAACCAGCAACCCTCTTGCTGTGAGGCCACAGTGCTAACCAACTGCACCACCGTGCAGCCCCTGCAATTTTCCCTCACTTTATAACATTACACTTTGGAATAAAATATTATTAATAAATCCTAAATCTATTTTTTTTTTGCATTTCTGAGTATTTCAATATTCCATCTATTCTTTACTAATTTTTTTCAACAGCAATCAGTATGTTTTGTTAAAAATGAACATTTTTGTCCCGTCCCTGGGTTTTCACTCAGTCCTGTTACTCTAACACATCACCCTGATTCATCTGGAACGTTCCACATGTCATGTGCACAACAAGAAGTAGCATCAATTGGATCTTCTGAAGGTCATGGAGAGACCAAAATAATTAATTAGACAATTTTGATGCATCTCTAGATGTTGATAGTCTCCTCATGCTATTAGCCAGGATGCCATGAGGTTATATTTTGTGTTTTTGCCTACTCCATGCTGAAAACTCCATCCTGTTACTTTCAGTCCTGTTACTCATTTATGAGTAAAATGATTGAGTATCAGTAACAGGACTGAACCATCCATTTCCGTTTGCAACATGGAAATGACATCCATGTATGGAACAACTCATTTATCAACCTCATTTTGTAAAGTTTTCTATCTTACAGCTCTGTACCTTATATTTCCACTCACCTTGACCGGCTGGTGTCTGAGGGACCTCCTTTCCAGCTGGGGAAAGACACATCACTCTATTTCCATTGACGTGACCCTCTGCTTGAGCCTGCTGCCCAAAAGAACAGGTAATTCCTGCAGAAAGGTCTGGAACATTGTGCACCTCCAACAGCAGCTAATAAAGAGAAGAGGGAACATTAAAATAATGTTAGTAAGAAAAATGTGTCACAGTATAGCATATCATGAAGTTTATTGTATAACTGAATTTTCTTGATGAGAAAATATGAAGTCAATATAAGCTGTTTGAATATTAAATATACTTGTAGTGCCTGAATAATGCAAACTTTTGGACAGACACAAATCATGTCTGTTCAAAAGTAATGAAAACACCCCCATAGCACCTCTAAAATTTACCTTGACCATATTTATATCTCACTTATTAATCCAAAGTGGGAATTATGGTTCTGCAGTAATGTGGATGTTTTAATTGTGCTAAGTTTTACAAACCAACTCCTGGGACAAGATTACTATTTATCAAGCATCAGAGTTAGTGTCCTATTCCTCGTGAGTTTATTGGTCCCACAGGGAGTCACCCTTCTGTCTGACTTCACCTCTGGAGAGACTAATCCCTCACAGGCCTACACTTACTGTACACATGGATGTACAGGGCTACTTACAGTGATTGCTCATAAACACCGGCATTGTGAGCGGAGTGACAGTGCAGTGATTGGTAAAATGATAAGCAGACTCACGGGGACACCATGTGCTGACACAGCGATGCTGTCTGGGTGAGCAATGACCTTCACACAGCGGTCAGTGTCAGTCGCAAAACGGAAGCTCTCCTCCGCCCGCAAACATCGATCTCTCCTCGAACACCTGTGGAAGAAAGATCCTCCATTAAAAACTGTTTAAAAGTTCAGCAAATTTGGTCTTGGAATGATTTTTTTTTCTTTTATTTAATGTTTTCATTTATTTTTTTGCATATATACCACATTTTTTTACTGAGACAACTCAGCAGCCATAATATGCATTACTATGTCCGAGAGTATTAATATGTAGGAAATAAGTGCTGGAACCGTAATTGCATAACAAGATGCTGACATAAGCACGTATGCTGTCTAATCAAAATTTCACAGAGCTGCTAGCATGACTGTGGACACTCTTATCAGCATGCAAATTAGTCTAAATCAAAGTTTATATGAAACCCACATACTACAGTTCTCTCATAAAGTGCTAATTAATAATTTGTAGATTTTTGTCATGGTCATGTAGATTACCTTGCTCACAACTCTTTCTGATTATGTCAAATAAATTTTTAAAATCAGCGTATTTTACATAATAATATGGCTTTTTTTCCCCTCCTTTTCCCCTTTTTTTCTGCATAGTAAATAAGTGCACAAAAGCAAAATAGGCTTCAGCCCCTGGATCTCACACTATAATTGAAAGTAAGAGTGACGGGATGGCTGCACACAGCAACCTCTATGTGACCTTAAAGGAGACAAGTGCAATATAAAAATATCTGAAGACCTGATTGAGAATGGCAAGTACTTTTAAACGATCTGCATTTTGTTCAGTTTTAGAAAAAGGGAAGTGATTCTTATCCTTGCAGCTTTATGATGATGATATTTTTGGCATTTTAGAAACTTTGTGTGGAATTTTCAAATAGTGAATTGCTGCTAAAAAATAAAAAACAAAGCAAAGAGTCAGCTGTGAAGTAAAAATGTAGTATGAAACCATACGCCATTGTCTTTTCTCTTTGAATATCTGACGATAGTGAGAGGAGACAATGTTTCATACTGGCTGGGGTGCTACTGAAAGGAAGGGCGGGGGGTGGAAGACATCTCGAGAGAGAGCTCAAAGAACCCTGAGACCTCTGGTGTAATTACATTTCAATACAAAGGCAGACTGGAAGGGCAGTGGCAGCTGTTGCTGGCTTGGCTTCTTGAGACAGCCCACAGCCACAGGAGCGTAGACAGTCACCTTCTGACTGCACATTAGCTGAAGTGCCTCAGAAATAAAATACATCTTTTCGTTACCATTTATTTTTGTCTCTTCTATTCACTGTGTTTTGTCTGATCTAACCATTTGTTCCCTTTTCCTTCAAGCTTCCTGCATGTTCACAAACGGTGGGAAAGAAATTGTGAAAGCTGTCAACATGGCACTGTGAGAGTGATTCAGGGACTTTAAAAAAGATCTCGATTTGCATTTAATAAAAAAAAGAAGAAAAAGCTTCTTTATAGTGTGAAAGATCATGTTTCTGTATGGAGGGAACAACAGCCCATCTGCTCAGATAAGTGTAAGACATTATTTAAATAAAGAGTTTAATGAGACTTGCAGACAAAGCGTGCATTAAAAAAAGGTGAAGAATTGTTTAATGAGGTGATTTAGAATTCAGTGAGCATTTCTTTTCTCCTCACTTTACTGGTAGTTTGATAAAAGAGAAAGCTGCAATTTATATAATGCTGATCATCATCAAGATATTGCTAGCTTAAATGCAGATGTGAAATGATGAGACACCAGTAAATCCCCAGCTGAGGTCAGCTTCAAACACAGCTGCTGGTTTGGAAACACAGCCTTTTAATCTTCTGAATCCCCTTTGCTCCATATCGAGGTGTTATGTAAGCTGACCCGGGGTCAGATAATTAAGATGGAGGAGATAAGCTTGCTATGTTAGGTCCAAAATGTTCCCTGGGCATGTAAAGGTGCAGTTGGTACACCCACGGTGACTGCAAAACTAATCCCTCACTTCTCCATTAACACCAGTTGTCCTTTCGCTCGACAGACAATTAAATCCGGTGGCTTTGCAGCTTCTTTTGTCCTAAATTATGCAATTTAGAAGGGATCACACTGTCCAGCAACCACTTCCTGGTTTTCCATTAGTCCTGCCAGCTGTTGATAATGGTGTACTCCAGGGAGCACAATAAGAGTGTCATATTAAACCGCATAAATCATATGACTGCATGCTTAACCACACATAGCTTCCTGCGAGCAGTTTGGTAAACAGTGGCGTTGCGGTTTTAATCCCTTGGCTTTAATGTGCATATGTGGGCATGAGAAAAGATAAAGGAAACACACTCACATGTTGTATAGGACACACCAACCACAGTGGGGATCACCAGAGCTTAGACACTCAGCACATGTACCATATTGCTCGCAGGCCTCCACAGGGACCTGGATCACCTGAACCAGAGAAATGACAAAATGAGTTAAAAGTGAGGAGCGTAACAGTAAAACACAATAAAACAGGTTTTCAGAACCTATTTAAACACGACACTGTTCTGGTTTGTCTAATGTATGTCAACATATTTTGATTATGAGAATTTTAAAGCACACATAAGAAACCTGATCGCTTGTAGTTTGTGTTTTTGTAGCAGTTATATTTATTATTTTATGGGTAATTCTGGGACTTTTTTTTCACTGTTTATTCTCCCGTGGAAATGCAGACAGAAAAGAAAAACAGGAAGAGAACAGATCTGGTCTTTTAGAACTATGTGCACCAGAGCTGTAAAAATAAGTTTTCCAAACCACTGGGCCACTTTGATACTCAAACGTTTGGTTTTATTCATCCTAAACGATACAGAAAACAGTACAGTTGTCTACTTTCTGATGACATTTATAATTAATGTTTTTGAATTCTGCACAAGGAGTAAGACATTCTCTACAGGCAATAAATCTTTAGATGCTATGGTTTACATTTTCCACTGCTGTTAAGCCAGCGTCATTTCTCACACTAACTTTCTGATATGAGAGCCATAATATTCTAACATATCTAGAACTCTTTCCTGATAATACAGCTATCTAACCTCAAACACATGCTAGTTTGACTTGGCAGGATGCTGTGATTTGATCCACAGAAAAGTTGTGATGCTGTAGCAAATGGAAAACTGAAACATAGTTGAAAATTTAAACACACTTCCAACTTTTGCAACTTTGATTTGTTTGTTTATGTATCTTGTCTGGAAATATGGTAATGGCACAAAGATGTTAGTCAACAAATTAAATGTAATTTCTTACAAATAAAATCCCCACTAACAGTTATATATTTTTGCACCATCATTTGAGTCAGTGATTATAATTAAAAACTGATCTTCACAAACTTTAACTCATGGCATTTGTATTTATTATGTTACCTGTGAAATTTTCAAAAAATTAAGTCTACCAAGAATTTCTGAAAAACATTTACATTATAACTGAGAATTTATCTTCAACTTTATTTGATTTGTTTTAATTTATTTTAGAGCAAAGATTTTCATACAGTTAAGTTAAAAGCTGTAAATGATTGGCAGTAAAGTCTAAAGCTTTCTGACACAAAAAAAGATGAGAAAAGAGCAAAGGTGTTTCTTTCCCATTTTGCAACATATAAAAATCTTCATGAAGTGGGGAAATGTGTTTCTTTACTTCTAGCTTTTGAAACAAGTTTGTGTTTCTGTGCAGATGCTTATGTGTCATTAGATAACAAATAAAATAACAACTTCAGCACTTTAGGCCATACGTCATATTTCTTATTTAACTTTTCTTACTAAAGTACAATAATTAGTTCAGCACTCTGTAAAGGTTTATGATATTTTCTGCACACAAAGGTAAGAAGACATCCTGACAGACACACAGCTGCACTTTATTACTGCATGGATGTCTTATAAACGATAAGGTCTCCATTGGCTGCTGTTAGAGTCGATGTTGTTGCACCAGCCCTGCATACAAAACCAGTCAGAGCAGCTGTCTGAGTCTCTTTTCTTCCAAGTTATTATTCTTAGTATGAACGTACGATGCAAACAATTTCCTGATGTAAGCAATCACAAATGAAGAGTGGATTATGGATTAGAGAGTCTCTGATGCTCTTGATACCATAAGTGGGTGCTCTCTCAGGTCTGTGTTGGCAAAATGGATTACTGCTTCCTACAAATAACTTTTTTTCAGTAGTTCAGAGCCCATTTGATGCATTCCATTAGCAAAATGATTTTGTAGCATGGGAGGGGGTGAGGAGTCTAATCTATGATTGGTTTTCATTCAGATTATCATCTAAACAAAGGTCTGTGACTGTTAGGCAACATGACCTTTGCAAAGGGAGAGTTTGGGCTTTGCTTTCTGCTGCCTTGCAGAGGATCAATTGGAAGCTTGCATTATGTATCAGGTTTGATTTATTTAGTGAAGCTGACCTGATCAGAAGATTAATGAACTGTAATAAAAAATTATCTGAGAAATTGTCTTAAAGTATGGTCAAAGGGAGCTAAAAGGGAGCTGATGGTTTTTAGACGTAGTTTCCTTTTTTCCTTATGCATGCTCACTTTATTCTGTTTTCTGCACCTTTTTCTATAACAAGAGCTGCTGTAACGAGTGAATTTCTCCACTGTGAGATAATAAAGTCTAATCTAATCTAATTCCCCCCTTACTGATTTTAACATAACAGATTTTCTTTTGAGGTTCCTCCAGCTTGGTCTGCAGGGTTGATGCCAGTGGGATGACTTTTGTGTGAGTGACTGGTCCAGGACTCTAACCATGTGGTTGCTTATCAACACTGTTGTAACTATGATATATGCATATTACATACAAATACAGGCAATTCCACTTTACTTTGTAGAGGTTGTGTTCGTTTTGTTTTGTTTTTTATAACACACTAAACCTGTAAACGTTTAACAAAACAACTGTTTTTTTTTTTGTTTTGGTTTTTTTTAAAGGCCAATCTCTTATAGCTCACCATTCTGACACTAAAAGTTGCTGGTGAATGTTGTGCTTTTATAACAGTAGACATTACAAGCTTGTGCCATCAACACTTTCAGGTATAAGTACTTCCACACTGTTCTATCAGTGTTTCTATGTTAGAAAATGACACTATTTGGAAATACATACAGGAATAACTGATACAATATTAGAGTTACATTGCAGTTATATGAATGTGAAAATGGATTTCACTGGTAAAATGAATGGGAAACCAGTAGTGCAGCAGTACCTGTAATGCTGCATCGGTAGAATTTAAAATACGTTTGTTTGACTTTGATCAGATCTCAGCTATTAATTTTACAATGATGCAGTTCATGATTCAGTAGATGCTTGTTGATTTTATAATATGTATTCAATGTTTGTTTTTCTTTTTTCTTTTGGATAACAAATGGCAGAGATTATCTGCTTTGCATTGACTTGCATCAAAGTGCAGGTTTTGCCTGGATTTTTCCCCTCACACTACAATGCACACGTGCATGCTTGTCACTACAATTCGCTAAATTATGTCTTCATTCATATTCCATGTACTGTATCTATTCATGATAATGCCTTGTAAATCATTCATGAGTACAGAAAATATTTAGCATTCCTCATCAAGCTTTTCTTTGTGTTCTGCCTCTCTGAGCTAAATTTTTCAGGAGGAACTGATTATTTCAAGCAAACACAGAAAACAAAGGAACATCTTCTGCTCCAGTGAGGTAAAATCTAAGCCTTTCAGTGTTGTATCATGGGACTGAGAGAGCATTGTGAAACCCTATTCTTAGGTTTTTAAATGACTAAATTCACATCTGTTCACATCTAGAATGCATTTACACTAATGCCTGACCTCATGATGTTTGCAGTTTTCTATCACTAACGGTTTCATCTGGATTGGCTGCAACATTATGAACACTGTCAGATGGCTATACAGGCATTTAGCTTTCCATGATGCCGTCCTACTATATCCTCAGTCTGCTTTGGAAAATCCTTCAACGCCACACAACATGTAATAGCTGAGTGTTTTACGACTGTTGTTAGGACTCAACATAGCAGGATTTTCCTCTGGATTTGTGCTTTTATATAATCTATAGACATTAACTGAAAACCTACATTGGTCACTGTGTAACTAGTACATCAATGCATACACGACGTTTCACAAATTAATTCTGTGATTGAGAATGGTAAGGGCATCAATCCAACAAAATATTTCAAAATAATCATAGTAATGTTGAAATGATTTGACACTAATGTCATTTGACTTTTTTTTCCTAACTTATTTCTCATGGCCTCTTAAACGTGGTCTATGTCATGCAGAATCGATTTTTTAATGGGGAGTGAATGTTCAAACTGCCAGAAGTCATGAGCTGGCAGAAATAGGACCAAATGCACAATACTGAGGAGGAATTTCAACTCCAAAAAATGTATTGTTCATTACAGAAACCAGGAGCGGTGCACAGGCTGCCAGTATGAAGACAGAGCGGAGCAGTTTGGGAGTAAACAAAGGAGGACATATTCCCGCCTCCTTTGTGTTGCCTTACCTCTGAAACTTGAAGTAATGCACTTGTTGCATTTTCACTTATCTTTTTCTTTAATGAACTTGATAAACGTGAGGGCAAAGTCAGTTATTCCCAATGAAAGCTAAAGATTTAGACAGAATAGCTATAATAGGAATGTGCTTCTGTTGCATGCTGTAAATGCCTTAATTAAAAACCAACAAAGGAGAGAAAGATACCAAGTTTAAATATTGACTGTTCTCCAGTAATGTGTCTTATCAAAATATTGTAAATATTTGTAATATTGTTATATAATTAACTTTTTCTGTAATGAATAATGAGCACATTTTGGTAATGTTTTGGTACTATATATATATAATCTGATAGAACTGTTGGAATATGTCAAACAACAAGCGGATAAAGCTCACATACAGGTAAGACAGAAGAAACAAAAAGAGGCACAGTGAGACAAGAGTGTGCATGAGTGGGATTTCAAGCAATGATTTAGCATTTTACAGAGAGACATTTTGAGAGATTGCCCTGGATAAACCCTACAGCAGCTTCCTCCCTTCTCTTAGGTTTAAAGCCTTAGCCATCACTTCACAGGTGGAAGAATGACACTCACTGATTTGTGTGTTTGGATTCTGAGCATTTCTGTTCCTAGAAATGATCAAACCAAAGGCACACAGGGAGGGAAAAAAGAAGAAAAATGATTTACTGCTGTGAAGACTTTTTTTCATATCAATAATAGCTCCCAAATGGCAGTTTGTTGAGCATACCAACATACATACACACCACTATTCCCCTTTTTTTCTCCTCACTCTTCATCTTCATGCTAACCCTGCGTGTTTCACCCGGTGGGAGACAGAGGGGCTCATTGTTATTCCACAAGGGTTGGCTGATCTCAGCCAAATCTATCTGTGCCTCGCTCTTCATTCCTCATCATTCCTGTATTGTGTGGCTCCCATGAATCTGAAAATCTCTCATCTCTGGGATCCACTAGAAATGTGGGAAATCTGTGATGTGCAGCCCACTTCCTTGGGGGATTCCTCACCCAAGCTGTGGTAAAATCTGAAGGGAAAGCTGAGCAAAGATGGGAATGGAAACAGAAAATGGAAGGCTTTGCTCTGTTCAGAACTCGTGAGGGCTACAAAGCCAAAGCTGTTCTAATATTGAGAGAAAATCCCTGGTCAACCTGGGCTTAGATGTTGTTCAGTTATCATGCACCACTGAAGGTGGAGTTAGAAGAGTAGCTGGCAATCTCCTTGAAGGAAGCATGTGTCTCTCCTTGAACGAGCAGAGCTCATCAATAAGTGATGCCCTGTCTCTTTCAGTCTATCACAAAAGGAGGAGCTGCCTTGGTTTGTTTTAGATAACAGTTTTCAACACAAGCCTGTCTTTATTCTCCGGTTTCCTTGATGGCATTCATTGTCGGAAACCTCATGTCTTTATAAATAGATGACTTTTATAATTGTGTTGCATTCCATGAGAGTTTAAAGAACACTCTGGAATAACTGACACAAGTACCCCAGTGCCCTTTGCTGCTATGTCCCGTGACTCTCGTTCAATACATTCCAGCAGTCAGAAGACAACTGAAAATGTTGATAGGGGCTTTTTTATTTTGGCCACACTGAAACTTAATCCTATTTCACAGTTGCATGCTGCTGTGCCAAAATAATCACTTGATGGGAGTTGAAAGTGATTACCACTGTTCACTCTTATCTCCAATGAGTGCAGAGAGTATCGTCCAGTAACAACAACAACTGCATGGCTCTGTGATGCTGGGCCAAGTGAGTAGCAGCAGGGAGGAGATACATCCACAGAATAAAAAGCCTCCAATGGTTTCCTACTGAATGTGTGTTTGCAGCACATACAAAAGATGTGTGTACTGTAAGTTGATCCGCATGGATAAATAATTAGAGCGCTGGTCCATCCCCTTACACAGCTTACATGTTTAATAAGTCCTTCTGTAGACTTATACTTCATGACTGTAGGGGGATTTTTTTAGGGATAAGTCATCTGGTTGGATTCCAGATAAATAGCATAAATTTCTGATTTGTCATTCACTAATGTGTTTGATTTAAAAACAGTGCAACCCTGTTACACTCATTCTCGTCTGTGCAGAATACAACAAACAATGCTGTGTGCAGTACCCTAATAATTAGAATCTAAACAAATCCCTTGAAAGAAAAACTTTCTTTTAAAAAGTCAATACAAATGTGGATATGTATTTGTTCAACATAGATTTTAGAGTCAATGTCAAAGAAAGGAGAAAAACAAAGAAAAGATAAAAGAATTTATACTGTACACTTCGTGTCAAGTAAATGTTTTAAGCTTCATATTCAGCATTTCGCTCAAGGACATGTCAGCATGCCGAACCCTCGCTGTCAAAGAGGCTTGAACTCCACAGGCTTCAAGCAGATAGACGCTCTCACCAATCACTACTTCACCAACCAGCTCGACACATCTCCTGACAGCTGCACCAAAAAAGAGGGCGTTTCCTCACCTGATTGTCAGACATGACATAGAGAGAGTTCCTGTCCAGAGAGAAGGCCATGTCCCGGAGGATGGGGTTGCTGTCCTTAATCACTGACACTGTCTCATATAGCACTCCTCCCTCCATAACACCATCCAGTCTGATCTACATAAAGAAACAGAGTAAAGAGAAGCTAAATGTCACGCAACAATAAGCAGACTGAGTGGTTGCTGTACATTTGCAAAGTGGCATCTGTCCTCCGCTGGACATCATTTTCCTGCTAAATGCATTTTACCTCTTTGATTAACTTTATTGTGTTCTCACTTTTTGCTACCAATTGGACAGATATTTTCTTACATTTTGCCATCAAACAACACTTAAAAGAGGATAAAATGCAATTTTCTTCAGGTTTGGTAGTTTTATCTTTTGGTTTTGGTATCTTCCCTCCTGTTAGATGAAAAGCTCATTAGAGCCTTTTTTTTGTTTTCTCAGAAAGAAAATGTTTAAGTTCAAGTTCTGGGAGGCAATCTTGTTTAACAATACAGCCACTTGTGTTTTTGAGTCAGCTGGTTGCAGGCGCAGTGTATTCAGGTGACCTCCATAAAATGTGTGCATCTTTTCCTTTTTTTAACACAGGACCAAATTCAAAGAAAGAATAATTTAAAAACATTGTTTAAAAGCTGGTTACATGCTGTAAAATTATTCTTCTGCATTGTCTAGAAATACACTGAATTAATTTATGAATATATATCAGGGTAATCTCTTTATAATCAACATTTTTGCATGCAACTTTAATTAATTTACAAATGTTTTCTTTACATATTCGGTAAATGTTATTTTTATTATAATAATATAACTCTTTTCCAGATTAGACAACTTAAGAGGCAGCTGGTTCTTACAGTGCATTATACAAGTATTTTTAAAGAAGCTGGATAAGATACAGCAGCTAAAGAGGTTCAGTAAAGGCTAAAATAGTCTCAGCTGTGCCTACTTGTTACAAAATGACAACCATTCTCAACTTTATGTAAGATGGCATACACTAAAGAAAATTCACAATGCATGTGTGTGTGTGTGTGTGGGTTCCATTTAGAAAATGTCTAGGTGATTTATATAATATCAAAGGTGAAATTACCTGAATGAATGGACAGTGAAAATTAATTTGATATTAACATATTTGCCAAAATTGTGCAAAATGGTTTAGTCCACAGTCGCAGTGTTGTTTTAACTCACAAGTCCAATTTTCTGATTTTTTTTTTCAGCTGAAAATGCAACAAAAACATTGCTTGAAGTCAGATATACGACTTTGAAAGTCAGGAAGACTCAGTGGCTCTAACTCCACCCAGTAAAGATGGCAGCTAGTCTCAAGCTCCTACTTCTGACCTTCAAGTCAAATGAAATGCATCAATGCACACAGAGTGCAGAGAGACAGTCAGAAATACATTAAATTTATTATTGAAAATCATTTCACTGTCATGGACATTTATACTTTCTCAGTGCTTAATCATGACACATGGTATCAATGGGTTCCTTCTAATGTCAGGGTTGTGAAAATGCTACTATCATTACATTAGACTATCTGAAAATTCTATTCTATTCTTTTCTACAGTCATTTAGCAGACACCTTTATCCAAAGTGACTTACATGTGATAAGCAGTCATTGAAATTAATGAATAAATTTTACTAACTTTAAGGCCATAACTAATTAAGAATAATTAATCAGTCTTAATATAAGTATAACTCCTAATGTTGGTGTATTTGCATCAGATTTAATACATTATAAAAAAATATCTTACTTTGAAAAATGGCTGCTTTATAATTATTAATCTGTCATTATCAATTACAACTAAATTTCTTCATTCAGAACACTAACTTAAAGTAAAAGAGAGGCATGAAATAGAAAGCTGCTCAGCCATGTTATGAGATGCAGAGTAGAATAAATCCATAGTAAGTCAGCTGGTACAATAGAAAACCTGACATGTGTGTTTGCTGATCTAGACTAGTAAATGGTTTATTGCAATATCAATTGTGTATACTGAACGTTTCAGTACCAGTGTAACATTGCAATATATCAGTTTCAGCAAAGCTTTACATCATGAACCACATGGTCCTGAGTGTCAGACACAATAGCAACAGCAGTGGGTCAGACATGATGTCACGATGAAAGTACCAGTGAGGCAAGGTGAGCGCACGTGGGTTGTTAAGGTATTCAGTTTGCAATCTGCAAACTGTAGCTGATTCATTTGAGAGGCAATTGAAAGATTCATAGCAACACCTACATCAATTTATTCTGTTGTAGGACTATAAGCAGGTGTGTCGGTCTGTTTTGTGGCAAAGGGTGAGACAGTAAAGAAATGGAAAGTGAAGAGTGCT
Organism: Pseudomugil gertrudae; assembly: GCA_037177535.1. Classification (NCBI taxonomy): domain Eukaryota; kingdom Metazoa; phylum Chordata; class Actinopteri; order Atheriniformes; family Pseudomugilidae; genus Pseudomugil; species Pseudomugil gertrudae. The sequence goes on along the minus strand of JBAMHV010000003.1, from coordinate 11,018,379 downwards.
CTGAAGTTTGTGAGGAGGTTAAAGAAAGGAAAGAGGAGTAACAGGAAGACAAAGGTGAGCTTTGCCGAAGAGTGTTTGTCAAATTAAACAGAACTTTGCCAGGAAAGCCATTTTGCCATCTAGAGGTTGAGCTATGATCATATTTATTGTGCTTGTCTTGGAATACGAATGCATGAGAAATATTGATTAAGTCAGCAAATGAGCCCACCAAGACTGTTTGCATACATAGGGCCCAGAATTTCATGCTATATCTCTGGATGCTGCTGTATTGTTCAGTTGCCTGTAAACGTTTGGACCTTTGTTGCTTCTGTGAAAAGCAGAGTTACACATATAAAGAAGAAGACGTTTGCAGGTATTATAAGGACAAACCATACCGGTTAAACTATAAGTAAACCAACTAAAACTTTCTAGTTATATCTGGGTTTTTATGTTCTTCATGTGCAGGTCCCTTTACGTCACTGTCACTTTCTCAGTAGTGCCACCCACTGTTTAGGATGAAGATAATGCTGAGTTCAACCTGCCACATAATACTGTTATAGAAAGTTATATAGTTACATAGAAACACTGTTATCTCACAGATGGCTTGCATGATATGCATATTGATGCTTTAGAACCAAACATTGCAATATATATGTTTTAAGCAGGAACTAGATTTACAGCTATGTACAAAAGCTTATGTCCTCTGTAGCTTTATTCCCATTTCATCATAACTATACAAACATGAGTTAGGTATGAGTGCACCATTTAAATTAAGGCTGCAAGCTGCAAGATTATTTCAGATTCTCTCTTTCAACTTGGTGTACAACCACAAAACATGTCAATGAGGCTTTAGCTGTTGGAAGCTCCTTTCATGTGGCTATGCCCCTCTCTTTCCAGTCTGAATGTTAAGCTAGCGCTTGGCTAAAACATCACAGAGCTGGATTTTGCAGAGATGAAATCGATGTTTATCTTCTTATCTACCTTTCAGACAGCAAATAAAGTTTCCAAATGTCTGCCTTTCAGCTTAGCTACAGTTTGGATTACATTCACACGCCCTTTGAGTTACCGGCGTGTAAGGGAACGCTAACATAGTAAACTGGGGTGCAAGAATATGCACAGAAGGTTCATGTGTGGTTGTGTTCGATCATAAAATAAGCACACAATATTATAGTCAATGATGAGGCTTTAGAAAGAGAAGGATGAGATCAGCCTTTATTTTAGTAGTCAAGCAGTTCAATTCTGACCCTCATTCACCCATGAGGTTAAAGATGTTCCAGCAAGCTCTATACCTTTATTTGACTTTGGAGTGACTTTGGGAAAGAAAAAAACCTGGCACACTAGTGAATGGATTTTGATTATCCCACTCCTGCTGATGTACTTTGTCTCTTGTTTCATTTAAGCAAATAAATAAATAAGCAGCTATGTTCTCAATATGTCATACTGATGTTGACAGCATTGGTAGATAAAATGTGAGAATTCATACGCTAAAGCTTCTTTGACCTTCTGCAAATATAAACTGCATACTGCAAACTCCAACTTTTAATCTCTTCTACAAAAACCTTTTTCTGTGTCTTGGTCTTCAGTGCACTCCTACATACTATTCCTCCAAACCTGCCAAGTCAAATGTAGAATATAGTAAATCATTGCTCTCTCCATCCACCACTCTTCTCTTTAACTATGCAAACCCAAGTTGTTGCTCCATTTAAATTGCATTGAAAGCGACTCATTAACCATGTGATGCAATTATAGTTAAGCTAAATTAATTGCTCAGATGTAATAATAATAAATGTAAGATAATGATGAACTGGAGCAGAGAATTGTGGAAGTGTTTTTAAATGTCCGCAGTATGATTATACCACATCTTCCCAGCATGAATCATAGCACGTTGATTCACCACTAAATCAGATTCTACTAAAGACGTGCCAGATCTAGCTCGTGCATGGTGGCAGAGCTGCATTCTCTCAGCAGGGACAGTCAGTCAATACAAACTGATTACATGATTGGATCCCCTAAGCACTAAAACCTCATCAATCAATTACAGTTCCACCGTCTGGGGAGATGTGTCTTTCCAACAATCAGGAATAAAGAATAAAGGGAGGATATATTTGCTAAAAATAACTTTATTTTAGTTTATTTAGGAAGTAGAACATTTACAGGGGTAAGGTAAGTGTGTAGATCTATTGTCCACATACAACAACATGAAAAACAGAATAATGAGATGACACTACATCTTGGCTCATCAACAGGACATGATGTGTCTCTCATCAGTCAGATTGCTGTTGCGTGGAAACCCAGCACAGTTTTATCCTTCATTTAAAATAAAGATTTTTCTCAGAACTAAAATTATTTTACTTTCAGACATCGCATCGCTCTGTTCTCTTGGACTATTTCCTCCTCCTTATCCCATTTCTCCTGTTCCGAAATCCCACACAAGTAACAGAAGCAGTTTACATTTATTTTTCCCACACTCCTATGTTCAGAAATAGCACAAATAGAAACCAGAGAATTTCTGTGCTGAAACTACTCCTTTAAAAAAAACAAAAGACTCAAAGCAACTACACACTTATATGATTTTTACTGGCTATGATGGAGGTTGCCAGAGGCCATAGATGCAAGGATAAGCTCAAGCAAATTCTGACCCATCATGACCAATCCGAGGTGTTTGATTTCAGTGGATTTAAAAGTAGTTTTATCATCTAAAGCAGAGCTGACCAAACAGAAGCCCTTAGGGAGAACAACAGGTCCTAAATCTCTCCTTAAGCCCTGCAGCTTCTTAATGAGAGTTAGGCAGGTTTAATTGGTTTTATAATGAGCCTGCTTGTTGAAGGTGACACACAAAATTGCAAACACACACACCACACACACAAAATACCTACACACAGGCTTGCAAATAAAGATAAATAACCCTAAATTGCACTCCTGTTGGTTTCTCTCATAAAACTGGAGCACATGTTAGTAATATGTTAGAGTACATTAGGAACATACTTATGCAACAATAACATATCTGCAATACAATAAATATCCACTTTTAAGCGAGATAAATAAAAATGCAACTGAATTTCTGTTTGCTTACTGCAAAAAGGGATTTACTTCAAAGCATAAAGTATATCACATTTGAAGTGCTGTAAAAGGACATTAATGTTATCACATTATAGTCTGTCACTCAAAAAGCCAGATCATTAGACAATTTGACTGATCAGACAGAGGGTGAGGTGAGTCAGTATATAAAGCAACTGATTCTCATCTTTCTTTAATGCGAGGGGGTAAAAACTGAATTCAGTCAGTTAATTTTGTTACACTAAAGTATCTAGTTTAAATGTGACCATCAGATTTTAGTAACCCTAAAAAGTTTATGTTGTTTTCCACTTCTTTTGTCCAGCAGTTGTAGATCTGTTCCATCCTTTCTTCCACCCGTAATAAAGCGTAATGCTGTTTTGTTAAACCCTGCTTTTCATGTGTGGTCTTTGTAATGTTAGAGAACAATTGTACAGAGTTGACATTAATACCACATGTTCGTGTGAGCTTTTCTCTCATTTCATTCCTCATTCCCAGCATTTCACAGCTGACGAGGGTATATATTTAACCCATGAATTTGTAAGCCAGTAACAGCAATATCCGCCCTGCTGTTTAAATTCCCTTGCAGAACCTGTGGTGATTATAAACAACCCAGCTTAGTTTGGCTTTCACAAACAGATATGCAACCTGAGCCTCTGTGCGCTTAATGAAAACAGCTTCTCACTCTTTCACTCTCATGGATGGGTTACCCTCTTAACCATAAGGCTGTATTCTGGTCCTATGAGAGCTAACGAAAGCAAGAAATTACTTCCAAGATGTCACTTGGGTTCAGCCGCAATGGCTTTGATGTAAAGCTGCCAGAACTTGTAAAGAGAAATCACCTCCCCAAATGTCTTTTCAGTGAGAGTGTACATATGGGACTGCTTACTGTTGGTGACTTTCAAGCAGGAGATATACACCTGTAAATGTTTCTTTTTGTAACTCCAGATTGCAGGAAGACTGAAGATCACTGCGTATATGTGTTAATGACCATTCAGATTTGAGAGAGTGTGTCCATGTATGGCCAGACAGCCTGCGCCCTGTTAACCTAAACATATGGACGATGACCCAGGAGGCAAGGAGCAATCTGTTCAACCAATCATTTCCAATCTGCTATGATGACAAGGTTCCGTCTGTCCCTGAGGACCTGCCTGTCTGTAGTCAGATACGGTAAGGTTGTCATAAAAGTTCAAAACTAAACTTATGTTATTCAATCTCTTTGGGACAGTATGATGGTAACCTGTGAGGAGGCTGCTGATATTTACATCAGCTCTAAAATGAAGGTATACTTATGAAAGTATAATGAGGGAACCAAAGCTTGACTACAGATAAGTGTTAAAGTTCTGTGAACAAAGACTGCAGAAATAAAACGTTTCTATTCTAAAGTAGATATATACATATTGTAAGCAAGACTGACTTCAAAGAGGGTGCTTCAGGCTTGAATCTCTATTATACAGAAATACAACGAGAAGCAGTGACAAGACAACTGTCCACCTTTAAGGTTGAGTAACTGTGCATATGGTGGGACTGTGGAAGACAGCTGAGGAGAGTATGCATTGATTAACCCATCTATTCATCATAACTTTGTGAATGCTAAAGAGGCAAAGCAAATGGGTAGAGCTGGGAGTGAGCAGCTAATTAAACTAATAGCATTACTGACAGAAATGTACATCACAAGAGTCCAGAAATGGAGACTTATTGATCACAGCTTCAAGATATTATATGTAATTGCAAAATATGATCATTATCTGAGCTAAAGTGAAGTCAAGACTTGTGGGTGCATGGGTTTATTCATGCTATTGTAGTTTTGAGTTGTTCTTTACAGTCTTCCTGATTAAACATCCAAATCCTCAGTTCCCTTAAACCTTCAGCTGCATGGCAGCGCTCCAGATCTTCATCCCACAGTTTCCACAGTCTCCTCAACGTCTGTGCATGTTAACTTCTTTTCTTGGTCCTTTAGGACATGGTTTCCTGCTCTCTGTTTCCTGTTCTTCTCTGCATGACCCCCATCCTGCCAATCATTCCCATTGTTTGTCAGGTTCCCATGGTCCACCAACAAAAGCAGTGGGAGAGGGACAGTGGAACAATTCATGCCCCCGTATGGTCTTCATTTTCTTGACCGCAGTGCAGCCACAGACTTCTTGCAAGCTTATATTTGTGGGACTGAAAAAAGCAAATGTAGACAAAGACTTGGGGAGAAAGACAGCTATGGAATAGAAGACGCAGAAATGGACACCTTCCCTGTTATCCCAAAATTGCCTCTTAATACCCTGTACTATTTCAGCTGTACTAAGACATTAAATGACAGTTCATTCTGTAGACTTTTCACCTTCAGGTATTTATTAAAAATATTTTACTTTAGGCAAAAACTCTCATCTCTGAAACTGTATTTACATGGTTTCAACCTGCAAATCAAATCCAGCACCCTCACAAGCTGTGACTTTGAAAAGTTCAAGTCATTTAGCCTTGCACCGGAGAATTTCCCCACCTGCTCAACTCTCTCAATAAGCTGTAATGAATCTACTATTTGCACACAAGAGTATGTGACTCAGGCTTTATTTGCTGTAAGCCTAACATTTTGAGCCATTTCAGGGGAAATATGGTAGCTGAGTAGCTGGAGCCACTAAGGTCACATGATGGACCATTTACGTTCCATTCAACACTGCTTCCCTCTTCATAAAGCATCCTTAATTTGCCAACACTGAAAGTGGGTATCTTATACTGATTGAATTATAAAGCTTATGAACAATACTGGACAAAAGAATATATGATGTTTGTCTGCTTTATAGTGAAGTTGTCTGTCACATATTAAATGTGACAGTGTTGCAGTTACTATGTTTAAAATGAATGAACTGAAATGCTTAAATTATTATGATCAAAATTTAGAGTATCTTTCTGTATTTTTTTCCCATTCTGCACGATAATCTAGTGCATCTAAGGATAACTGCACTACAGAAAGATTTCCATAAAAAATCAATTTCACTCAGCAACTGTTATGTGTTTGCAGCTGCCACGGGGTAAGCCAAGGTATTATGTCATTCCGCAATGTTTTCTGCCTTTTTGCATGCTTGTTATGTTGAGGCAAATGTCTGCTGACAAATGTAAGATATAATGAAATATCAGAAATATGCAATGCCTGTGTTGAACTTCAAAATTTTCTTATTAAATTATTATAAATAGCACAGACACATTAAAGCCATGTAGTCTTCTGATGCTACAAGCAGATACTGTATGAGATGCTGAATTAAGCCGCTTTCAGACAAACATTCCTCTCTCATAATCTGACAGCAACCTAGCACGGCGTCATCTTTGAAAGGTTGTGACACCACTGTTACAAGGTCAGAGATAATACTTATGTATTGCTTTAAGTACAACACAAGTAATAACCTTATGCAATTACAATAAGGAATGGGCATGAACATGTAGCGGTGGGTAAAATTGGTGTATAATCGGTTTTATAAAAGAATCTGATAGGTCATATCAATAAATAAATGTCAGCACTGCCAAATCTCTTCCTACTCCCTGGAGTTACTTATTATAATAGGATGCTTAATAATCGGTTTTATATTCACCGAGCCATATAAACATGCAAAGACCTTTTGCACTTTTCTCTGCCAGGCTGTATATCACACACCACCGAGACAGCTGAGGGGATGGTGTACAGGACAGGTGAAATGTTTAGTCAAGCTAACAACTACATTTATTATGTAGGTGCAATATAGCCTCCTCAATCGGGATCCATTATCACTGCACTTGTTCAAAAGGCTGCAATCACTTGTTTTTGTAACTCTAAATGAGGCGTATTGACAGATATTTTTGTCCACTGCTCATCAGCAATTTTACAGTAATAACTCAAACAACGGGACACAAGGTGTATATATATATAGCTAAATTATCATTTAGTTATAATAGAATTTAGTTAAACAATATTTTAAAAAACAAACAAACAAAAGCAGTAGTTCTGGACAAAGGAAAACAGTTTACTGATGAGAAAATAACCTGTCAACAGGTGCAGAATCTGACAGAGAGTGACAGAAAACACCAGATTGCAGTGAATTCCTCACAGGATTGTTCGCTGAAATATCAGTTTATGTGATATAACTTATATTATTTTATAATAGGTGTTCTTTATTTTTTTAAAAACTATTTTTATTGAACCAGAATTAGAAACAATGCCACGATTCTTTGCATTTATTATTTTTGTCAATTTTAACTTATTTCCGTGACAGCTGTTTTTTTTCTTCTTTTTATGAGAGGGCATGAATAAATTTGAGGACAACTGTATGTATGTATAGATACATACATACATACAGTTGTATGCATCTATACATACATACATGTGGTCCCCTGTAGGACATATATGTATAGATGGATAGATGGATGGACAGACACACACTGTCTGTAAGTGAAAGCATCTGTAACTATGTAACTACACGTTACAGATATTGTATCATTGCTTCTGTCATATCGAGTTAGACATAGACATTTATATCTGTGACTTTTGAACTTACCTTTCAGTGTGGATTTAAACAGAAATAAACAAGCTGCATGCACAGAATAAACCAAAGAAATTGTTTTTGAGTTTCAAGGGCTCAGGGACAGTCTTAGTCATGCTTGCTCAGATATATTGCAGAGCATCACTTGAGCAGAAGCCACACTGCTCTCCTCAGATGTGCATCAGTGTTGCAATAAATTGTTAAAACTTTGATGTGACAGAGCTGATTCAAATGTTAATTTTGCCTTCTCTGGGTCTCTTTGCATCTGCTAACAAGTTGAAACCGTGCTACTGAAAGCTGAATCCCTCTATGCCTCCTTGAGAGTGTAGGAAATTTAAATAAGGACCAGAGAGAGATAATGACCCAAAAATACCTGGATTCACCTCATCATTGTACGTTGAGCAAAGTGAAAAAAAAAATCCTCTTGTTTTCAGCCTGGAGTTATCAAACAGGGTCGCAATACTCAGCTTAAAGTAACCACCTGAGGCAACAAAGCTGTGGCACATGATAATAGAAATGTTCTGTTATACCTGGAACAAGAGGAGCCTAATCGGGAATTGTTGATGAATACATCCATATGCTACACGGAGCCTCCATACCAAGACTGCTGGTTATGCTTGTGACCTTTCACCCCGTTGACACCCTCTATGCGGTAGCCCCTGACCTTTACTGCTGGACTGATCCCCTGATGGCATTTATTGTCATGCCCCATTTCCACTGAGGCTGTCCATTTGGGTGTGATGGAATAGGATTGGAGAGGTGACCCTGTGCTCCTCGTAAGCTCAAGGGAGTCTGAGATCATGGCTGCTCATTCAGTAAGTGTAATGACTGTACCTCTGGCCATTAGACACGCTGCACTTAACTGTGTTAATGATGGATGCTTCACTTTGTTCGACTAAACTTACAACTCTAAACATACTTTTCCGCTCAGTGTCTTTGTGTTTGCGTGTGTGTGTATTTATTCTGAACCTTTGTTTTTCTCCTGTAATGCATCTTTCTTTCCAAATGTCTGTGGTTTTTATTTTTCCCTTGGTCATTCTCCTATCTTTGCCCCACACCTCCTTTCTTTCCTTTCCCTCCTTCCCTTTTGTCAGGCTATCTTGTCTTTTTCCCCTATGGCTCATCAACTGAAAGAGCTGCAGTGATGCTATCGGTGCCCCCAGTCTGGACCTTGGTGTGTGCGTGTCTTGTGTGTCAGACAGATTGCTCCTCATAAGACTGAGGCCCCCAGGCTAATGTCACAACAGTCCTCTCACACATTTCCTCAGTCATGCTGCATGCTGCACGACTTTGCAGTAACTAGAGCCCATGGACCCCTTATAAGTCAGTTCAGTTAGATCACACTTACAGGAACTTGATCATAATAAATCTATACAGTGTATATATACAAAAAGAGACATGATGGACAATTAGATGAATCTCACAGAGTGGCTTATTCTTTGTCTGCATGTCTGGATGTCCTGCAGTCATGAATTTCTGTTCAGTGCATCATTTTAGCAGCATTTTTTGTGAGCACCATGGTAGCTTTATTTGCTTAGTGTGCATGCCTCTTTTCAAATGAGTAATGAAGGGAGTTTATTGATCCCAACTGCTTTTTTAAATATACATTTTTGCAATCTAAACCTAAAATTATATATCAGTCTAGTCAGTTTATAACTTAATATTCAGGCTAATGTTTGTTTGAGTTCTGTTAATATTACCGGTACCTTAAATATATTTTTAAAAAAAATACTAATTGTGTATATGTTAGAATTAAATGGACCTTGGTATCGGCTGGCAGCTGGAACCATGTTTGCTTCGGGACTGTTTGATGACTAGCTTACAGAAAAGTCTTGATTCATTAGTCTAACCAGAAAAAACACATTATCAAGTATGTTTATATATTCATATTTATCACTCAGCGCTTCCAGTAAAAATGAAGAAATCAACTATCTGTTGTGCCCAATCTCAATTTTCATGCGTGGCTTACTGTTTTATTATAGTTTTTAAAATGATTAAACAACTATATCTAGAAAACAACATTCTTAAGATAACAATAAAAATTATCTTGTTATATTTATTTTGTTAGCACGGCCAGTCTTGGTTTCTGTTAGCAGACAGAAATGTGTATGTTGTGTATGTTTTGCTTTTAATAACATGTTTTAATTAGAGATGTTTGATATCATCTGCCGATATCAGCGTTAAAATGTGATAGCAACATTCCCGAACATCCCTACTTTAAAGATTATTAAATACAGCCAATCTTAAGAGAAGCATAATCAAGAAGAAAAGAGAGGAAGAGTTGTGCTTTATCCCACTCGTCAGATAACTCTACTGCATAGAGGTGTAAATAATGAAAGAATTAAGGAGTTTATGTACTATATCTCTGTTATTTTGACCACAGGCATGTCACGGACATTTCAAAGTAGAAGGGAACATGCGTCAGCCTGTGAAAACAAAGGACGATCTCTGTGCACACTATATTCAGCTCCAGAGTTATACAAGTATCACGGCACTGTGTCTTGAATGAGTCAAGGTAAACTACTCAGTCAGTGATAAAAGAATATGTCTTCTGGTGTAGCGATGCAACAAAAAATGAGGTCCTAATCTCAGGTATCCCGAGGCAAAAAGGGGTGATTTCAGTTCATTGTCAGATTTTATCTTTTTGTCTGTTATTGATTACGAACTGAAAACACATTTTGTTTTATAAGAATTAAGACACATTAAACATCTCAGTAATGTGAATTAGACACAGAATTAACTGCATTTTCTTTCATAGTGAGGCATCAGGAGTAACATAAAGCCATGTCCTTAGTACATTTGCATCCTATCATGTTTGTATATATGCACAACATTCATATCAGGTGCACATAAATAATGCTCATTAATTACTGGAGAGAAAGGTCCTTTAAGTAGTTTGTAATGCTAAATCTAATTCCAGGCATAATACACCAAAGCACATTTAAATGAGAGTCACTACAGGTGCATAATGTCTTGTTACTATGTGTTAATACAAAGGGATTGTAGGAACGGACATATCAGCTTTGACTGGAGCATCAGCAAATGGAGAACTGCATCATTTTGGGCAGCACAAAGTGTAGAGCTCGATAATTACTCTACCTTTGTTTGGCTGCATAATGTCCCAACATAATCACCATGATATATATCCATACCAAGTTATGCTAATTAGACTCTTAATTGAGCTGATAATTGCGCTAATTAGTGTTAATGGATTAAGGATCATTGTGACATTATGTTATGAGACACAAAAATGACTGCAGATGATTTGCCTCACTGGTGTTTATCTCATGGAGAGCAGATTAAGGTGTAATAGCGCATATAATCAGCTGAAGCAAAGCATTTAAAGGGAATTCTGTATTTTACAAATAAATGAATACTATATTTCTCCAATAGCACCCTGTGTGAATGTGAAATGGTATGAGACACATGAGCTGAGATTACCCAGATACTGTAGGTGTCAGGGAGCTTTGAGAAAGAAACCTACTGTCACAGTGATGTCATCTTGGTTTGAGCTCTCAGTCTTCAGGTTTTTTGGGTTACAGTCTCATTGAGGAGATCTAAAGATATGAGCCTGTACGAGACTGGGGAGGTCTAAGAAAGATTACATCAAGCTTCACAACAGAAAGACAAGAACGAGTTTGTTTCATGGTTTGTCTTCTGCAAATCCTGCAACTTTACCAGCTTTACCTCTGCAAGAACACTGGAGCACACCTTTAATGTTAAGTTTCAGAGATTTGCTCTAAGGCCCTTAGAATGACTGAGAAAAGCATTATCTTTAAGTACAGTGTTCAGAGAAAGAAGCAAAAGAGTGTGGGCACCCCAAGTAGCTTAATTTAACCTAAGAGATAACACCTTGAATGGTGTTGATGGAGAATTTGAACAGTAAACCAGCACTCATCTTTTTCAAAGCCTGGGACTTTATCTTTTTTTTAAGTGGAAATCTGTAGTTAAGCATTTGTTGAATTGCTGGAAACGCAGATTTGAACCCTTGTCTGAACTTCAAAAACATTCTTCAAAACTACTGAAAATCAATGTAAAAATCATTTTATCACACATGAGCCAGCGGGAGGTTATGTAGCACCAGTAGGACAGGAAGAGGTCTACTTTCTAGAAGAAATGCAGTAGCAAATAAAAGATGCAATGCAGTAGCAAATCCTCTTTTATTAAAACCATCACATATGAGAAAACACAATATTTTGAGGAGCTAAAAAGGTTTTCATTTCATAATATAATATTCACAGTTAGCATTAGGTAGAACTGTTCACATTCCTGGTAGAAAGATGTTGGTCCAGAAGTTGCTGCCTTCATCCTTGGACTTTTGCCACATCCCTGGACTTCTAGTTTACTTGTGTAGTACTTTGTACGGAGATTATGACAATATCTATCTATCTATTTATTTAACAATGTTATTATTATGCACTTACTGAATGCATGCCTGCCCTGTGTGTAACAAACAAAACAAAGTTTAAAGCCCTATCTGCTAGTATCAATGTATTGCTTTTCTCACCTTCTTTAGGCGTCCACTCCTGCTGCCCAGGAAGACAACGTTATGTCCGTTGTAGATGTAGGAAGTGACAGAGGTCAGCCTTTCTCTGCTCTCGGTGAACACTGTCTGACCTGACACCAGCTGAGAGCCCCCCAGGGGTTGGTTTATGTCCAGGCCACAGAAGTGATCATCGATGGGAACAGGCTGTGGAGAGAGGCAGGACGTGAAGATGAAGAAAACATTGGTGAAATTATTCTTTAAAAAGCATGTTTTTTGTGTGTAGGGAACAATGCGGAGCCGAAAATAAGGAGGGAGAAGAAGCAGGAATAAAAATGTGTAACAAAAAGAGGGAAGTGGAAGCAATGAGAAGGGTGAGTGGGGAACTGAGATCACGGTAGACATATGCAGATAGAGGATGAGGATTCACTCTGACTTCTGGTAATCCTAACAAGCACAAAGTGCACAGCTTTCAGGGTTAAAAATGTTACATCAAAAGGGGTTCAGGCTGCTGGGCTTCCCAACAAGCCTTAGAGGAGGCAAATTTATGGAGCAGACTTAATTGCTGATGGCAACATGAGAAACACCACGTATTTTGCGTCTGTTTTAGTGATTTTTAGATTGCTTGATCTGACATCACATAAACACACAGCACAGGAGATGTCAGGTTTTGATAAAGCATCAAAGAGAGTTGCATACATAACAGTCCAACTGAATCTACAAACATGCACCTCAAAACTTTGCTAATTGCCTCTCACTTATTATATAAAGCTACCTCTTCAGGACTGTTAATTTCCTGTTTTACATCTCCCACTTCTTATGCCCATATTGGTCAATATTATAATAATTTTGTTTCGTTTTGTGTTTATGTCCATCACCAGCCTGAGTTTAACTCTGTGTGATCAATGAAATGAGCTTACAAACTTGAAACCTCACTTTGAACCACTTTCCTAAACATGTTTCTATAAAATAGTTTGATTATATGTTTTGCTGTTTTCAATGTACACTAAAACAAATATAACATTATTTGGATTAGGAAAATAATAATTAGTAATAATTATTATATCGTTAGCAACCAGGGGTTTTAAGTCTGCACTAATCAGTGTTCATCATCTGGCCAAAGATAAAGATGTAAACTAAGTTTTCATGTTATTCAACATCAGCCTCAGCTTTAGTATCACAGTATCTTTTTTTTTTTTTTTAACGTGTCTGTCCAGCATCTCAGCAGGCAGAATGATGGTCTGGCTGCTATACTGTGCTGAGCAAT
>JBAMHV010000003.1:10978622-10990912 GCA_037177535.1 Pseudomugil gertrudae | reverse complement strand
TATATCTCTATGAGCAGCAATACTCAGAGGCGTAACCTCTGTTTCATTTATTGTTATGAATGCAGCAGAGGGAAAGAGACAGCGTGAATGTTGAGATTCATTTAAATCCTAAAATTAGCAGGCTGATAAAATGCTGAAGCACATGACAGGCACGAGCACGCCGAGAGAAAACCCAGTTTCTCTTTCTTTTCACAAGAGGCTTTACCCGCTCTGGAAGGGGAGAATACAAGCTAGTCCAACTGGCCGGCCAGATAAGGCAAACCAGAAAGAGCACACAGAGAGAAGAGGGGGTTCATCTGGTTTGCATGAAGGGGTGAGAGTACCAAAGAGCTGCAAATCCAACTGCCACCCCTTCTCACTCCCTCTGCCACCTCGATAACACACACACACACACGCAAACACACACACAGACACAGGAGCAAAAGCATTGTTGAGGCTGGCACAGCTCTGTGCGCTTTCGGACTCGGGCTCCATCTCTGCTTGTGCACAGCTTTATCAGTATCCCAGTGGCTTGTGCTCTGCTCCCGCTGCCAAGACTGCAGGAGAAGGCAGGGCAGCAATGGAAGACCGACTACATCTTCAGGCTAAATGCTTCACACTTTTCTTTTCTCCTGATGGTCAGTGATCTCATATGCACTAATCCACAAGCTCTGGAAAAATCCTCACAAGCAAGCTGTGACAGTTTTTGTCTAAAAAAATTTACAATGTAATCTATTCCCAATAGTTATTTGCATCAAACTAGTCCTGATCTGCAGTTTGTCTGTGAATTGATTGATGCTTGCGTTTTAAGAACATCGTGCCACATCTGCTGCTTGTCACAGGTGGTCAACACAAATGTGATAATTAGCACATAAATCATATCGAAACAAGTAACTGCACAGTGCCATGCATGGTGCGCGGAGTCATCACAACTTTCACCTTCTGCACCGAGCTGGATTTCACTACAAATCTGTTTATCAGTTACAAAGGGAAAAGGAAACACTGCTCACCTTGAAATAGCAAGAGAGTCATTCATAAGAAGCACAGATCCGGTGATGCTGATGGCACAAGAGAAACGTCCCGCCGCTGCTCAGTCCGCCAATAAATGAATGCAGAGGCCAAATATAGAGTGAAATAAGAAGCCGGTTTGTTTATTCTGCGCTGACGCGACGCACAGCGCGTAAAGTCATCCGGACAGTAGCGAGCATCTCCCGTCAGCCGCTGAGAAAGAGACGGTATCAAGTGACCCTCCCGCCTCAGTCATGGATTGATCATTTTCTCCAACAGGCTGCCACTGACCCGCTGCGTGCGCGTCTATGTGCGCGCGCGATGTTCCCGGTGCAACATGAAGTCACCCATCAGTTCACTTGCACATCACGTACGGTGTGCGTTTCAGACCCAACCTCCGTCGCGTCATGGCTCAACTTAAGCGCTTTGCTGTAGCATTTTTTAAAACATATTTTCCGCCATAAAAGAAATCAAGACTAGTGTTCATTTACTTATCAAGCCTAATAGTGACAAATAATTAATCTCATACACAGTCTCCGAAGAATGTTTTCACTCATCATATTTGCATTAAACCTGTATAAATTCATTGGATTAAAATAGTGCCATTAACTAAAATAAAGCTGTTTGTGAGTCCTCTTAGGAAAAAAGATCAACATGCACAATAGGTTGTGTTCCTGTTTTGTTGTGTCTAAAAATGATCCGTTGTGTTGGGGCAGCTTTCCAGCAGGTGACACACATTTGCTCAGTCTAATGGAGTCAGACAGCGTATAGTGTAAGATTCCGTAAAGTCATGTAACCATTCACATTTTTACAATAAACCCACTGCTTTTATTTTCATTCAGAAGATCAAATACAAGCAATCAGCTTCAAGTTTGCTCTGGAATACCGCCATCTGCAGGAGGAATGTGTACCTGTGTGCGCATTGAAAAACTGTAATGCACATCATGTGTTTTTCAGACAGCTTTTGTGTTTCCCTCATCCTTAAAGGTATCATTGTGACTAGTGAGCAGAGGTGCTTGATGCTTTGATGTTCCTGCTTTTAATGCAATTGCAGCTCCATCCAACATTTACTCATTAAAACAAATCATTTCCACAGAAATGCTTTTTTAAAAAAAGGCTGAAAAACTCAGAAGACACTCCTGACAGTATCCTGGTGCTAGTTGGTGGAGGAAGAATGGGGGGGGGGGCATGGTGGTTCCACAAGCCAGCTGTCTCCCCCTCATTATTTGCTGTTTGGTGGGTTGGAGATGAGTTAGAGATGTCAGACGGGCTACCTGTTAGGGGAGAGCAATTCTGGACAGGCATTGGACTCCCTCAGGGTTGGCCAGATGGTAGCTACTCCACACTGGCCCCTTGTGCGGTACTGGAGTTCATGAACCCCCTGTCGCACACACATACACACACCATATTGCACAAACAACCACAAACAACCAGGCCGGGAGACAAACAAACAAACAAATGTGAAAACTTATGCCTCAGGCTGAGTATGCAAGTGAGCAGTGCTGGGAGCAGGTATTCAGATGCATGTAAGGTTTAGGAGGAGGCTGCAACTGAATGAAGTTCTCAACATGACAACAGCTTTTTGGAGGCACAGGAAGGGGATATGTATTAAAATGCATCCATGTGTATTTTTAAAAAATCTAGTATTTGGTAAGGGAGCCATCCATCGTGCTGAATCGGACATGAATTACAGTAAAAGTGTCATGATTCATGCTTGTATGAATGGCACAGCAGTCCCACTGCTTTGTTGTGGGCTGTGAGTGTATAACTGAGTTGCTGAAAATTGTTATCTGCTCTCCAGAGGTATAATTCAGGACCAGTTGCAGTTGTGAATTAATTTCCAAGCTGCGGTGCAAACTCATGTAATCATTACTTCAAGAGTGCCACTTGTGAGCTCATAATTCAGGAGTGAATTTACAAAGAGTAAAAGCTACCGGTTAGCCGCTCATGTAAAAAACACTTGAAGAAGACGTACACACAGAGAATGCAATCTATTTGGAAAACGTTATTATGTCATTGTAATTGGAAAATGCTTGTTGAATCTTAATTTCCAATAACATTAAAGGAAACAGGATGCTGGTTTGAACATTTGTTTAAAATGTAAAAGGAGCACATGATTTCTTTTGTGGTTCAATTCTGGTCAAAGTATTTTTCTGAATTTAAGTGCACTATGAGTTCAATTATATCAGTCCTATTCAGCTATAAATACTTTTTAAAAAGCTAATTTGATGTTAAAATATTTTGATTATAAATATCCAAGGTTGCCAAATAAAATAAAATAAACCTTCATAAATGTAAAAAAACACAAAATACATTTTATTTGCACCCTGAAATTAAGCAATATGAATGTTTCCTGAACGTTTACTGAGACGTATTTAAGCTTAGTAAGTAAGGGAGCGCGCCATCCAAGCGTTGGTTCAGTGTGTGCACTGTGCTGCATGGTATTGTTAAACCAAAACCTCAGATTTCTCTGGGTCACCCTGTAAATCTCTACATGCTTTGAGGCTATAGTACATTAATCACTAAACTATGTTAAATTCATACACAAAGCTCTATTTTATTCTCCCGTACAAACAAAAGTCTGTAAAGATATTAGAGACATACACTGGGACAAAAGATGAGGATTGCACTGCAATTTGCAGCCAAAGCTAAAGCAGTCCATTTTTTTCAATCCTGTGTTTTACAAAATGTTCCTCTAATCAGGCACCTTTAACAGGTCAATTCTCTCAAGGCTTCAAATCATTTCAACCAAAGGACGTTACTATAAATAACCTGAGAGAAGAATACAAGGAACCATCTGAAAATAAAACCAGAAAGTGGTTGTGATTGACTGACAGAGACAGGAGGCAGAAGATATTTTGGTACATATATTCCGTGAAAAATTAAATCTAAACTCATTTGATTTTTGATTCAAAGTCCAAGCAAGGCTCAAATAAATCTATCAAATATAAAAATGAGCAATGTTTTCTTCTCTGAAATGCTGAAGGTGTTTTTGCTGAGTATGCTGATTGAAAGATATCAGACCCACACTAATGAACAAATGGGAGCAACAGAGTTCAATTTCTGCATAACCAAACTACTTAGATGTAAATTACAATCATGTGCAGCAGATATCAATATTCACCTAATGGTTGTGAACAAAGTTACACCCCCACAGTTGGTATGTCCTCCAGATGTGGAACAGGTTAGGAAAAAATAGATGGCAAGCTGTCGCAGTGGCCATTAATATCAGCTTTTTATGGTAAAAGTTTGCAGAAGTATTAAAGGGAAAAAAAGGTTGGTGTTGGTAGTGATTGCCACCTGTCTATAATTAATTCTGCATGCAACTCATCCACATCTGTTCTTAATATTTTTTCCTTTAAGTTTTCGCAAATTCTGGCATTAGATCAAGATGCATTGCCTGAATTAAAGTAGAATGGTCAACATGGTTGACGTTTGAGACTAAGCCGTTGTACACAGTACAGTAGGAATATTTCTAACATCACAGAGGCAGAAGAGATTCAGCTTTTTGCATTATATGTGTCAGAGAACTGAAATGCTAAGCTAATAAAAATAAATAAAACTGTTCAACAGTCAAAATCTGCAAGGCAACCCCATTTTTATCATAATTTTAAACACGCAATTTTATGCAAACCTCTGAATTTGTTTTATACAGTTTCCACCATTACACCATAAAGTCAACCAACTGTTCCAAATCACCAGCATTTCTCTGAAATAAACTGCATCCTAATTATGAACTGAACAAAAAGCATTCACTCTGCACTCGGTAGCAATGTAGAGTCCTCACACACACAGCAATGGAAATGTGTAGGACCCGAAACGCTAATTAAAAACACAGCACCTGAGGCTAAACAACTCCACAGCTTCATCAACATGTGCAATTAGTTACTTTAGTAACCAGGGTGGTCATTCAAACAACTCCAGTGTGTCTGGTGTGCGTGATATTTAGCTCTGGCATTGTTCTGATGTGTTTATTATGATTATTATGCAGTTGCTCAGGGCTTCTCTCACAAATGGGACCCAAGTGGAACAGCAAGCTAGATGCAATCTACCTCCTTAAAATTACCATAACAACACAAATCTCTGGAAGGAGGCAAAGTGAGGTGCATGCAAACAGGGCAGCAATGAAAGATGACCACAGGCCCAATCAAGCTGTCATAACACAGAGAATAATAACGACTGAAAGCCATTAAAGCATTTCATTCAAAAGCATTGCACCTCACTGTGTGAAGAATAGGATTGAGAGGCCCTTATACTGCTCATTTTGCCTAAACAGTCACATTTACACACCCGGCTTTATCCAGCTCTCATCCATCATCTCCATATTTTAATGAGATGTTCTTCAAAAGGAGACTTGTGCTGAAAAAAAAACATAATAATGATAATTTATTCCCTTGTTATTTGGTCCTCTTGGGTTTCCTATAGAAATAGACTGTCTCATTGGCCATATGAACAGCTTTAGAAACAATTTCCACCTGGACAATACAAATCAAAAATGGTCCTATTGGGTTCATTTTCAGGTTTGAGGGTTCATGCAGGTGACTTACATGCATCTGTAGCTGTTTCAGTTTATTTTAGTTGTGAAAATTAGGGAAGAGTACAGTAAACATCTACTATTATATAACAAAGGCATTTCACTTCACCTTTCAGTTAAGTTCAATAAGATCCAATATCAGAATGTACGTTCCAAATAGCCAAACATAGTCAGTAAAAAAAATCCTAAAATAAAGAAATAAAACCATTGATTTATGGTGAAATTTATATATTCTCTAAATTTACAGTACATGTGTGATTTCCCAGTCTCAAATCTACCTGGGGGGGACCTGCTTTATGATTTCTCTCTTGTACAGCCTGTAAAATAAGTGGGGTTTATTCAAAAATAGCCACAGACAGAAGCAGAGGGGTAACATCCTTGTGAGAAGATACCATGTCAATGCTAGAAGAATTAAAGGCAAACAAAATGCATTAGTCTATTGACTAAAGTGATGCATAAAAACAGTAATATCACCTAAAATACCTTACTATCTCATTCTTCAATTCAATTTAATACAATTCAACTTTATTTATATAGCGCCACTTCATGACAGTGTCATCTCAGGGCGCTTCACATCATATTTGAGCCAATTCATTAAATAGCCTAGATAAGAGAAACCATAAGATTGCATCAAATCTTGACTTCATATTTAGCATCACTGTTCATTATGCTGAGATAATGTTCTTGAAAACTTGAAAACACACCTAGTTTCAAAGCTTAAATTCAAGATATAAAATGTATTTTAAACATGATTTAAGATTTCTCCCCAGTCATCACTATTGTAAGCAAGAAAAGTTCACATAACAGTGTCTATTCATTTTGTAATAAACACTGAATCATTCTTCCCATTGTCACAGAAACATGCACATGTACATTAAGTTGATTTGGAAAATGTCCTTTTGTTTTCGCGTACAAACCAGTGAAATGTGGAGTAGCAAACCAACAACCTCCAGCTTCTGCAGGATGCTGCTGTCTTGAAAACTATCTGTGACCAGTTTTTACAGGCTGTCATTAAGAGGAATAAACATTCTTCAGGCTGAAAGACACAGAGAGGCTGAGAAAATAATAATGGATTGAGAGACATGAAGATGGTCTTTCATGGGATTTGTTGAGGTGTGTTTATGTGTGTGTGTGTTGGGGGTGCTTTTATTGCCTCTATCCTTTAAGTGACAAAACATTGCCTGGGTAGATAAGGTTTAAGAGGTGTCTGTGAAATGCATCATTTAGTGTTCAGCTTAGTAGCAAAACAGTTGAAAGACATTTGTAGTTCTGACCTCACAGCTAGTGTATTAAGATAACTTAAACATCTAAAGCTCACAGACAGAATGCACGTATGTCTGACAGGTAAAACAGAAAATTGTTCTGCAAGGTTAAGGTCCTTAATGTGTTTATCACCGCTGCTTCCGCCTTGTACCAAATCTTTTTAAAGAACTGTGAGACAATCAACTGAGAAATGATGGATTTAGTTGTCAGCGGAGTTGCAGGTATCAGCTATAAAACCTGCTGTGTCGTGTGATGCTGCAAGGAAAGTTATTTTATCTGCCACATGCGTGGTTACTTCTAAAAACAGTTAGAATCACAGAGCCCAAGCCCGAGATATCTAATACACGCCTCAATATAGAACCAACTTCTGTGGAAACATAAAGACATTTCAGCAACAACAACAAAACATTTACTCTGAGCTTCAGAAAGTTATAATGGAACAAAAATAAATACTGATCAACAGTTGTAACTAAAACAGGCACATATGTTTGTTTGTATGCTGAAGCACATCGAAGTTTTAATAAAATATTGTCATCTATATTAATGCTGTGTATAAAACGGCTACTGAAGAAGACAAATTAATAAATTAGACAAATGAAAACAATAATTAAATCTGTGAGAAAGGAGCCCAAACCGTGTTGGTTGTCCTAAAATTCCAAAAAACACAGGATATGACGCAGCTTCCTGCCATTTCAGCTGCACTGCTCATTTATTACCACGAATGAAGCCAAAACCAGGTTACGATTATACTTACTTATCAAAAGAAGTCAGCAAAATGTATTTTATGGCACTTCTCACAGATACATATCACAAAGTGCATCACAACAAATAAATAAAATACAAGTTAATAAACACAAATTTAGAACAAATAGCAAGATATTTAAAAGCTTGTATAAAAATACATTCAAGTGCTTTTTAAAAAAATTAGGGATTAGCAACTATAGTTATATAGACCAAATCAAGTTTTCCATAAGCTTGTGGAGCTAATGTTGATTTTATTACCTCAAAGAGAGTTTATAGAACCTGTCAGGCTCTGTTCTTACTGGAGATTGGACAACATCTTTCTCTCAGCATCTAAGATGAAATGCTAACAATTTAGTTAGTAAGATGTAAATTTGCTGTATAGTGCAGACGAGGGGCTTCACAATAACAGAATAAAGATATTTAGTTTTTTTAATATATCTGAAGACAAGACAAACCTTCAATGGATAAAGGCTATTGACGGTGAGTGTGCATGTGAATAATGTGATGGAGGGGAGTCTCTGAATCAGATGAGTCTTTTATAAAATGGGAAGAAAAATGACAGCGTGTTGCAGGACTGATGCACACAGAGCTGCCACTGAGGTTTATTGACTTTTGTTCCCAAATGATTAATAAATTAGCAATGAAACAGGGGATACATGAAAACAGGGAAGTTGTTTGTATTTCACTCGTTCTTTCCATATTGTAGTGAATATTTGTAAAAAAAAAAACATTCTAATTAAAGTACTAATGAAAAGTACTAATGACAACATTAAGTCTGATTTAATAATCAAACAGCATTCAGTAACAGTTTTTGATTCAGCCTGCTGTTTGTGGTCCCCATGGGAAATTAGGACAGAATGGATGCTTCAGCACAATTCCAATATAGCAACTAATTTCCTTGTTCAACAACAATTACCTCATTTGTTTAGATTAGCAATTAGGTAGTCTTTTCATTAAGAAAAAATCTTTTACCTACTGGCAATATGCACACAGGGATCAAGTCATTATTTGCATGAACCTCTATGGTGTTTTTGTGTTCATGTTCAGTTTATGCTTTGGCCTCCGTTTCCCTCTGTTAATTTTAATCCACACTAAATGTTCCTTCTTAAATTCCAAACACAAGTTGGTATATTTACTAAGTCAGGGAATCTTAAGAAAATCTTATAAGCAATATATCAAATATTCATCTGCATGATACAATCATTTAAATATCACCCAGTAAATTTACATTAGAAATGATACATATTTAAATGCTTGGTGTCTTCAGCAGTACAGTAAATTAGAGGTTAACAAATCTGTATTTATTTTGTTTTCTGTAAATGTTATGTATTGTGGTAAAGAGTGTTCCCTGTAATACCCAAATAATATTTTCAGCATATCAGTGTCCACGTTCTTAAATCTCCATTTACTTTTTCAGTTACCTTAAAAAATGTAGGTGTTTCAATGAGAACACTGTTTGGCTACCTTTGTGAATTTTCCACCAGAAACCAGCTACATAAAGCAACAACACAACATTTTTCTGCATATGAGAAATTTCAGTACATTGATGGGAGTCACGAGACCCTGTTTCAGACTTTCATCAGTGAATCAAAATCAATGAAACTGGAACAAAAAAATGAAGCACAATTACTGCAAGCAGGGAGGTCACTTGAAGCTTGAGCAATGAGACATCTCAGGTATCAACCAAGAGCTTCGTGGATTGTTCACATTCTGCTCTCTAAATTCCCAGATCAATTTAATCTTGAAAATGATCAAATAATGAGATATTTATTTTATAAGTCCTTTTACAGATTCAAAATGGAGCAAATGATTTATCCTTCTATGAATTTTATAGCCTCACTTGGTTGAATTAAGAGGTGATTGAGTCTTTCCTCGGCTACAGCTGTGTGTAAATGAGGTTCTCTGATCTGTTTATAGGAACGCTGTTTATCATCAGCTTATTACCATAATTGACAATGAATTTTTTTTGCCTCAGCCTATTGCAGGAGGAAGACGGCGAGAGTCAGTTGGGTGTGAACATGATATGAAAACATACAGCTTGACCCATCAGCTATGCATTTTTATCAGCTGACATTTGCTGACATTTTGTGGTTTCCAATTTAATTCAGAGCTTATTATTTATCAAGTCAAAGAGGTTAATATTTGGAAAATTAGGTCAAAGAGGAAGATCAGCATAGTCCCAATTTCCTTTTGCTTTGGCCTGTTAGAAACTTTTACAGCATTAAACAGGGTAGTACACAGGGAAATAGTTTTCTTTTGTGTTACCTCACAACACTTTTTCATTCCCTCGCAATAAGCTTTGCGTTACTACACAATACTTTTGCATTACCTTGCAATAAGGGACAATCTGTCAGAGACTGATTACTCATCTAGGAGACAACGCACATCCTGTTATAGCTGATTTTCTTCGTTTCTTTAGGTGTTTCTGGTTTGCATCTCTCTCAGCTTCACTTCAACATAACAAGCAAATACACCTGATAAATGCTGAGTCTGCTTTCACCTTTCCTCATGTGTCTTCTGTAAAAGTGAGTCAGTCTGATGTTGATTCTTGCCTTATCTTTTCCTTTCTCTTTTTCTTTTACTCAGTTCCTTACATAACTCCCTCTTGTGTTTTTTTTGCCTTATCGACCATGGAGTGTAGCCAAAAAAACCTGTGTGTTGATCAAGCCTTACTTGCGCATGACAGGGTGCTTTAAAACAAATAGTAGTTGTCACATAATGCTCTGGACGAGGGAATAAAATGTGTAAAGAGCCATGACACCCCCAAGAATGTGTACAGTAAAAGTTAGTTTGCTGTTAAAACAAGTAAGAGGCAGTGAGTTTTAGGACCCAAAATGTAGATGGTCTTTTTACTGAATCCATTTATCACTTCATCAACTAAATATTCTCTGTAAACATTGTAATAAATCCAACCCCATGTTTATTAACTGAACAGCTATTTTCAACTTTCAGAAACCAGTTAATCTACTCACGCTCATTATTAATTTGGATTGCCAAAACTCAGTTTTCTACTGTTTCTACACCACAACAATGAGACTACATTTCGCTCATTTGGCAACACGTATGCATGATGTTCACAGAAATGAGCGAGCCTGTTTCCATGAGACAAATGAGTATCTGAATGCACGTCATCCTTTCCTACAAATACAGTGCAGACAACTGAAATCAGACTCTTTCACTGTTTCAATATATTTTCTAACTCATTTTTCAAATTATTTTTATTTCCACTTTATTCACAGACAGATAACATTACTTACAATACAGCATAATGGGTTTGACACAAGAAATTCTAAAATCATAACAATCCTTTAGTAAGATGTGGGTGTATCAAGACCAAGAAACACACATTATGAGCTACCGGACTGTATATAAATCAGTTTTATATCCATTTTAGTTTTAATATTTTGGACTTAAATTAATTCAATAACAGTTGTGTGACGCCATCACTCATCTCAGCCTGCATGCTTGGCTTGGCAGTAAACTTACCCTGCTGGGATTTCTACCTGTTCCTGGAGGTCATTCCCTCTGCGAACAGGTGGACAGAATGTGATCAGCACACTCAGCGATTCTCTCATATCCTGAAGTGTAAGATGCACTTTTCAAGCCAAATTGCATTGGTTTCTTGCCCACTGCACATATTTCTGCCTCCGGATTCTCTGAGCTTTTCAAAAGCATACACAGCAAAGCAAACAAATTTGATGTTTATTTCCTATGAATATTTAAGAGCCCGTTTTGTTATCAACCAGGCAAGTGAAAGCTTTGGAATATTTACCAGGGCACCTTCTTTAAAATGCAATTTCATATGTTGACCTACAAAAAACTGATTTCATAAAATTATTTAGTAAATCTTTCATAGTTTTGACCCTTTATTGGATGAATGTGCCATGTAAAATAATGTTTTCTTTTAAGAATAAATATATTCAGCTGGAACTGGTTGAAACCTTTCCTGAGGCTGCGAATTAATGAAATGAAATGAAAATACTTTATTCGTCCCAGAGGGAAATGTGTGGTCAAATGTAAAATTGGGTTTTAATAAAAATGCAGTCTGTTGATGCAGTGTAGTCAGAATGTTTCTGGCTGCCATTTAGTTATCAGCTCAGCAAGATTTCAGAATTTCCTCTTTGTAGTTACAGAAACCTCTACACAAATGTCACAGGCGATTTTTGATTTAATTTCTACAATAAGAAACATACCACAGAGCTTGAGTGATAATAATTCTTAAACTGGTTTCTGAAAATGGTTGCTGATGAGCCTGACTAGAGCCTACATTGGTCTTTGGATTGGTGCAACATGTGCAACTGATTAGATCTCTTCAGGGTTTCTTTCACTTTTAGCCTTATTATTGGATTTTTTCACAACACTGGATGTGCTGAGAACAGAGTGTAATGTGTTGTGCCTACCTTGGAAAAGGAAATCATTGCACAGAGGCTGGGCAAATAACAGAAGCTAATCATCACTTCAGTATCACTAAACCACAACTCTTTCTTTACTTTCTAAACCAAAGTAGGGCAAGTTTCAGGTCAAACCTTTAAAAAAGCATTAATGGGAGTTTATATGTTTCTGTTTAGTTGACAAGTTGACCTGAAGTTAAAATCAACATTTTGGATGGCTGTGTTGGCAGTTGACTTTTTATTTATTAATTCATTCATTTATATAACTGAGTGGGTATATATATATATATATATATATATATATATATATATATATAAAACTGTACCCTGCCTCTCGCCCATTGTGAGCTGGGATCGGCTCCAGCCCCCCC
>JBAMHV010000003.1:10936052-10961177 GCA_037177535.1 Pseudomugil gertrudae | reverse complement strand
GGCCGGTGTCTCCCTTAGAGATAGGGTGAGAAGCTCGGCCATCCGGGAGGGACTCAGAGTAGAGCCGCTGCTCCTCCCCGTCGAGTAGAGCCAGATGAGGGGGCTCAAGCATCTGGTTAGGATGCCTCCTGGACGCCTCCCTGGTGAGGTGTTCCAGGCATGTCCCTGTGGAAGGAGGCCCCTGGGGAGACCCAGGACACGCTGGACCAATTACGTCTCACGGCTGGCCTGGGAACGTGGCGAATGTGGCTGGGGAGAGGGAAGTCTGGGCTTCCCTCCTTAGGCTGCTGCCCCCACAACCCGACCTCGAATAGCGGTAGAAAATGGATGGATGGATATACTACAGTAGCCTTTTTTTTTTACATGTGGAGGAGGAAGAACTCAATATGTTCACATTAATGGACATTGCTATCAAAAATCTAAATCCCTGGTTTGGGAATGCTTTGAAGCTTACAGTTGTTATTGATAATCTCCATTTTGAACCAGATTTACCCTATTTGGGAGAAAGGTGAGGCATTCATTAATCAGTGAACAAAAGCACTGTCTCGGTTAGCAGAATTAGATTAACCAAGACAGTGCTTTTAACCATGCATTCACATGGATAACTTGCTCCATCATGGGTGCAACCTGTCATGTGTTATGTTTCTTGTCACGGTGTGTGTTTCCTGTTTCCTGTGTTATTTTGGTTTACTTCCTGTCTTGTCCGTTATGTTTTGTTTAGCTTCATTGTATTTAAGTTCATTGGTTTCACCTGGGTTTAATTATGTTCATTCAGTCCACCTGTGTTCGTTCTGTCTGTCTGTGTGTATTTATACCCTGGGTTTTCAGTTTATGTTCATGGTTCATTGTTTGTATAGAGTGGGTTAAGTTAAATGGTGTTATGTAATGGTTCTTTGGTTGGCGATCACGTTTGGAAAATAAACCTCATCACCTCACTTCATCTGCTGTCTTCATCCTGCTTGGGTCCAGCATCTTCCTCCACTATCCCACCATAACACAACCGCTCATAAGCTTGCCTCTATACTGTATTTATTATTAGAGAACTCAATCCTAACAGAACCCCCATTTTTCAGGAGTAAAACTAAGAAACATGTTGCATTATTGTGTATTATATGGTGTGAGTTATGATTATGGTAGGAAAAACCTGCATTGTAACATGATAGATGCTTACATGACACACGATATATTACATGATTTTGGATATTTTGTTGTTATTTGCCCAACACTGCCCATTCCTGGTCACCTCCAAATAAGTGTAGCATTAATTTCTAAAGATGTATACAACTGACTTTCCAAATAAATTCAGCATACAAGCAGCAGCCATGATAGAGATGTGTACGTGTATTCAAAGAAAGTACGTTAGCTATTATTTACAAAACAATTTTTCATTATTTCATCAAAACATTCAGGGAATACTATAACTAACAACAACAATTGGACTGCATATGTGTGTGTGTGTATGTGTGTGTGTGTGTGTGTGAGAGAGAGAGAGAGAGAGAGAGAGAGAGAGAGAGAGAGAGAAAGAAAGAGACTGTTGCCTTTTTTCATCAGTCAAATTAAAGAAACAAAGCAACGATCTCATGTTTATTCTTAGACTTTAAATCTCTCAGTTTGAAGCGCTCTTTGTCTGCTTCCTTTTAGCTTCAGTAATTTAACCAGAATAAAATCTGTTGCATGTATGCTTTCATATAGTATTCAGTAATCAGAGTACCCCCAATTAAAGGATTCATTACATCAAAGTTTTGATCTCTTCAAACTGATACATTGCTGAGGCCTGTTTCTGCCCAATTTATGCTTATTTCTCTCTTTTGCTTTCCAAAGAATTCTTCTTTATAGTGAGAATACCTGTATAAGGATAAAGCTAAACACATGTAGCCCTGAGAAATGAACAAGTAGAGATGTTTTGGAGAATTCTGAGTAGAAGCCGCTGATGCATCGGTCTTGCCAGGGCACGTTTCAACTTTCGTTTCTGCCAAATAAAGCCGTCTGCTTTCTCTTTCAGATGAAACTGCATAAAAATTCATATTAAAACAGCCCTGTGTTTATTTACAGTGCAGATGTTTATTTTGTTTTTGTTGTTATCATCTTAGCAATTAAACATTATTTCCAGAATTTTATTCTCTTCTCCTCATTTCCACCTGATTTGGAAGTCATCACAAATAGTTGTGCATCTTTCATTTCTATCAAGTCTCAGCACAGCAGTTCGTATCTTATCTGAAACTAGTGTAGTTCCATCAACCTGCTCCAACACAGATCCATGAACTACCACCTCCCAACCCCCTCTCAGTTTTTGTTTGGTCTGTGTCCCTGTTGTTTCACTGGAAACAGACTGCACAGGAACCCTGTTACAGATTATACACATAATGTTATGCCAGGCTCACTTCTCATGCTAGCTGCATTTTACATACAGATACACAAAGCGTAATTTTTTAATAAGTATTTGTTAGAGCTGATGAGCTTTAGATTTGGATATTTTGGGGAAACCTAGGCTGAGTCTGACTTTAAAATCTGGCAGTAAGCACTACAAAGTCAGCATATATATGTTTATAATGTTTATAATAATAATAAATGGGGATAAATCAGGGTTTTTTTAACCTAACAGACCTAACTTTTTCCTAATCTGGGTAAATTTTCCTCTCACCATCTTAAATACAGACCTCTTTGGTTAGCAGCAGTTCAGCATTCCAGGCAAGTTAAAACATGTGTCTTCTCTGTCTGAAGGAAGCAGTTGAACTGGGCGGATGAAAGAAAAAGGGTAACACATATCGAACTCTGTAACTTAAAAGTTACACTTTCTTGAATAATTAATATTATCTAGGTTTGTGATCAACTCTGCACTTCCAAATGTTCCATTTCTGTTGATTTACATTAAAAATATCCTTCCAAAGGTTCAGCAGAGACATCAGCGGCTCTAAAGATATTTAATCACATTATACTGCAAATGTATATTTATTTATTATACAGTATACTGTGTATATCCATAAAGTTTGCAAGTACCTTATGATGTGTTTATATAAAGCAATGTAACCACAGTATTAAGTTTGCAGCTGCTCTTTTTATCCTCAAGTTGTTCTAACTGGTTACAGCAAAGCAAAAAAACAACAAAAAAGAAAACACTCAGGCCGAAATAAATAGAAGGAAACACGTTTATAGCTTCATTTATCATTATAAAATACTAACGTGCCTGCACATAGTGGTTGAAGTTATTCAAACTGTGGTTTTTGAGCAATTCGTGAAGATTTCTGTGGGGGAGGAGATGATTTTGGGTTAGCATTCAGTTGCAGATGGGTGTGGGCTTGCTCCAAGGCAGAAAAGGGGGTGGTTTAACTTTACTGCTGCTTTTCCATTGGTGGACATCAGGACAAAAATGCCTGTACCTGGAACAGGTAAACAGACTTACAACAGGAGCAGCAAACGCCTGGCAGGATGGTCTGATAAGATTTAGTGGTTTTATTTAACCAATCCCTCTGGACTCAAGACATTTTCAGAGCATTGCTTTCAGACAGGTTTGTATTATATGCCTTATCTTGTTACACACAAAGAAAGACGAGCTATAGTTTGTAGGTTTATTGATTGGTCAAATATATATTTCCGGTGTTTTTTTTGTTTGTTTGTTTGTTTTTCTACTGATAGCTTGCAGATTGTTAAGGACTGGTGAGTGGACATTGTCCATTCATCAGCAATAATTAAGTATTGATTGGCAGGATATGAGCTGAATGCAGTAAGGTAATAATAGATGCTTACTTTTACTTTGTGTTTAGCCTCTACATGTTTAACAGCACCCTGTATTCATCTGGCTCAAAAGGCTCCAGAAGGATAAAAACAGGTCCTATCTTGTGCAGGGAGAGGTCTTTCTGGCACACCCTACACACACACTCGCACACAGAAACACTTAAGCATACAATCTAAGGTAACTTATCTTTTGTGTGTTTGTTTCTTTTAACAAATCTGCTACTTCCCTCCTGATAGAAAAAGGAAAAAAACAGCATCTGTGAGAGCATTGAAGGGAGCCATCAGAGTCTACGTTCCCATCGATTCCACACCAGAAGCGACAGCGCAATTGCTGCTCTTTGAAACCATCCATGTATCTTATCCTTCATTCCACCGGAGTCTGTGTAAAGTGCCAATCAGATTTCAGTGGTATGAAGAGTAAGACACATGGAATTTCTCATCTGGAGAGAGCTATTTTACAGAAAGGGCAATTGTTTTTAATGGTTTCAGCTTTTGTATTAAAGATGAATGATGCTCTGTGGTGAAACGTGACCTTTCATGTTCTTTGATGTCAAGTTGGTGGTAAATGCAACAGTTCTGCACAA
The DNA here is from genome assembly GCA_037177535.1 of Pseudomugil gertrudae. Classification (NCBI taxonomy): domain Eukaryota; kingdom Metazoa; phylum Chordata; class Actinopteri; order Atheriniformes; family Pseudomugilidae; genus Pseudomugil; species Pseudomugil gertrudae. The sequence goes on along the minus strand of JBAMHV010000003.1, from coordinate 10,956,861 downwards.
ACACTGAGACGGGACTTTCATTCCTCCTCCTTCATTTCACCTGCAGTGTGACTGTGCCCGAACAGGACTGCCCTGATTGCACTTAGGAGTTATTGCAGGATTACAGACTGCTGGCAGCCTTACTTTATGCCACTCACAGAGGCTGTTATGTCCTCACCCCTCCTCTCTGCCCTTGATTCTCTAAGTCATAGCTATTACAAAATAACACCTAAATTCCCACAATGTCCCGTGGCAAACTCTTAAGAGCTTCTGTTAAAATGTACTTTTGTATCCACTTGTCCTACAAGCACACCCAAAAATCAGATAGACATTGTCAGCATTATATTGAGTAATGAACATCTTTATTGTCGCCAAAGAATGCATCCTGTTCCCCCTCGGGTTTCTAACTAATTCTCTGTGGGATAATTATCCTGCCTCATTATTTCCCAGATTCTGCTCAAAGCCTCAACGGCAGCTAAATGGGAAATTGGAAGTTCTTTGACACCTACACTAAACTGGATTATATGACTGTGATTTTTCCAGCCAATCAAAACTGAGGGAGCATAATGACTAAAACAATGTGATGCCAGATCAAGTACAGCAATACAAGAGAACAGGCATGAAAAACATCCTGTTTCTCAATTCACTGCTTTTCCTACCACAAAAGGTTATTTGCCCCAGAATATTTCAGAGTGACCCATGTATGACCAAGACATTTACAAAAAAAATCAGTATCATTTATTAACTACAGTTAACAGTTTTCCCTACAGCCGTTTGAGAAATCAATCAACTCGGCACAGTGCTCACTTGGCTGAAAGGGGTTTATTTGTGTCCGGGCGAGGCTTCTCCAATGCTGCACACCTCAGTCTAGTATTCACCTTCCTGTTTGATTTGATGATAACCAGAGGGCTGACGGCAGCATACAGCGATGCAAAGAAAACACGCAGGTCAGAGATCAGTGAGGAACTCATTGTCTTCTTTACAGTGAGGGTGTACACCCAAAACCCATTATCTACCCCATAAAGAATCACATACATGGTCACAAGCACCACAACAGCTTTGGCAGCTCGCTGTTCAGCCCCAACACTCCCTCCACTACTCCTTCTGCTACTACGGAGTACTTTCACTTGCTGACTATGCTTGTAAAGGAGGACTATGATTATCAGGCTGGATAGAGTCATGAGGGCCATGGGCACCACATCTCTACTTACTTGCATTGCCCCATAAATCTCTTTGCTTAGTTCTGAAGGAAAGCTTACGAAGCAGAATTGCACATTAATAGCATTGTTTGTAAAGCTAGAGTTATTGTTGGAGCTAAAAGTGAACAATAAGGCTGCTTGGCTCATAGAGGTATTGAGAACCCAGAGGAAAATGAATATAAAGACTAAATATCGAGTTAATATGGCACGAGCGGTTTCCCAGCGTGATCCAGGAGGAACAATGCTCAGGCACTGGTAAGCACTCAGCAGGAAGGTGAGCCAGATTGAGAGGGCACGGGACGTTCTGTAGATGAAGATCACAATTCTGCAGCCAGTGTCTCCAAAGACGTTGGCCAAATAGAAGGAGGCCAGGGTCTCCATCAGACAGCGTACAACCACCACCAGCAGATTGGCACAAGCCAGGTGCAGGATGATTGCATCAGCTGCCAAAAGGCGTTTGTCTTCATAGATCAAAACAAGAAATGCCCCTATTAGAGCCATATTGCTCGGAACTCCCACAACTGTGAGAAATAGATAGAGCATCCCACGAACAAACTCCTCTAAGAACATCCCTGCAGAAAGGAAAGAAAATGTACAACATATCAGTCATTCGTGAGATAGTCCAAGCAGCAACTAACACTACATGATATCACACGTATGTAGAAAGTTAAACTCCTACCTGAGAGCCAAAGCTAAGACATCTGTAGTGGACTTTGTGTCTAACATGGTGTGATCCCTTCCTGAAGTAGTCAGGTTGTTTGTTTCCTTATACTTGCAAACAGGTAATGGCTGTTGGATCTGATTTGCGCGCTCCATTGACTTCTTTTCCCTCGGCCTCCAATTACTTGAGATCAATTCAGATGACTGCTTTTGTCTTCTCGATGGGCTCAGACACGATAAAAGATGTGAGGCTGTGCTTGTACTCATTTACAGGATATGTATAGTCAATTGAAACATAACATCAAGGACAGGTTTATATCTATTAATCTCTTGATGTTATTAGAAAAAAAAACTAATAGTTTGTCAAATTTAGCATTTTGCCCACTTGAGACAATTTCATCAGTTTTCTAATTACTGGGCTGATATATATAGATTTCCATTCACAATTCTTTCCACCTCTGTTGTATTTTTAAGTCAGTTTCAAAAGATACTATTACAGAGATCGTTCTTGTAATTGCTAAACGGATACAACACCACAGTGTCCCCCAGTGGAGAAAGATGAAACAAAGTTAAAGCCAGATGATGTTCCTTTGACTATACATTATGTATCTTCATCATTAAGAGAGGATGACATGGCATTCAATTTATGATTGTGTAATTCATCCAAAGTGTTAAAAATATAGCTTAACTTAAACAGTGAGGGTGTTCAGGAGACAGATTAGCTGGAATGAGTTACCTACCAGTCTCTCAGCAGGTTATTACAAAAGATTCTTCAGATAATTTACTTACAAAATGTATAAGACCTATCACAGCTTACAAAAAGTTTCACTGAATTTAACTTTTTCCTTTCACATGTATTCCATCCCAAGGAGGCTGCACACACACACACACACACACACACACACACACACACACACATATATATATATATATATATAAAAATAATGTTGTTATTTTATTATACAATATACTGCAATATACAATTCTTATATTGATTGTCCTAAGCATTTGTTTTTCTGATGTAAATGGTGAGGGTTTTGTACACATGGGCATATACGGCTGGTCCATGTTGTGTTGCATTTGTGTGGGCATGTTTATGTTTATTTTGTGTTTATAATTATGTCAGTGCATATGTGTCATTTTGACCTGTAGTCAAGAATCAGCATGCCGCAAAGCTCAAGCATATAGGAAATAGATTTTTGGATACTTGTTTTTTTTCTTTTGTTTATGTTTATCTAATTTGAAAGTTTAGAAGAAAAAAATTATCAATTGTGTTTGTAAAAATGAAAGATGACTTTGTATACATAACAAGCTAAATTCATACAGAAATTTGTTTGCATGTTTAGATGTTATGTCGTAATCTGTCCTAGAGTTCAGGGGATTATGTTTTAAACTAAAATTTCATATAAAATCATGGGATTTCACTTGTCTTCTGTTTGCTGTAATACAATTATGCCATCTGTAAAGAAGCGTGAGACCTGCGGGAAAGTAAAGTACAATGAAGATTAATTTTCCACTCATCAAGACTGCTGCTCTCAGTGTTAACAGAAACAAAATGTTGAAAAGTGACTTTCCTCTAAACTAATTTGTGTATTTAAAATAATTTATCCAACAATCACCTATATAGTGGAGTCACAATGAAAGTTATGCACTGAACAAGACCGAACAACACAATAGTATACTAATTGCTTATCTGATGATAAAGAACATTTTAACATTATCTGTACAATATCTCTATCTACTGTACCTGAGTAAATAATCATAAACAGTAGATAAAAACAATCTGCATTAGTCATTAAGAAACAGAAAATAGATCAAATCATGCATCAAGGGGGGAAAGTCTGTATCATTAAGACTGCACAGCAGCAAACAATACATACTGCAATCCCCTGAGAAGAACATGCTTGAACTTGCCATTTTAATTAGCTCTCTGAACAGGTAAACTTGTTAAAAACACTCATGGAAAGAGCACGTCAAACAACGATTTATTCCAAAGCGTATTCCCAAGAACAAAACAAGTCATTTAAGCACTTTGTTAAGTATGAATGGTGGCGTTAAGTTTGTAAGTGACCACCACAGAAGTGACCTATTCGGATGTTTTTCATGGCACATTTGCCATTTACAGTGTTCACTCACTTATTATCTTGAAGCACATCTGTTGTAGCATATGTTGATGCTGAAAACTTACAGAATAAATTAATTTTGGCTGGTTATCCCTATGCTTTCAATTAGTGGGGACATACATTGTTACAGAGCTAATTGTCTTGCTTCTCTGCGTCTTTAACATGATCCCTGGACATGAAGGAGGAAAAGAATCCACACTTAAGCGCCAGCTGTGCATGTAAAAGTCCCTTGATAGCATCTTCTACATCAACAATAACCACACACTGTTCTCACTGCAGGGGTTGATTAACCGTATTTTAAACTCAACGGGGAAATGGCACGTTACTATTTCAGAAACTAAAACTTTAATGAAACTGGAACTTTACATTTGTTAAGTACAGGACAATACCACTCATGTTGAGAATCTTTTTAATTGTTTGCATGTTTTTTGTGTCACTGAAATCAGATAATGACCCTTTAGATTATACCAGTATTCTCAGCTGAGTTTAACTTAACTGTGATAAATGTGTGGGTTCTACTAATTAAAGTTCAACATGTTTAAGGTAGTTCCTTGTTGTGTGGATGCATTTTGTTGATTATGGACATTACAAAATCTTTCCTTTCAATGCTGATGATGTGGGAAAGCCTGTTCTGTTAGTTCTGTGCTAAACTTTCATGGTTTTGCCATATGAGCTGCAGTGCCTTAGAAATAACCATAACTTAGATGTGTACTAATATTACTTATGCTGTTATTTGTAAGAATTCAAGCTGAGATGAATCACTATTATCAATCTTTCACAAACTTTGAATTGTGTTCAACGTACCTTCATTGGAAGAGCTTAAATAAAGATCTCATAGCAGCCTGTATGAATTAGGGATGTTACTGTAACCAGCCACTTTTTCACATCCATAAAGACCACCTTAAGATACTGTTAACATTCCCGTTGTGGTGCTAGTCCTCTGAGACAATCCAAATCAAAGAAAGTTTGTTGACTTGTACTTGTAAACTGTGGGCTGAACCCTGTAATCTTGGCCAATAGCCTCAAAGGGTATCTAGGATTATAAATTGTAGTTTAACGATGTATTGAGCAGATAATTCTCAACAGGCTTTTTGCAGTCAGCTGAAACAGGTGGGATTTATTTTATTAGTTGAGACATATGTTGTGTTATATGCAATGCATTCAAAACAGATTAAATTCTCAGTCTGCTTTGATATTTTGACTTGTGCAGGGTGTGGTGCCATGGATCTGTGTGTGACCATCAAAGGTGTCTCCTTCCTCTTGCAAACAGGTTTGGGAATCTTGGGGAATGTTGTGGTGCTTCTGGCATATGCCCACATCATTTGCACTGAACCCAAGCTTCTTCCTGTGGACATGATCTTGTGCCACCTGGCCTTCGCTAACCTGATGCTGCTCCTGACTCGCTGCGTCCCCCAGACCATGACTGTGTTTGGGCTGCGGGACCTTCTGAATGATCCTGGCTGTAAAGTAGTGATATACGCCTACCGCATTGGCCGGGCTTTGTCTGTTTGCATCACTTGCATGCTCAGCATTTTTCAGGCAGTGACCATCGCTCCTGCTGGGCCTCACCTGTCCAGGCTAAAGCCAGCACTTCCCTCTCTGGTGCTTCCCACATTTGCAGGGCTGTGGTTCCTCAACATGGCCATTTGCATTGCAGCCCCTTTCTTCTCTATGGCTCCACGTAATGGTACTGTTCCTGCCTTTACTCTCAACCTTGGCTTCTGTCATGTGGACTTCAGAGACAACCTGTCCTATGTTATTAATGGAGTAGCTGTCTCTGGGAGAGATTTTATATTTGTTGCCCTAATGGTGGGCTCCAGTGGTTATATTCTTCTCCTTCTACACCGCCACAGCCACCGGGTGAGAGGGATCCGTCGCTCTCAGGGCAGCAAGGCAGAGACCAGAGCAGCAAAAACAGTGCTGACTCTGGTGATTCTCTACGTGGTCTTTTTTGGCATTGATAATGTGATCTGGATCTACATGCTGACGGTGTCAAAAGTATCACCAGTTGTGGCCGATATGCGGGTGTTTTTCTCATCCTGCTATGCGTTTCTCAGTCCCTACTTTATCATCTCTTCCAACAAGAAAGTTAAAGAGAAGATCGTGTGTGCAGTTGAGCAGGACCAACCATCAGTGGACACTCAGGAGTCCAATGACAAATGACTCTGTCTTGAAAGCTTGCACATGCAGCAGTTGTTTTATCATTTTTAGTTTTTGGTATTGTAAGCAAAGTGCTCCTATAACTGACCTTAACAAGTAAATTTCAATTACTGTCATCAGAATATTGATCAAATTAAAATTATAAACACAAACTGTATATATATATGTAATGTTTGTGTAAAATTATTTGATAAAATGTCATTTTGATTTCAGGGTTTTCAACTGAGAGGAATTTGTGCTTTAAAATGTTATGGTTTCATTCTATGGACCCTTTGAAAGCTATTTAAACATAGCTGAAGGTGAAGAGTTCATCTTTCAAAATTCACATTTGTTTGCTAAAAACACATATAATTTCTAGATGGTTTGGAATTTAACCATTTAAAATAATTTTCTAAACTAACTCAAGTATTTAAGAAACTAGAGACGTTTCGTACTCATAGCTACAGTACATTTTTAAAACCAATGAATGTATAATAAGGAAAACCTACACTTTGTATTTCTACACATCGCCACCGTGACACAGGCCCCAGGCTTGCTGTGCTGTGTTTTTTTTGTGCTCTGATTGGTTAAAATTATGTGACGTACGTATCTCTAATTTGGCTCCTCAGTTTGACTGTTCAGGCAGTATTTTTCTTCTGCTTTATGCAAAACTGATCAGTTAAACGCGTTATACTAACAAATAACAGCAATAAATTATTTAAGTTCGTGGAAATATATATATTCAATCTTCTGACAGCCATGCGTATGAGGGAAACGTTATGGCGTGACTGTGAAAGCGAAGTAGTTACTCCTAGGAGATTATGGAAGGGAAAATTATGGTCTCAAACAGCCAAAAAAATCCCGGAAAGGGAAGCGGAAGAATTAGGGAGGAAGTGTATACCAACTTCAATAACTAGCCAAATTCGAAAGAAAGGAATAATTTTTTTAAATCTATATTTACTAAAGTATAAATCGTATCTAAACGTGACCGAAGCGGTGAAGAACGCAACTAGCTTAGCTTTTACTGGTCTCAGTTTCCATACAACGCCTAAAAACCGATGAGAAGAAAGTGTGTAAAGATTTAGTTGTGATGACCATTAAAGGCTTGTTCCCGTTTGTGCCAAAGCCAGCATAATGTGTCATTCCAGGTGAGCAGTGTTCTTTACTTTGTGATAACTACCTGTTCCTAGTGTTTTGCTGTTTACTGTTGGATGCTAACAGGTGCTCAACAAAACCAACTCACGTATGGCTAATCTTGTTGTGTTTTCATAGTTTCTATCATTCTCTTTCTTTATTTCTTCACATGTTTTAATTGTCGTTTTCCACTGTGTCATTCTGATCATTCAGGGAACTGGTGTGGATTTTTGCCCAGTCTTCTTTTATGAAATGACCGTTTCCTGTTTCTTATAACAACAATGGCCAGAATAGCCTGGTATCAGAAGAAGGTAAGGTTATTTATTTAAAATGGTTGCTCCATTTTTACCCCCTTTTCTGCTTGAGTTTTATTGTGCATGTAAAAGCTTTAAGTGGTGGTAATTGATATGTTTATTTAAAAAACTGATCATGTTTTAATTTTATTTATTTAAATTGTAAGTTTTACATCCTTACAGTGCAGTTAATATGAGTAAATTCTGGTGTAAAGTTGTCCCAAATGTATCTTTTTTTTCTCTTTGGCAATGGTTTTGTTCTTGTAATAAGCCTCGGGTAACTATATATAAATCTGTTTTCTATTTTAAAGTGTTCACATGGCTCCTCCGAAAACATTACATAAAAAAGTATTTACAGTGCAGTGAAAGTACTTTTTATACCATTTGTCCAACTTTCTTTAGTTTTTGCTATCCTCTATTGATTTAGCTTTGGACAGGACAAAGAAAGGAAAATCACAGGGAGGGGAACTGTGATTAAACAAGCCTTCTGCAAATGATTGCACCACTGTTGTATTTCTCATTTCACTGTATGAGCTCAGAACAGTTTGCGTAATCTGAAACAAATAACTAATAAAAGGCATAAACATAGACCTCTGCCATGGAAGTGATGTGAAATATACAGCAAAATATACTTCTCCTGTCAGATTTTTTTTGCTTTATTACACAAAGAAACAAGAACCCAACAAGTATAAACATACTGACTTTTGCCTGGGCAGAGAGACAATAACACGTGACAATTTTATCATAGATTTGAGCACAAACATGTTTGGGTATTTTCATTTTTTATTTAAACTGTTTTAAATGTTTAGTAATTTAATTTCGAACAGTACCAGTTTAAATGAATGACTTTATATTAATTTAAATGTCTTGTTTGAATTGATATAAATGGGAAAGTATTGTTTGGATTGCAGATCGGAGCCTACGATCAACAAATCTGGGAGAAATCACTGGAGAAAGCAGAGATAGCTGTAAGACGCTTATGTTTTTATGTACTATATGAAGGAATACATTTTTGGGTTTGTGTTGCAAATTTCTGCAAAAGTGAAGATGACCTTTGAAATCTATGCAGGGTTTGGAAAGCAAACCAAAGAAGACGGGATACATAAAGTCAGACCTCATCGATGTTGATTTAGTAAGAGGTGAGCAGGACAAATGATTGAAAGTTTTAATCTATTTTTATTTATCATACAGCCTGCTCATGCACGTTACTCGCAATCTCATTTCTTGCATTTTGTTTTCCTCTATTAAATTCCATTGAGCTGTTTGTCTCGTCATTGCAGGATCAACTTTTAGCAAAGCCAAACCAGAGAGTCCATGGACAGCTCTGACCCGCAAGGGCCTGGTTAGAGTGTTGCTGTTTCCAATTTTCTTCCAGTGGTGGATCCAGGTGACCTCTAAGTCCATTTCCTCATGTATCCTTATTCTGTATTTCATGCAAGGTGAGCTGTTCTTTTCTAATATTGAATTAATTCATCCTCAAGTAGCATAGACTGATGCAAACTGAAATATTAAACATTTGCATAAAAAAAACTATGGTGTAATTAGACTAAGTAATTTGTGTAATTAGTGATTTTGACATTTATTTATTTTCACTAAAGCTCATCTGAGGATAGCTTCCTGTTCATATATTTAAGTAAAACTCTATTTTAATGCAATCCTCAAGTTTAAATTCAATGATTCAGTTAAGCACAGTATAAATTAGTTTATGTGCAACAATAAACCATTTCCCCTTACACCTGAGTAGCACAAAAGAGACCTCATTTGCACACATGAATTCAGTTGTAATATCTCCCTGAAGAGACTGATTTGTTTTGCTGTTGCCAAATGTTTTGCTCCCTTCAGTGGCAGCAGTGGCGCTGTACCTGGAGGTCCCCAGGGCAAGTGCCAGTGAGGTGCTTGGCCCTATGTGTCTCATGCTGCTGCTGGGTACCGTGCACTGCCAGATCGTATCAACTGAATCCAACCGGTGGCCCTCAGGCAGTCCGGCTGCCAGCAGCAGCACCAGCCCTGCACGCAGAAGGAGGTAGTTTTTCTTTGTGTTTGTATGGACTCTCACCTCTTAGCTAAACTCTTATGTTTGAAATGCAGACCTAACTGTGCCACACAGTAAACCTGTGTTAAAACTGTGATTTTAAAACAGTTTTTTACGTGTGTATTAAATTTTTCTTTTATAATTATAATTTATATAATTTATAATTATTTGTTTGTACCTTTTTTATTTATTTATTTGTACATTTTTGGTATTTTTAAACCACTATTTTAGATTACTCTTTCCTCACTCTGTTACCTTTTTAAAATGATTTTGTCCTTTCTCCTTCAGGCCAAAGAAAGGCAGAGGGTTGAAAAAATCCGAAGACAAATGTGAAAGCTTGGACGCAGAGCTGCAGAGGCCCAGACAGTGTGAAGATAGCCAGCCATTATTCAGAAAGGAGAGAAGAGTACAGTCATTTAATTCTGTGAGTTTATGCATTGTTTTAACTCAGGGCTTTTTGTGCTTTTGTCTAGGTACCTGAGTGCATCACTCTCAGTTTTCTTTAACATTTATGGCAGTGTTTCTCAATCCTAGTCCTCTGGACCCAGCGCCCTGCAGGTTTTAGACGTAGCCCTCCTTTACCACACCTGAATGAAACGAATGACTCGCGAACAGAGCTGCAAAGAACATGATGAGGATGCTCATTTATCTGAAGGAGGAATACACCTAAGACATGCAGGGCATAGGACCTGGATTTAGAAACACCGTTTCAGGTTGATTCAGTAACCGTTGATTAAAGCTGAATGGTTGAAAAGTAGCATAAATTAGAAGAGCTAGTAAAAATATTTAGATTAAAAGACAGAAAAAATCTATATTAGTTGAAGAACGCTTGACCAGCTCTTTACCATTACAACAATGTTGGAAGTTGAGCAGGAGCTTGTCCAACTGGCCCAGTATGTGCATGCTGCTGGTAAAGGCTTACTGCAGGTTTTTAATGTATCCCTTCTATAACCTACCTAAATCAAGTTAAATAAATACAGCAGCCTATGAAGATTAACACAATGACTCATGAATGTTAGTCAGTTGCGTTGGAGTAGGGCTATATCAAGAAACCCCTGACTGTCAGTCATTTCTCATAGTTGCTTGTATAATAATTATGTTCAAAGTTTGAAGTGTTTGTCCCCATTTCTGTTCATAATCTTTACTGGCATAATTTTTTGGCACAGTTGAAAGCTGGAGGATATCCAGTTTGTTCAACCTAGAACGCATCTTAGCTCTTAGTTGTTTGTTTCTTCTGGTGGAGATCTCTGCTGTCCTACAGCTGAGAAGTCCAAGACCATGACATCCCAGTTTGAGGCGACTTAATGTTTTATCTACCCTGTCTGGAGAGACAAACTCCTGCTGTAATGAGTTTTTTTTCTTTATAAATCTTGATTATTTTAGAAAAACAAATGGAATATATCGCTGTGTGCATCGTATGAAGGCTGTTTAACATGTCTGCATTCAGTGGAACTAAGATAAACCCAGATTTTGAAAACACATGCTTTTATATTCTTTCTCAGAACAAAAGCCAGTCAGGGTTTGGGGCATCCGATGAACTCTCCAGTGAGGAAGATGCAAATTCCCCAGAAGTGACTCAACTGCCTCACTGTCCCAATAAACACCCTGCCACACCTAATCTGTCATCAGCATCTTCTGTCAGAAACAGAAAAGGGAAGTCTAACCCCAAACCTGTACAAAAACCTCAGGTACTGTTTTGCTTCTATTTGTTGTAGAAACAGTTAAATCCTATTTATCACAGATCATTAAAGTTATAGAATCATTCAAGGTTTCTTTATGATAAACAGTCAGCATACACGTAGTTATAAAAGTATCGCATGCCAGGTTGTTTGTAAAGTTTAACATAACATTGAAGGTCATATTAATGCAGCTCTGTGTGCTCCTATCTGAGGGCAGGAAGGGAGCAGGGCAGCCATTAAGCTGAAGCCTTGTGGTGTAGAGCACCTCATGGCAAATGTGGACTTTCATCCTGCTTCTGACACGGATGATACAATCTGGGAGGAGCTTCTCCACGACCCCGACTCTGCCTCCTCAGGGAGCAGCGACAGCGAGAGCAATGGGAGGTACAACCCAGGGGTGGGCCTCCCACAAAACCCCACTCCGAGCAGTGATGATGAAAGCCTACAAGGATTAAATGTAAATGTAAAAAATAAGTATTCTTTTATTAGTTTTCTTTCTGTGGCACATTGCATTCATGTTAAATGTGACTCTAAAGGTTATTCTATAGAAATGCTTATCGGTCTTAATAAGAAGAAAAAAATTCACCCAGGCTAATTTGTACCACGATATACCCATAACCTTTTTTTATATAGGTCCATTTTGCAATCAAACACTATTTCCATGACTGGGTTTTTTTTTTTTGTATTTCAGAACCAGCTGACTTGGCTTCAGGCATGTCACCCATCCACGGACCGCGTCAGTGCTATAATATGGGAGCAGGGCGAGTGCAAGAAAGCAGACATGTCCGTGCTGGAGATCAGCGGGATCATCCTCACGCGTGTAAACATTTTCTTCCTCCCATTATTTACAGTTTATTGTAAAACATTATTGTTAAATATGTGGGTGAGAACTGAATCAATTACTAAAACTGATTGTTTAACCTTGTAAAAACAAAATGATCTGCAAACAAACCGTTTGGAGGAAAAAATCTTATTATTCAAAGATGTCCAGAATTTTTTATGCACCGAAAACTGCAGGCAGAGCAAAACATAAAGATATTCCAACATTAGAAATGTAAGTTTACTTAAATCCTACTCCTCTGTTGTTCATATAGTTGCTAAGTTACTAAATAAAAAACCGCAGCATCTTGATTTTTGTTGTCACCAATGTCTCAAACATGATGCATTATGTATCACGTGTCTGTTTCTGTTTCTTGTTGCTAGGTGAAGTTAGTGGAGCAAGGTGTGGGTTACCTTGTGATCAGCGGGCTCATAACTGTCACTCTGGCATTACTTCCTTTCGCCTTTCGCCTTGCTCAGCGTCTGGACATGTCGAGCCTCAGCTCCCTTTCCCTCACACAGCTGGTGGAAACAGCAGTGGGGCCACGTGATGCCCGGGCTTATGCCTTTTTTCTTATCACTACAGTGCAAAGAGTCTGCCTCACAGGGCTGTTTTTTTTCATGATGTGCGTGGCAGAAAGAACCTACAAACAGGTGTGTGGTAGCTTTGTGCTGTAGGTGCAGCATGAAGTTAATTAAAACAATTATCATGTTAAATGGCAGGTTTTATTTGTTTTATTAAAATGGGCTGTTTCAAGCAGAAAGCAATGCTTCTGAACGCCCTGAAATTTCTCATTTGTTGGGACTTTTTCTCTATTCTGTCATGACATCATCAAACATGCCTGATACAAGGCATTTCCCTTGTATTCATACAACAGTTCCCATCATGTCTGACAGCGGTTGTCCATGTTTCCTTTGCAGAGGCTCTTATTTGCCAAGTACTTCAGCCATCTCACCTCAGCTCGCAAAGCCAAGAAATCTGAGGTCCCGCATTTCAGACTGAAGAAAGTGCAGAACATAAAGATGTGGTTGTCACTACGATCTTTTCTCAGGGTTTGTATCTTCCAGCTTTTATTCTTTTAGTGCTGTTTATTTGTCCACCACTAGGTGGTTGTCATGGACCTTTGCAACAGGGTGTCATTGTTTCTCTTCTCCACTGCAGAGACGAGGGCCGCAGCGCTCGGTGGATGTCATAGTCTCTACTATATTCCTTTTAGCACTTTCCTTTTCCTTCATTATTTGTGCCCAGGTCAGTCTTCACATTCACATAGCTTGGTGGTCTTTAGAGAGCCTTGATTTGACTGTGTTTTTCAAATGCTGATTGCCAAATGGAGCTCAAATAACTCGTAGAAGTCACAGGGTCTGGCGTTATTAAATATAATACAGCTTATCATAAACTATTTTTTATGTCAGAGGTGTTGAGCTGCGGTCCTTGAGGGCAATTCTGCAGGTTTTTGATGTGTTCCCGCTCCAGCAGACTTCACTAATTCATGAGTCACTGCAGAATTTCATTGGTTGTTGGATTCGTTTAGTTTGGGTCAGGTGTGTTGAAGCAGGGATACACTGAAAACCTGCAGGACAGCAGCTTTCTAGGAGTGCCTGTGAACACCAATGTTTTTATATGACTAGTGAAATGAAAAGAAAACCCCACGTTCATGATGTGCAACATTGCATCTGCTCCACCTCAGCTTCTGCACAATCACAAGACATTCCTAGAGTCTCTGACAAACTGGGAGCTTGTGGTGTGGGCCTCCTCTCTCCTCCTTTTTCTGTTACGACTGGCAACTTTGGGTTCGGAGACCAACTGCAAATACAGCAACTCCTCAGTGCTGCTCACTGAGCAGGTGAGGCCCCCTGGCTGCAGAACAGGAGCTGCAGGGTGTTTCTTGGCTCTTGTGTACACCTCCAGCTCATTTCTTCCCATAGTTTTATGCATGTTGCAAATAGATGTCTAAACTGAAAATGTGCAGTTTAAAGTTCCTAAAATAATTTTTGGTTTACAGATCAATTTGTATCTGAAAATGGAGAAAAAGCCCAACAAGAAAGAACAACTCGGTATAGTAAACAATGTGTTAAAACTGGCAACAAAGCTGATGAAGGTAAGCATGAACTGGAAGTGCTGTCTTGTCTGTTTCTGGTTGAGTTAATTTTACGGTTAATTTTGTTTTAAATGTGTACGGTATTTAATATGTAATATTTAAATGGTCAGTTTGTCTTAAATGTTGAAGTTTGGTAATTTAACTAAGTAAAAAGGTTGCTGAATACTGAGTGATGTTTCATTCCTATGATGTGACTCTGAATGAGCTGTGGATAAAACATGATGTATCAGTTCAACTGCAGGCACAATAATTAATTTAATCTCTTTGCTGGTACTTATTATTATTATTATTAGTAGTAGTAGTAGTAAGACTTATCACTTCCCATACCTTTTTATTAGGATTTCTTCTCTTTAAGAGGAATCTGAAGTCCCTCATAACTTTGTATTACCAGGTTTCAATACGTTTTGTGTTTTTGGTTTAAATTTACCTATGTTTGCCACTGACCACATATCTATACTTAACTTCTGTCTTTGATTCATTTTACTTCAATAAAGGAGTATTTACGTGTTATACAAGTAAAGTTGTGCTCCATCTTCCCTCCACCAGGAGCTGGATACTCCCTTCAGACTACTCGGTCTGACTGTGAACCCTCTGATCTACAACATCAGTAAGGTTGTCATCCTGTCCACTGTGTCTGCGGTGGTCAGTGATCTGCTTGGCTTCAATATCAGAGTGAGTAAAGTCCTAGCAAAACTACAGCTCCTCCATGTCTGATGATGATGTTTTTAAAAAATAAGATCATTTAATTTATTTAAGGTTTTTATTGTTTCATTCAGTTTTTTTTAATGGCATTAGGTTTATTCTAACTGCACGGGCATTAGGTGTTACTGCAGTGATGGCCAACTCTGACAAGTGTTGGGAGTTTCCCTGCTGCAACACGCTTGACACATTGGCATTAGCAGAGCTTCAAAGTGTGTTGCAGCAGGAAAACACTTGCAGGACTGCGGCTCACGGGGACCGGAGCTGGCCATCCCTGCGTTTCTGTGTGTTCAACACTTTATTCTGTCATTTTGTCCTGATCTGTCTGAATTAAAACCACTCTTCTGATTCATTTCCAGCTGTGGAAAATCAAACCTTAATGGGAGAACAGGAAGCTACTAACAGTCGCTCACTGGAGTCCAGAAACGCTCCTTCTGCTGCAGATGCCTTCTCGTACATAAAAAGTGCACAAATCTACTGATGGTTTTATTTGGTTGACTGTGCCTTTTTAGCTGAAGCAGCAACCATTCACAAGTCAGTGTTGTCCTGACAATCTCACATCACCACTAGCTGCTCAGCTGATCCGGTATATCCCATCAGTCATGCCACTAACGCAGTGCCTAACCTCTGACCCTTGAATGTTCCTCTGTAAGTGGTTTAAAATAGCAGCAAGCTGATGTCTGATATCATTTCAGCCTTCTTGGCATTATATTTACAAAAGTGTAGACTCGCTGTGACGAGTAAACACAGGTGACACAGTCTGTTCAATCATTGTAGGAAATAAAAAGCACTGTGCTTTCTTAACCCAGAATATGGAAATAGATGGATAAATGTTTTTTTTAATAGGACTTTCAAACATGCTTATTTAAGAGGAGTCATAAGATTGTTGTGCTTTATTTATTCAGGGGTGTATTTTAGCTGTTGTTCTTGTATGAATATCTGTAAATTGCCCTTTGACCACTTGCTGCTATTTCTATTTGAGGACCATTCTTGAATTAAATAACTTTGCAAAAAAGTTTTAAAAATGTTTGATAGACGGGAATAAATTGTTTTCCATGCAGACACGTTTTCGTTTACATTTGGATGCTTGCTCTCCACCTCACTTGATGCAGCAGCATCTGATGCTCTGTGCTGCCCTTATGGTTTTTGCAGAAGCTGGCGGACACTACCACATTTAATTGGAGGAATTTTTCTGACTAAAATGATGATGATAATAAATGACTGCTCCAATAAAACACTGCATGAGGTAGCTTGGTGTTATAAGTTAGTATGGATGTGACTGATTTTGGATAGAAGTTAAGATGGTTATGTAGATCAGGTGACAATAAAATATTGAGTTAAGAGGAATGAACAACCTGGATGCAGAGAGAGATCCTATGGAGAGATGGGGATTAGACCTTCTAACTCAAAATGAATGCCCAAAATCTTTGGCCTAAAACCAAAACGGCTTGGTTTGGCAGAGCTCAGCACACTCAGAGCTTCTAGTTATTACTGAAACACTTCATTCAGTATGGATCAGAAAGCTGCCTGTCTGCATGTTCTAAAACATAGAGTAGAATAAGTTACAGACAGGAGGTACAAAACAAAATATGACGTGTGTGTGTGTGGAGATAAGCAAAATCTCGCAACCTTTCAGTACTGCTTTAACATTGTAACATCAGTACTTGTATGATGAACCACGTGGTCCTCCGTTTTAATGATGAGGGCAGTTATTCAATGTACAATCATCTGCAGCTGATTGAAATGAGAGAAAAAAAAATAGCCAAACTTTGACTTTTATTGTGTTGTGATTAAATAAGCTGGTTAAGAAAATCCTTTATCAAGCGTGTGTGGGAAAGAGACATACAGAAGATACATGGAAGTGAGGGGGATGAGGGAAGAAGTGCAGATGAGCCTCCCAAATGTATCAGAAGTGTGCCAGAGAAGGCATTTTGCCATTTATAGGTTAAACTAAATTCATGATTATCTTTGTCTTATCATCAAGAAAGTAAGTACAACAAATAAGCCCATAAGGACTAGAATAAAAACTATTTCTTTTTCTGAAAACAGAAAAAAAATTATTGTTCTTTTCTTATCTAGTAAACTTTATTGAAAAAAAGACAACAAAGCATATACAACATGTAAAACATAAGATTTCTTACTGCAGTAAAATCTTTCCTAGAGGCGGCCTGGGATTCTATTATGAACTTTACGGTAAAACGGGAGGGAGGTGGGGTTGGGGGGAGGCGCACCTCCGGACTCCAGCAAGCCGAGGACAGGTCTCCCCTCAGCCGCAAGGACAGGCCGAACCGACCCGTTTCTCCGGTCCGGCTGATCCGGAGGCGCCGCAGCGACGTATAAGCGAGCCTGCGCGAGCCATATGTGCGTACCGAGCAGGTAAAACAGCCATATAGCCACTGTTGTGTTGTTGGAAAATCCTCTTCGTTTTCTTAGAATTATTAATGAAGGTTATGTTAAATATTGCGCGAATGCGGCTGTCAGTCACGAAGTGTGTTTTTCTGTTGGTGTTTAAGATGGTTGTATAGATTATGTGGCAGCTGCGCCTTTCTTCTTCATCATAAGCTTTTTTTTTTTTGCTTCTGTCTAATATGTTGCCAGGGATGCATACAACCATAACCAAATCATATTTGGGGAAAAACCACTGCTTAGTGCGCACGCTTATTTTCTGCCAGGGTGGAATAATCCAGTACAGCTTATCACTCATATTTTCTTTTTCCTGTCTTCAGACCAGCTTGGACTCTGTCCCTCTGAAAGAACCCTGATTTTTAGCTGAGAAAATCTAATAATAATAATAATAATTGCGATTAAGTTTCAACATGTCAAGCAACCAAAGAGAAAACGGAGCCTCCACAAACTCAGCAGAGGTCAAGAAATCAGACCAACGC
Source organism: Pseudomugil gertrudae (assembly GCA_037177535.1). Classification (NCBI taxonomy): domain Eukaryota; kingdom Metazoa; phylum Chordata; class Actinopteri; order Atheriniformes; family Pseudomugilidae; genus Pseudomugil; species Pseudomugil gertrudae. The sequence continues at coordinate 10,939,121 of JBAMHV010000003.1, read as the reverse complement.
TTGAATGAGAAGAAATGCTGTAAGTAAACTCTGGATTCTCATAATTAGATCTGGCTAAATTCTGCATGACTGCACTGGTAACATTAGACTACTTATTGTTCACTCTGAATTCAATCCATTTTAAATGAGCTCTTTTTCATGAAAGCTTCTTTATTATTTCTTTATGTTTACAGAACTTTATTGAGAAGCAGGCTCTGACCTGCCAGAGAGAGAAGCATGCAAATTATGACCTCTGATGTAAAAATACTCTGAGTAACACCTTCTGTGGTTTTCATTGTTCTTAAGAAAATGATGTCCTCCTAGGACATTTCCTTTAGTGAAACCACAGATGGTATTTGTGTCCAAAGAGATAACTATTTTTGCCCAGTGCTAATAAGGCCTAGTTATTATCTCAATAAAGAAAATGTTGATACAGTATGTATGTGCATAATTTATTTAACTTTTGTTCAACCAACATCTACAAATGTTAATCATCTCTTCAGGCTTGTGATTAACATACTAGCATATGTAAGTGCTGGAGATTTATTACTCTGCTTGTGTTTTCTGTGCAGCATGGGCCTCGTATATGACAAACTCTCCAACAATGATTGTAATGATCGGCCTGCCTGCAAGAGGAAAAACATACATGTCAAAAAAGCTCACGCGTTACCTCAACTGGATAGGGGTCCCAACCAAAGGTAGTGTAGATGATGTGGCATTTTATTCTGATTTTGCTTATCCCAGCTGTTCATCCAATAAGACTACTTAAGTAATTATGCACCTTTATCTATATCTATATCTTTGATTTTAAAATATTTTATTTATCTGATTCAATGTCAATTTCAATGTTGTACAAATGTGTGAAGATTTCTGTTTAGGCTCAACTTTTTTTCCGTAACTGAATTAATCAACTAAAATCATATCAGCTTATTTGATGGCAGTAGTCATACAGAATTATTTATCTGGTTGGTGATTCAGCTTTTTATTTCTTTTTTATTTGTCTCATTTAAAGCTAATCTTAGTGCTATTTTAATGTCTATTTAACTTGATGACAAAACATCCTCAGAAATTTAGACCATGTAATGTTTCAGCTCACACCAAACAATATAGTTTGTGCAGAGTGTAACACTGTAATCAGTGAAAGAGGTCATGTACATTTATATATAAAGTAATGCATTTCAGAGTATCCCAGAGTAACGGGAACTACATTCAGACAGTTGTAAAAAGCTTTAATAAGCACAACAGTGACTTCAACAATGAAAGCTGATAGAACCGTGATCGCAGAGAGCTCATTTCCTCTGTTCATTTTGCAGTGTTCAACTTGGGTGTGTACCGCAGAGAGGCCGTCAGATCCTATAAATCCTATGATTTCTTCCGCCATGACAACGAGGAAGCCATGAAAATAAGAAAGTATGTTTCACTCTTCCATCTTTGCTCATCTTCAGTCATTTCAAGGATGTTCACATTTAGTCTTTGTCTTTACTCTGAGGATGATATTTCCTCCATTCAGCATAAATCCAGCTCATGTCCTGCTACCTCCACTGCATCAGTGACTAAGCTGTTTTTTTTGGCCAGAAGTCAACAATCAGCTGCAGCCAGCCAACTGTTCATACTACTTTTAACTGATAAACACACGCAAACAGACTCGGACAATCGCATGACAAAAGATGTTCCAGATGTTTTTGACTCTAAATTTATGACGTGTTCTCCAAAAGATTAACCAAGACTAAATAAAAGTGCTTCTTCTTGGTTTTATCTGGCGGTAATAACTGAAATAGGGTTTGCCATGCATGTGACAGACTCTTGACAGTGTCCCAGTGCTGAATTGTGACCCAGATATTAAACAAGCTGCTGCTGTCACTCTGAAGCTGACACAGGCTCTCTGGGGCATTGCATAGCTATCCAACCTGGGTCAAACACACAATAAAATGATTCTGTCTCATTTCTTCACTTCTTTACAAATAAACATCACCTTCTCAGCATGTTTAATCATGACCAACCATAGCGTACATCGCTCGTCATCATCACTAAACACAAACAAACCAAACGCATGGCATCAAACTACCTCCATGTTTTTTCCAGATGATGACGCCTGCTTCAGATCATTTCCCTTTTTATTCCCATCATTCTAGTTCAGGTTGAGCTCGGCTTCATTTGACAGATTGCTATCTCAGAATATTTTCTGGCTTTTAGATGATGTTTTGAACTTATGTGGTCTTTGTAACCTTGAGTGGTCTGTACCTTGTTTTCAACTCTGTTTTATGAAGTTTTCTTTCTTTATGGGAGACTCGGATAATAACACGTTTTTCCTCCAGGTTGGATGGTGTGAACTGGTGTTTCCTCTAAACATTCACCACTATAGTCACATGCATGTCCAGTACATTCTTTCTCTCCCAAAAAAACTCTTGAATGAGTCACTCATAAAGGTTTTACCATAACTTTCTTTTGTTTGTTTTATTTTAGCTTGAGATGGTCACCGAGGCCCTTTTACTACCTATTGTAGATACACAACTGAAAACCAATTGCGTTAATTTAACGGTAGACTTCTCACTTGATCAGTAGCTGAAGAAGTCAACTATGTTTTGAGCAAACTCATTGATCACTGTGGAACAACTGAAAAACTGAGATTGATGTTCTTTGCTGATGTTTTGCAGCACCAATTGATTTTTATTCAGCTTCTGTTCAATTCTGCACCATGTAACACGTCACAGGGGCAACAATGTTATACAAGTCGGATCATTTCAGCCAAATACAATGGTTCCTTTGTCCATTACCAAAGCAATAAGCCTTCATAAATGAGCAGTTTTTATTAGTATTTTTTAGTATTTTTAGCATTTATTTCTTTTAGTTTAAAAACCTCTCATACGTACTTTTTGAGGGTTGACTGCAAGTAGATAAATTTAATACCTGTTGTTTATATGTGAATTTGCTCCATCTTATTTATGTACTGAGATACATAAAAAGTTGTCATGAAATGAAAGAAGATTCTTTTCAGGTCTCTGGTTCTGATGCTGCTGCCCCAGCAGATCACTGGTTCTGATGCCGCTGCCCCAGCAGATCACTGGTTCTGATGCCGCTGCCCCAGCAGAT
>JBAMHV010000003.1:10925629-10935846 GCA_037177535.1 Pseudomugil gertrudae | reverse complement strand
ATGGGAAATTTGTTTTCACAGAAAACTGTACAGTTGTATTGCGCTTTTAACAATTTACAGACATGTTTCGACATACAGTACAACAACTGCACTCCAAGGTACTTCTATTCCTCCACCTCCTCCACCTCCTTCTCCCAGATGGAAACAGTCCCATGTGTATTCTTGCTCCTCCTGAAGTCATATTGAAGAAACTATGTCTAAATATAGAATCTGCAGGGATGTTTCTGCAATGATACTTCCACCACATAAGTACAAATGACCCTGCTAAGGACACAGAAGCAACATCATACCATCACTAAGCCTGGCTTTTGGACCTGTGATAATCGTCTAGATTTTTTTTCCCCATCATTAGTCTGAAGCACACCATATCCATTTTCTTCATTTGTATTAATTTAAATCAATAAATTGATAAATAAATAAGGAAGATTGATTCATTTGACCAGAGTATACCTTCTAATCACAGAAGGGGAAAATAAAATCATAAATTGAATTATAATAATTAATTTAATTCCTAAGTGCATAAGAAAGGTTTTTAACCTAGCTTCCCTTGTGGAGCACGTATGTATCATCCCAACTTGTTTTTACATTTAAGGCTGTATGTTCATATGCAGAGGAAGTAATCTGTAGTGGCTACATACAGAACGAATTTCTGGTACTGGCTCTTCAGTGCAAGTCTTGTTTGCTTCTACTTTTGCAGACAGTGTGCTCTTGTGGCTCTGGAAGATGTGAAGGCGTATCTGATAGAAGAAGGAGGTCAGATTGCAGTGAGTCCTCTCTGTATATTTAAGTGCAACTAGCTTGTTTCTAGTTATAAGATTTGTCGAACAGAAACACATCTGGGATTAACAGTCTTAATCCTAAACTGGCCTACAAGCATTTAAGTATTATCTTTGTTTCCCCCCCTTTTCACCCTTTTATCAGGTTTTTGATGCAACAAACACGACAAGGGAACGACGTGACCTTATTCACGCTTTTGTGAAGGAAAATGCATTTAAGGTAAAATAATTTATATCACTCTGCAAACATTGCCTGGTCACATAGAGCAGCCATGGTGGCTCTAACTGGAGAGGGGGGAGGACTGCAGTGAACTGAACTTATGGTTTCCCTTATATAGGCTATTTGATGAATTGGCTCAAATAAGATGTGAAGCGCCCTGAGATGACACTGTCATGAAGTGGCGATATATAAATAAAGTTGAATTGAATTGAACTGAACTGGCTTTTTGTTCCTTATGTCCAAAGGAATGGAAGAAACTAAGAAAACATCTCACTGTGTTTTTATTACGGGAGAAGAAAATATGTGTAACAATGATGCAATTGTAACAGGATACAACATAACAAAAATACTAATTAGCTAAATTAATCAAATAGTTTGTAGTAGCAAACCTCTTTGGTTAAGTGTATTCTTGGATATTTTTTAAATTTCATTTCATCATTACTCCTTTAAAAGCTGAAGAAAGCATGAAATATGCACATGAAAGGCAGTTTTGGGCTATCAGGAAACATTTCAGCTCTTGCTTGTGCACAGGTTTATTCTGTGCACTACTTCTGCTGCTCCCATGTCTGTTTTTCCATCTGCTTCTCTGATTGTTTTCACTTTTATGTCAAGAATCATGCAAACATGATATGAAATCTGGACTGATGTGATTTGCACATCTGTAGAATATACAAGTTACACCACACATTGATTTGTTCCACTGGGACACAATTAATGGAAATGCATCAATTTCTTCTTGCTATGATTTATTATCAATCCCCTGTTTGCCATGTACATATATCCCAACAGCCGGCTGGTACAGCACTTAGGAGTGGAAAAGGAGGACATTTTAGTCAAATTTTCCTCTATCAGTACAGTTTTGTCTCACTATATTATCACAAAGAATACTTAACCATTGACAGACTGAGCTTATTGTAACTATAAAAGCTTCCAGATTATAGACTCATTCATCCTGACCACATATATGTTGTCATATATATCATTTTAATGACACATTACTGTAAATAATTCAGAAGAAAAGTTAGAATATCCTATTTTCTTGTATTTTCTTCCTGTTAGATAATAATGCCATGGTTTCCATGGATTCTAAATGCAGACAGGAGAAGCAGGAGCAGACTGCAAGGACAAGGTTTAATCAGAACAGATAAGAAAAAAGAAATACAACAGAAACCTGAAGAGGAACTGGCAAAAAGAAACTGCAAACCACACAGAGAACAACTGACAAGGAGGAGGTGTAGCAAATCAAACCGTAGGTGTGCTTATGATGAACAGGATGTAATACAGGAAAATGATCTGCAAGAAAAAATGATCAGGAAATTAAACCTGGAGACAACCAAGAAGATAAGAAACACACTAGTACAGGGAATGAACACCGGATAATATTAAAACAGGAGAGCAACTCAGCACAGATTAGGCCATAAAAGTCATTCTTTGGTTTATTATCTGAATCGTTTTTTTTGCTGAGTCACTAAAAGTAATAAAACTTAATACCCAGATACACTGTATTGCCAGAAGTATTTACATGAACATGAACGTAAGGTTCTTTTTATTGTTCATTTTATTTATTGTCACTGCATTTGAAGCTTTTTGTGTAATAATTTGTTCCTCTCATGAGATGTTCAGCTTTATCTGTTTGTTGAGGGCTCCGCTTCTCCTCCCTCTGTAAAGCTCATGGACTGATCCCTGGTCCTGGATTAAGTTAGTTATATTTCATGAGAAGTATCAACAACATGTCGCATAATATTGATTTAATAACCTCACAAGAACAAAGGTAAACTGCTGCTTTAATTGATAGTATCAGGAACGTTTGGAGTAAATTGACCCTTTGAGCTGCCGTTTTCTTAACAGGTGTTCTTTGTGGAGTCGGTGTGTGACGACCCAGATGTCATCGCTGCCAATATTCTGGTACGTCTTACGTCACCTTCCTGGCTCTCAGGTCAAACTGGGATTTTTGTTCAAACATTAACACTGTTCATTCAGATTGGTTAAATATATATTCAATGATTGTCACAGGAAGTCAAAGTGTCTAGTCCAGACTACCCTGAGAGACACAGAGAGAGGGTAATGGATGACTTCCTCAAACGCATCGAGTGCTATAAAGTCACTTACCAACCTCTAGATCCTGATGATTACGACAAGTAAGAATGAATTAAATCAGTCACACACTCTTTTTGTACTCTCGTATTTTCCACATCTTCCTGTTTTTGTGTTACTTTTAAATGAATAGAAATGTTGTAATTATGTGGAACTGTCACATATTAACACTAGATGGTGACAGTAAGCAATCATTTAATGAACCGGCATGTTTTCCTGGAACCTGCAGGGACCTTTCTTTTATCAAAGTGATGAACGTAGGCCGACGTTTTCTGGTGAACCGGGTGCAGGATTACATCCAGAGCAAGATAGTGTACTACCTTATGAACATCCACGTGCACTCGCACTCCATCTACCTGTGTCGACACGGAGAGAGCAACCACAACATGGAGGGGCGCATCGGCGGGGACTCTGAACTTTCCCCTCGCGGGAAGCAGGTATGACAGCCTGCTGTCGTTAATCCTCATCTTATTAAAAGCAAAGCCAGTGTCTTTGGGTTGGAGATAGCTCAGTACTTAACTGCATTATTAAGAACTTTGAATCATGACATTTCCTTTCATTTATTTCCTGCTATTCCTCATTTTTTTTAACATGAATCTAATGAAGTAGAAGTACCATTAATGATGGACAGACTGAGAGCTTTGTATGTCTCTCACATCCTAGTTCGCCCACGCTCTGCGGAGTTTCGTCGATGAGTACAAGCTGTCGGACCTGAAGGTGTGGACCAGCCAGCTGAGACGGACCATCCAGACAGCAGAGGAGCTCTGCGTGCCGTACGAGCAGTGGAAGATCCTGAACGAGATTGATGCTGTCAGTAGTAAATCAGTGGTTTTAAGCTCCTTGATTTAGGAGGACTGAGGTTTTTTAAAAATGTATTTTGCAGTAACAGTTTTAAACATTTTGCCAGTGTAGAGGTGAGCGTTTCACCTGTTTCTGATTTCACTTCTTATTTTCCCCTTTCTATTAAATTTCCAATTAAACCTAATTCATCATAAAATCCACATAAGTCCAATTCAAAGCATCCGCCAAGCAGGTAGTGTTTTTACCATAGCTTATCTGTTTGTTAATTTTTTTGTTTGTTTGTTTGTTTGTTTTGGTGGGGGGGGGGTTGCAACTTTACACAAAAACTACTGGCCAGATTTTTTTTTCTTTGAGAATGGGTCTTGGCCTAACTTAAATTCTATACAAATTCTATACTTTTAGGAGTGATTGGGAAAGTAATGTGGACACAGTTAAAGGATTATTCACATTATGGGTGGAACTGAGCTGCTTGGCAGAAGTCTGCACCCTCCCTCCTTTACTTTTCTACTAATAATTGTGTTCATACAGTTCAAACCAGTTGCTTGCAGATGATTATATTCTGTTCCATACGATGCAAATCTAAATCTGATTCTGTTTAGGCACAGAAGTGAGAAACAAACTCTTCATTTAGCTTTTTACATTTTTTACAGATCTAAAACTTTCTTTATTTTTCCTTTGTCAGTAAAAGATCTTTGATTGGTCATTTTACTTGTGACATGACATGAGAAGACATTTGTTTCCCAGGGTGTGTGTGAGGAGATGACGTATGAGATGATCCAGGAGACATTCCCAGAGGAGTTTGCTTTAAGGGACCAGGATAAGTACCACTATCGCTACCCAGGAGGAGAGGTAACTGCAAATACTCCTCTTTTATGTTTAGGAGTTTGTCTGGTTTGCAGTTCATTCATGTGTCGCAGTCATAGACTATATTTAAAAGAGGTCACAGTACTGGCCAGACTGGAAGATTTGGCCTCATGCTGTGGGGGGGTTGGCAACATAAATTCCAGTTATATCAGGAGAAAAAAGCCAGGTTGGAGGAGGACATTGTGTTTTCTTCTCTTTTTATAACATATTGCAGATTTTCTTTATCTTGCATTATCTTTGTCCAACACTTTAACCGATTATTGAGTGGGAGGAGGCCATGAGGGCTGGCAAAACACTGTTAGATGAGATCAGGTGGACAGATTTGGAGTAGAATAAATGTCAGATAAGTGCATCTGCACACAAGAAATGGGGACACTGCAGGTAGAGCCTCGCCTCTTTAATGCAGCTGATTTACTTACAGTATGTGCACGGTGCAGAGCTCTGGATGCTCCTACACTAGTGACCAAATGATTGTAATGTTAGATGTTCTCCCGTTTTGTCTTCAGTCTTACCAAGATCTTGTTCAGCGTTTGGAGCCAGTTATTATGGAGCTAGAGAGACAAGGCAATGTGTTGGTTATCTGCCACCAGGCTGTCATGCGCTGTCTTCTGGCTTACTTCCTGGACAAAAGTGCAGGTCAGACTACCACAGATGTACACACATACATACAGAGGATCTCACTGAAAGACCATGATGACTTTTATACTTTTGCTCATTCCACAGAGGATCTTCCATACATGAAATGTCCTCTTCACACAGTGCTCAAGCTCACTCCTGTTGCATATGGTTGGTCTCTATCTGAAAATACCACTTGCGTAAAAGCAATTTAAACTTATTCCAGTTTTTCTTTTAATTTTCTAGGCTGTAAAGTGGAAATGTTTTATCTCAACGTGGAGGCAGTCAACACACACCGAGACCGACCACTTGTAAGTTGCTCTGATCCGAGTGGACAAATCACATAGTTTCTAGATGGTGCATTATTGGATTAAAGCTTTCAAAACAATACATGTGCAACATTTATTTTTCTACTTACACTTAATGAATTTCAACATTGGACTCAAAGTCTGGCTAGCTGTTTGTTGTGTCTGTTGCTTCAAGCACAATTGCACTGGAGCTGCGTTGTATCCCTTACATGTAATGCTTTGCTTCCTTGACTCCTTATATCCTCATTTTGTTTTGCTCTTTCTGTCCTTAACATGAATTAATCTGAAGCCTTGAGCCTCAAAGTAGGAGCAGTTTTAACTGTTTTGCCCCAAAGAATGGCTTATCATGCTACTTGCTTGGCTGATGTAATCGTTCCCATTATTCTGATTACACCTTTATATTACATAGGAAGATTGCTGCATTTGGGACGTTCATGCCATATTTTTCCTTATAAAATGTATTTTTTGAAGCAGGTGTTTATCTGACTAGTCAGGGCTCCGTTGTATCTGTTCATTGATGTTTTGTGTAGCTGCTTAGCTTGGCCATAGCTTGTCTGGTTTCCCCTGGCCTTTTATGTCCTTAGATCTTGTTTCCTTTAATGCCTGCGGTATTTCATCTTCTAACCAGGATAAAATTCCAAGGGACTCCACACTCATACATCGCCGGAATAGTTACACTCCCTTGTCCAGTCATGACCAGGTCAAGCGTCCCAGGCTCTACAGTGCAGGCAACCAGCCTTGGCTACCACTCGCCCCCACCCCATCAGCTCTGATGCCAGAGGGACTGCAAAGCCAAGTTAGTGATAGAATAACAGAATACAGAACAACCCTCTGAAACCTGTCACCGTAAGCTGTAATCAGTCACCTCCTGTCACAGTTGTAACCCTGTGTTTAGCATTCCCTCACCTCAGTTTTGGTTTTAGTGTCTGTGTTGCAACCGACGCACATAAAATCAGTTCCTACGTCTGTCTTTCCCTCTCCCAGGGCATGTTTTTGAATCTTGAATGGGTTATTTGCTATTTTTAATACTGTGCCTATCAGACATTTTTCTTGCATGACCCTCTCCTCACCAAAATGCTGGCTTCAGCTTGAATATGCAGAACAGCACGCAGACACTTGCTGAGGAAAGTTCACTGTGGTTTAAAGCTTCATACAAAAGACACACACACATCAGGATTTTTTCTGCAGCATGTACCTGCAGATTACAATATCTGTTAATAGAGGAAGTAATTCAGTTTAGGGTAACTATTTTTGATGTTTTGTCTTAGCATAGCACGATACTGCAATTACAGTTATAGACATTGTGAAAACCACATGGACCATTTGGGTTGGAAGAAGCATTGAAATTCTAAAATGCATATTCATATTTGTATGTGTTGTGTAATCATTGGCTTTGCCTTGTGAGTCCAGTGCTTCTGCCCTTCTCCACATTTCTATCTATCTCTCTCTTTTTCCGCTTTCTCCAAACCTGTCTTACAGACTCGGATAGGAAGCGGTCTTTTGTGAGTATTTTGGAGACCTTAGACCACATAGTAAACCTTTCGTATCCATACATCATCTCATGTCACTGTGATCTATTTGTGCACATACATCTTGTAACAAAGAACAATGTTTTTGTTCTCTTTCTATCTTTGTGGTTTTAGTTGGTTGTGTTTCTTTTATTTTCAGTCACCTTTACACAGAGATAATTGTTATCAGCACTATTTTACATTAGCAGTTATATCAGGAACACAATAATGTATTGATTTGGTATTTTAAGAAACAGCTTTATGACAAATTAATTTCAATAACACTTGAGAATCTTTCATATATTCTATAGAGACATTTAACTCTATATAAATAGTTATATATAATATAAACTCTATTACTATTTACTATTTAAACATACAATAAATAAAAATTCCAGTGATTTTTTTTTTATTGACCTATTTAAGTTTAAGCATGCATGATTATGATTTAAGATGATCATAGAGAAGGTTGTGATCTTAGTAGGTAATCACCCACAGACAACATGACACTGTAGCTAATTTACACTTCACACAGTGGCTTACTTTAAGTTCTTCTGGGCCACTAGGGATGCTATTAGTTGCCTAAAACTGGATTTGCTCCTGTAAGGAATTATGAACGTCCTTTTTTTCTTTCTTGAAGGAATCCCTGTGCGAAGGAATCGACTTTGATGGCTGTGAAGAATCTGTTGGCTGTGTCCGCTTCTGAGTGAGAGTTGGATCCATGTCTTCGCAGATCATCTTTGGTGATCACAGGTTCTGCAGTTATTCATGAGTCCAAAAACATGCAAATATACATGTTTTCATTTTATTACCACATTATTGAAGTCATTGAAATGATGGGATTTAGTTCACAGAGCCATTTCTGCCTAAAATAAGGCCACTTGTGCACAAAGTAACATGTCCCTATTTATCTCTAGCTCTCTTAATGCTGCATGCAGAGGCTCTGAACTGATGCCTTTATTGTTAGTATTAAAACTATCTCTGCATGAACTCTGAAAGAAATGAGTAAACTATAACATTACTGCAGTTGTGCAACATTATCTCTGTATATACAGCACCGTTTGATATATATCGACAGCACTGGCTAGTCTTAATGTCACAGAATGTAACAAGTTATGCATTATAATCATAATAAATTAGTTTTCAGCAAATATAATGTTATAGAATTAGGAAGCCAAGATCGGCCGTGTTATCTTGACATCACAAGGACGGTTCTCACATGAAAATGAGCTCATAAATCCTGCTATTTATCTTGTGAAGTAGGTTTCTGGGGGAACTTGTGTGGAGTTTGCTTGGTCTCCAACCATGTGTGGGTTCTTCCTAACTTCCTTCCATTGTCCAGACACAGATGTTAACCTGGTTTGAGTCTCTAGATTATAGTGTTCAGCAACTGTTGTTCTCAAGAGCTACCATCCTGCGGGTTTTAGTGTTTCCCTGTGCAAAACACCTGGTTTGGATCAATTGCTCATTAATCGACTACTGCAGAAGTTGACAAGTTGTTGGAGAACCTTCTCATCATAATCATCTCAGTTTATCTAAATTCTAGCTAAAAGTAAGGGTGAGCCTTATTGAAAGTTTGGATCTCTAAAGGACTCTGAACAGCTCGGACTCCCTCACAAACCTGCAATTAAGTTTTCTGTTATCTTAAGAAAATATCAGTTGCTTTCTTAGGGGAATTATATAAGTGATCCTAATATCATGAGAATGTGTGAGTATGACCGCTTTTAGCTTCCATATAGAAAAATGTCATTGGAGCATTTTTATAGTAATCTGTAGTTAGCGGGATTTCTGCACCATCATCTGTTACATCATAATTAATATGAATGTAGTCGTTCAATATTGTTTGAGGAGCCTTTTGTTATGTAAAATGTTAAGAAATTAGGTACATACAATATACCAGCAGTAAGGAAAGAAATCTAGCTAATGGTGAGTGCTAAGTCTGTATACAGTGCTGCAGCAAGCGTTGATTATCAGATGTTCAATCATAAATACGAGTTATGAAGCAAAAGGAATCGCAGGTTGGTTCTTTATGTACATGCTGTTGTACCGTCCATGAATGTGTTTTCATTCTGAGAAACGTATTTTGTGTCCACGAACAAGAAAATCTTATTTTAAGAGACTGAGATCAAAGTTTTGGTTGACGACTTTGTAATGTTTGATTATTGATGAGACGTTGCCCTGCTCAAATCAGCCGTCTGTGCCTTTTTAGCAGACAATAAAAAGTACATTTTGAAGAAAGTGAGTGTTTTTTTTGAGAATCTTAGACTTTGTTGCAAGTTATTAAATAGTTTATTTCATATAATTGCACCACTGTTTTACATAAACATTCTCCAAAAAGTAAGAAACTGTTTGCACATGTCTGGTTTTGCTCCATGTGAAGTCATCTCTTCGGTCCTGAAGTGAGTTGGTAAACTTTTTAACCACTGAGTAACTCATGTATCAGACTGAGCAGTAATATCAGCTATCTGTCATTACCAGAAACATAACTTAAATTTCATACACACTTAACATTTTGTTCATTGTTTGCTTGTGTTGCACTGGTAATAAAAGAAAAAAAAACCTAGTGCATGCTAGACACCATATTTAAAAACTTAGCCTCACAAATGGCTCATAATTAAACAAAATAAATAAACTTAGCTATATATGGGAAATATATTCTCAAAACAAATATTAAAAAGTACCTAAAATGAACAAGAACGTTTGACAGAAGGCTCTCTTGCATGGACGCAGGTCACCGGGGCCCCCCTCTGGAGCCAGGCCTGGAGGTGGGGCACATGGGTGAGCGGCTGGTGGACGGGCCTTTGCCCATGGGGTCCGGTCGGGCTCAGCCCGAAGGAGTTTCATGGACCCCCCCTCCCGTGGACTCACCACCTGCAGGAGGGGCCGTAGAGGTCGGGTGCAGTGTGAGCCGGGCGGCGGCCGGGGGCGGGAGCCCTGGCGGTCCGATCCCCGGTTGCAGAAGCTGGCTTTAGGGATGTGGAACGTCACCTCTCTGGCGGGGAAGGAGCCTGAGCTGGTGCGTGAGGTTGAG
>JBAMHV010000003.1:10883587-10904161 GCA_037177535.1 Pseudomugil gertrudae | reverse complement strand
TTGATTTTTACTGAACATTTTTCACGTCATTGGCAGACAGTCCCTACCGAATGTGAAGCCAATATCCAACGACAAACCAACTTTACCGCGGTGAAGAAGGAGGGGTGCGTAATGGCAATCCCACAATGGCTGCCGCAAAAAAGTAGCAGACGCCATCTTGTTAAGAAAATGGACAAAAAAAATCACAGAAATAAAACCCTAAAACCCCGAGTAGTTTGTTATAACATTGAATCATATTATGCATAGTTAATGAACTATTATTGATCATTATTAATTTAACAAACGTTTCCAAGAAAAGGACACTTTTTGCGATTATAATAGCCGGATTTAATTAACTATATTTACCCACAATCCACCACGTCTGAGATTATTAAAACCTCTTTATACAGTCTATGGTTAAAACTCGTTATAGGATGAAATGTCTAAAAGTTGCTTGGAATTGCTGAATTTCTTTGCATAAAGCACGCTCTTTTCAATAAAGTTCACCATAACACCAGGAATTAATTCTCAATATTATTTACAGTCCGAGTTTGGTTGAGGTACAACATTAAATGAAGACCATATAATGAGCTGTTCTGTGGATATAGTGGTAGGTTACCCAACTGGCACATAAGTTTGTATGTTACAAAACAACAACAGCTATTAAACAAGAAAAACAATGAAAAACACATTTCTTGCTTTTTTTGCTCCAAGCAGCAAATAATGGGACATCAGTGTTTAAGGATGTGTACTGAAGGGAGAACATGTATGATTTATTGTTCAGCAGTGTTTGCAAGAATGAAAACTGTACATTACCAAAAAAAAAAATAAAGTGCTTATTAAAAATTCCACAAGACAGGAAAACAAATCACATCACTAAACAATCCTGTGAATAAAAATTAATTCTGAAAATCTAATACCGGTACATTAAACTGTAAGCAACATGATTAACATAAACATACCGGTATGTTTATGTTAATCATGTTTTAGACTGAATTACAAGAAAATTGACATTGCTGGCATTTTTTACCAATGACACAAATACCGCAATGTGTATTTCTACAAAAAAAGTTTTTAAATTGAAAAAGCATTAAATTTGTTCAAATATTTGCATTACATCTTAATAAAGATAGTTTGAGATTTTTTTAAAGTCCTTTACCACAGATACAGGTTGTCAAGTTTTATCAAAAAACAAAAACACACACAAAACTATCAATGCTTAAAAAGTACATAAAAGTATTTTAAAATGTAATATTAAAAAAAAGTGCCAAGTACAATCTTTAAAAAAGTAAGTACCAGATGAAATGTTTATATAATGTATATAAGGACCAACTCCGAGAAGGGATGCATTGTATTTAATGTAGTGTCCTCACACCAAGTGATTTTACAACAAAAAAAAAAAAGAAACGTGCAAAGAAGTAAAAAGAGTGTCACTTATTTTGCATCCTCTGAGGCTGGCGACCCCTGTGTTCCAAAGACATGACATTTATATCCATTCCTTTCTGTGAGTATTTCACTTTGGCTTTGTTTGGGCTTTTGTGTAGCTTTGGAGCCTGCTGTGTGTTGGCATTTTCTTCCCATTCATAGCAGTGGTTCACCCGTGCACAGCTCAACAGGCACGGCAGCTCATCCTGGGTATCTGTGTAGTGTTCAATAAGCTCAGCAACAGAACTGAACTCCGTCTTGCATTTCTACCACAAGGACAAAAACTAAATTAGTGCAAAATCACTGCAGTAAGTATGAATACAATCAATGAGTTAACGGCTGGTTTTAAAAATCTTTTAGAGATTTAACGTAGCCAAATCTGTGGTGTTTAGACCTTTTGAATAAAAACTGGTCTGCCTATACACAGCAATATTTATACATAATAATACTACTAAATACTTTTGGTCTGGAGGACCAGACTTTATAATTATATAATATAAAACAAAACAGATTAATATCTAAAAATAGCTGAAACGCTGATAATTTAATGCTTATCATATTTGATGCATAACATTTCTGTTTCTGAACCTATTTTATTCTCATCATGGTAAACATTTTGCTCAAAATCCTGTTATATACAATAAGATATTGGTATCCCGCCCCTTGCTGTTTACATTCTGCATTAAAATAAGTTTGAAACAAATTCATGCTCATTTTTATTTATTTACATTTAGTACAAGGACCAAATAATGACTTTCAAAATGAGATTTAGAAAAATAGCTCATTATTTCTAGCATCAGGCTTTAAAGGCTTTTACACTTGACATAAACATAAAGATTGGAATTCAAATACCTTTATTTCACTCTAATAAATGCATTTCAAGATTTTTTTAATGGAAAAACTAAACTAACAATAATTAATATCTAAAAAAGTAACAAGCCAATTGAGTTCAGATGCCCTCTTATGACTTATATACTTCTTTGTAAATATTCAAAATATACAAATTATGTCTTTGCATCTTAAGATTTAAAGAAACCAACCTGCCATTAGATAACATAACTTACCTCCAGTAAGATTTTCCCTTTACGAGTGCTTTCTATGAGACATGTGATCAGACCAGACGAAAAGTGGATGATGAGAGAACCAAATTTTGGTTTTTTAGGGTGTTGGCACAATAGGTAGGATCCTAAAACATCATCTGCAAGAAGGGAGCAGCTGCTGTCACTGCAAAATGTAGGAGAAAAACAGAGAAACAAACACCAATTCATTTAAAATAAGATAGAGATGTGTAGACTAGATGAGATCAGATGTATAGTACACTAACGTTGCGATACCAGCCCATGTCCACACCGCTTGAGCCAACGCTTCCTCTGTTTCGGACAATCTTGGAGCTTTTGATTCCTTCGCTAGCATCTTGTCTTGATCCTTTCCTGTTCACACAGAGTATAAGAAATTGATCCCACTAATTCATCCCAAGAGAGTTTTAAAAGTAAAAAAAAGATAGAAAAAAAGTTATAGTTATTCCAAGAGTTGTGTTTGTTGGAAAGAGGCCAGAATAAACTCAGATCATTGAATGGAATGTGGTGATAAAGCACTCCCTAAAACCAACGTTATCGTAGTGCTTCACATCAAGATAAGTGAGAAACAACCAAATAGTGAAAAGCTTTGAGAACATTTATCTGACCCATGTGAGACGACATCAGCACTGACACCGCAGCTGTGAAGAGACTCCTGCTCAAAACTTTGAGAGGTTTTCTTTACCTAATCAGTTCTTTGACTCTGGATAGCGCTTTGTGAACACTTGGCCCACCTTGTGACACGCTCAGGCGCTCCTGATGGATACTCTGTTTGGCTGGTGTGAAAGTGAAGGAGCGGTAAGCCCCAGAACGCAGCCCTTTGGTGCGGATCACTTTCTTGCGCATCAGAGAGGGAGATGATGTGGGAAAGACTTCATCTTGGCTGTCATCTCCAGATTTAGATTTCTATTCATATAAGAAAAAGATAGAAAGAAAGACAGAAAACAGAAAGAACATCTTTGAGCATCCTGAGTAAGGATAGTTTAAAACTGCATTAGAGTAAACACTCTGGAAGCTTGACTCTCAAGATCCTCTTAAATTTAAAGTCTGCCAGGAACAAATGGTTTGATTTAGGTCATTTAGATTGTCTAGAAGGGCAGCAATGAAACATCCAAACCTTTGTGCTCAGCAACAACCCTTGAAACGGTGCTCTTCTAAAGGAAACCAGAGCGCTGACACTGAGAGGGAAGCCACGGTTAAGCAGAGAGGGGTTGCGTTGAGGCAGTGAGCAAATAGTTTCTTCCTGTGCCTCTTCGGGGTGTTTTTCTAAGTAAGACAACTGGAAACAACGGCACAGTAGCAGATTCAGGAACTGGGCCTACAGAGGAGAAGGTATGACAACACTGAGGTTAAATAGAGTGTTAGTAATTGGGGCGTGATTTAGTAAGTAGATATTCCACAGAAGTGTTTAGTGGTGATGTGCTGTTTGAGACCAAGTTGCATCCCACACCATGATGAGACATGTGCAGAATCCACTGCTGGCTTATCTCATCTCTCTCTAGGTCAACACCTTCAATGAACCTCGAGGATCAAGGAAGGTAAATGTTTTTGGAGCTCTGACTACCACCTGATTTGTTTTGGTAATGTTGGATCAACACTATCATGTTTTATCACAAGATTTTATATTGTGTGTTCATCTTTGAGTCAGAAAGGCTGATTTCAGGGATATTACAAACCATAATACAACTTTAGGTTAATAAAATGTATATACAACAAACACAAAAACAGCTGGTGTCATTCTGACAACACAGATCTTCTCATCTGCTTTCTACACCATCTTATTTTGGAGGGGTCCAATGCCTCCAGAAGATTATATTGTGTAATATGATGTAACTGTAAAAATAAATGCATATCAATAGTCCATCCAAATTGTAAAGATTTGGCACCACTGCATGAACCTTCCCTCATCGTGGTATGCTTACTTTACAGACAGTTTTCTCTTACTGTTCTAGTTTTGGGACACTGCTTCAGCAAACATCATTGTAGGAGACATTTTTTCCAGGAACAGCTGATAGGTGTATGATAACAGCGTGGAGGAATTAAGGTAATCCATATCTATACAGATACCACAACTCTGATATGATTTGATTTGTGTTGTTTGAGAACATCTCTGACATGACCACTGAAACGTTCATGTACAGACACCCAGCATTTTCATTTTGCACTTCACTGGTATTAGTCAGAATTTTTTATTTGCTCTATCAAGCTATCCTGATAGATACTAAGTGGGTAAAAAGGAAAACAAACATTTAAAAATCTATAACATATACACACAAAAACAGCCACCTTACAGTTCATAACACTAGTGCAAATTGTTGCAGTGTTTCCTGTTCTGCAAACATAAGGTGTTTAATAACTAGAAAGTTTACACACATTGATACAATGGGTTTTATGTACAGCTCTGATACTTCCTGAACTTAGGACAGCTCCTTTGTTTCCTGTCTTTCATTACTGGTCACACTGATTAATCCAGGTGTGTCTGACCTCAGTAACCACACCGGCAATAGCCAAACACACCTGGATTAATCAGTTCATCCAATAATGAAAAACAGGAAACAAAGGAGCTGGCTAAGGAGCTGTGCATGAAGCCTTTTGTTATACAATAAACCCATTAAAGCACACCTGACATTCACCAATAAGAGAGCAACAATTTATGTCTTTCAATTACCCTTAATTCCTCTGATCTTGAAGTCAATTAAACTCCAGGTATGACTCAGAGTTACCTTTAAACTTCCTCTTATTAAAAAGATTTGACCTCCAATCAATTCATCCAACTAGGTCTGACACAGGTGGACAAAATCATGTCAGTGTTCTTTAAAATGCACATTTTGTGCATCTGTATACTCCTCCCTGCCTAAAGTGAACTACAGCCTGGAAAATAGCTTTTGCAATGCCTTTGCAAGAAAAATGTACCATGATCAAAACAGAAGTACTTTCTTTCTGTGAGCTTGCAGCTTTACTGTAAACCACGAGAGCATATTGACTCTTATAAATTGACTAATTCCTTACTGCTCTGGCATGTCTTGCTTTAAAGACATGGCAGTAGAGCTGGGCATCAGTGCTGCCTGGGTTATGAGAGACGAAGGCAAACTGGGCATCAGTGGGGCGCGCAGTAGAAAGAGAGACTCTGCGCAAGGCGTGGGCCATCAGGAGGGTCTGCAGAGAGGGAAAAATAACACAAGTGGGATTAAAACAGCAAACTCGTTAAGCTGTTGTATGTTTCCATTAGAAACAAAAGCTAGCCTACTACACTAACCGTCTCATCCTCATTGTACATCTTCACTCCTTTAATAGAGAACTTCAAGCATACAGGCCGTCTTCTCTTGCATGCCTGTTAAAGATATCCACTAAATCTGGCATCTTGCTCACAAGTTAGAGGTGGAAAAAAGAAACACAAAGAGTGTCTCCTGCTACTTACTATGAGGGATTTCAGCTGTTTGTGCAGTTGCTCTATCTGCTCATCCAGGCAGTGGTCATCCACAGGAAATGAGCCAACATACTTTACCAGAAAAGACAGTGGTTTAAAGAAAACACAGACACACCAGTAAAGGTATAAACATATTTCTAGACTAACCTCTGCTGATCTTGTGACTGTACCATCTTCTCTGACCGGCGCCTCGCCCATGATGTCTGTTTACTCTGTAAATCACAGCCAAAGCTGTCAAATACATGAACCACAAACTCAAATTAAACTGTTTCAAACAACCTGCTTAGAATAAAGTATTTTACACCCCAAAAAAGTACAAGAAAGCCCGAAAGATGCGTCTAGATTTGCAAATCACTACGTTTTCCGACACAGTAATTACCTTTAAATTGTTTCCAGTACGCTAAAAAAAAACAACAGAAGTTTCATTTCTGAGCTAATCCCACCAGACATCTTCCGGAAGGGTGGGCGACACTGGGTGTGAAAAAAAAGACAAAAAAAAAAACGTTTCCAGACGTTTTCGCCCGACGGGACGTCACGTCGCCCCGAACAACGTTTGGTTGTAACAAAGCTTTTAAGCACTCACCTCCTCCTACTCCTCCTTATGCCTGTCTTTCTTTGTCTTTGTAGCTGACAGAGGCTAAACCAAAGTCCTCCTCGCGTTTACCTGGTGCTGCTGCTCAGGTGTGCAGCTGGAACGAGGCGGGGCTCGTGCGCGCGGGCTGAGGGAGGAAAGGTATTTCTAATCTGAATGTGACGGAAAGTGACGAGTTATGAGTTGCGTAAACATCCCCCTAGCTGTGTCTTCCAACCCCAGCCTACATTTCTGCTTATTGCGCAAGCCACAACACACACACACACACAACACACACACACACACACACACACACACAACACACACACACAAACATTAGAAAGAAAAAACTTTCTTTTCACTCAGAAAAGTAAGCTATTTAGTTTGATAGAAGTAGGCTAAATAATAATTATATAATCAGTAACTGTATAAATTGTTTGGAGAGAGGATTGGCCAAAAAATATTTACTAGTATTTAGTATTTACTAGTAACTGATGTCAACACTTTTAATGTTAACTGGCTAAAGAAATGTCTGTTGAATTAAGACTATCTCTCTTTTCTTTTCTTTTAAAGTGCAATAATCTACCTAAGTTACAGGTCAAGCTGTCCAAATTCCACCAACAAGCCCCGTTAGCATGGAAATAAGCCTTTATACCACAAATTTCCACATCATGGTTTTAATATACATCAAAGTAATAAATCTTTAAAATCTAACTGGTTCAATAGAAATATCCTTTTTGTGTTTAGTGTTTTTGATGAACGAGGAAATATGATTCCACACGAATGCTTCATAACAAGCTGTAAAAACTATCTGACTTTCAATAGACAGGATGCTGAATGGCCTTGACCTAAAACACAAAAAGTGTAATAATAAACACATTCGTCAAATTAAATATTTCAGAGAGAACATCATCGTCTCTAGAGGAAAGTTTTTTATGGAGCTCTCAGATTACTGACATAAATGGCGAAGGAGTCAGCTCTTGTCGTAAAAATACTGCATATCCAACAAAATCAAAGAAATTTACTCTAAAACTTTGCATAAAATTTACAGAGTTAACGCTCTAATTGCCAAATTTACAGTCTATGCTCTTCTTGTCATTTAAACATTGAAACCATCTCACATCTATTTTACTAAGATCACCAGAATCTTCTGGTCAGCTTTATACTTATATTTCTTCAACTTAGCCAAAACCAAACATTTGTTTGTATTAAAAGACATCATATGCTACTACAGTAAGAACAAAGATCTTAGATTTGCATTAAAATATGTATACTTCATGCCATATTTTACATCCTCAAACAAAAATGAGCTAAATCCTGCCCTGTCCTTATTTCCTTTCATTTAATGGATTACATTTTTATTTCTGTATTGCACTTTACCCGTTTACTATAGTGAACATATGTTCTAAAAATAATTACAAAAAATGTCTGGTCCTCTTGAGCCACAGTCCTGTAAGTGTTGGGGAGTTTCTTGCTGCAATGAGCAGACTTTTGTTTGATGCCAGTAGAAAGTCTGTCACCAATAGTTTTGAGTTCGGTGTATTGGAGCACGGAAACTTGCAGGACTGCGGCTTGAGAGGAACAGAATTGGCCACTCAATGCTCCATCAGGTCCTCCACAATCTATACTAGAAAAAAACAGGTAAGAGCCAGACAAGGTGTGTTTGGTGAAAACTGTCAGTTATTAATAACAAAACGGAGGAATCTGACAAAATCATCACGTCTCTAAACACCACATTGACTGTGCTCAAACACAGTTTTATGGCTAGGTCTAATTATTGTGTTGGTGGATGACTTGGTCTGATTGTGCAGAATGTCTGAGAACTTCACTCTCATGGATAAATTAGCTGCAACCAAACCTTAAAATAGATTTCTATCACATACAGCAGTTAAACCAAACACTTTATGCATGTGTAAAGTTCTGGATGCGTAATTCCATGTTTCAGCTTCCTACTGCAACATCGTCAGTAGGATGCCCGATGTTTGATTTCCCCAGCAATCATTTAGATTAGTACAAGTTATTTGGTTCAGTCGTCTTCTGTTATACTTTTGTAATCCATGGAAACGATCTTCCCTAAAACAAGCAGATGATCTGTTAATCAAGTGTGAATTACTTGCATCCAGTGATGCATCTTAGCCTCTCAAAGACCAGACCAAGAAATTCAGAGGTGTAGTGCTGGCATGTGTTTTTGTTAAGGAGAGCTTTGGTGAGAAACATTAACATGTAAACAGAACAAACTGGGATTTAAGAGACCAACTTATTGCTAGGGTTATCCTTATTTTCACACTTGGAATAAAAATCCTTAAAGGCTTTCCTGAAGGAAATAAGGAGGGATGTTAATACGAACATGCTAAATATTACATGACATAATGAAACATCAAAGAAGTACAAATATAGCCATTTTATTAATGACTTTGAAAAAGCTTAACAACACAAGGAATACATGCATGCAGGGTATGTATGAGCTATTATCCTCCTGTTTCTTATTCACAACACATTTCTTATAAACGCAACAGCTGTGAAGCAGTAAGTCACGTTTTTATGTACGTATACACACACACACACACATTATGAAACTGCTTCCCCCTAAATGATTTAAGTGTTTTGCCTCATTTGATTCTCAACATGTCTCCTGCAGTTTTTTAAACAAAAAAACAAATTTAAGTCAACATTTACAGTAAAACAAATAAATGTGGATAAACTTTTCAGATTCTGACACAGTACTGCTTTTTTTTGTAATTTTAACCACGAGGAAAGGGGAAAAAGGAAAAATAAACAAAAAAACAAAACAATTTTTTTACAAAGAAACATTGTAAACACTTGAATTTTTCAATATGCATTTGAACTCCAAAACATCCATTTCATCTCTCCAAAACACTGACATATGATTATATTTGAGATTAGGAACCTAAGGTGGATGAGGAACGTATAAAACTGAAATCACTACGTGGCTCTAATTACAGTATGTTGGATTGCTATGCTTTTAAAAATCAGGCAGCTTTGTCGGCAACACTAACCAGGCTTTTCTATGCATTGAAATAAAAAGTGAATTCCCAAAAACTCTCCAGGTACAGCTAATTTAACTTGTAGGATAATCTAATTCTACAATAGAAATAAAAACTAAACTATTCCCTCCTTTTAATAAGGGACAAAACAATAAAAATAGAGCACTGAAACAAAGCGACAGACTGCAGCGCAGCCCAGTTTGTAGAAGGTGCTCCTGGGTTCAGTTTCTTCCCCTCTTGGATTTCCGAGCAGACTTCTTGCTGCTCTTTGTCGCCTTTTTGCCTTTAGGTTCCTCAGCAGCTTTTGGTGCAGGCCTTTTGGATCCACCTTTGGTTGCCTGCTTTTTAACCACGGGCTCTTCAATAGATGACTCTTCAGATTCAGATTCAGATTTCTTGGACCTGCTCCTTGTTGTTTCAATAGCCTCCTCTTTGGGGGATGATTCTCTGGACACAAGTCTCTTGGATCCCCTTTTGCTGAGCTTTTTAACAGCCGGTGTTTTGGGCTTTCTTGAAGGGGTGCCTCTCTTGACAGGTGTTGCTTTAGGTGTTGCTTTAGATTCCTTCTCGGGGGCTGATTGTTTACTTCCTGATCTTTTTGCTGATACAGCTGCTTTCTTAGCTGGAGACTTCTTTGCAAGGACACGTCCTCTGCCTTTAGGTTTTGACTGACTGCTGCTCCTGGATCTCTTGGCTGGAGGAGGGCGGCGAGCCTTGGGTGGAGGCCTTTTCTGAGACTTCCTATAAGTGATAATAAGATGAAGACAAGTTTGATAAGTATGAGTGCAATCATATAGGATGCACTTGTAAGATGATGACAAACATCTGAAGCTATTGCCTGTACCTCTTAGGGGGAGCTTCATCTTCAGATTCCTCCTCGGACTCTTCTTCAGACTCCTCATCGGAAGACTCAACTATCTTCCTTTGTTTGGTTGGCTTCTTTGGAATGTCCTTAAACTTGTCAGGATACAGGATGGTTGGACTAAAAAGAAACATAAAAATAAGTTTAGACTTCAAAAAGTAAAAGAAAACAAGAAACCAAATGTAACATATTTACCGTTAGTCATTAGTTTTTAGCTTTTTGAACCACTATAATACACGACAGGAGGTTTGCTTTTGCAGAAATGTGAAAAATCAAGTCATTAAGTGAATTGTTCGATACTGTATTTGGTTTACTTGCAAACATGACACAGTCTGCTACAACCACCGCTAAAAATCTGACAAGATGTAATGATTGATATTAATAAATAAATGTTTTATACAGCAGGATAACCCTCATGTGGAATACCTGGGGTAGAATGGGAAGGAGAGCTGATAGGTCCCGGTGAAGCCATGACCGGTGATCTGCTCCATCCAGCCGAGAACTTTACACTTTTTCAGGGTCCTCCTCAGGTTGGCCACTAAAGAAATTAATAAACTTTTAGAACATTTAGGCACTCAAAACATTTAGGCATGATACAAAAAACATTAGGAAAAGGCAGTTTACACACACAAAGCCTTAAAATAGTCCACCCAAACAATTTCATTTTCTGCTGTTTAGAACAATTACAACCTATAACGTGTTACATATCAGTACACATGCTGAAACCGGCAGGTCAGCATGCAGGCAGGGAATAAAATGAAAGCCTAAAGGGGAAAATCTTCAGACAAGGTTGATACATAATGCACTGGTTTAAGCTACAAGCTGCAGTAGAAATGCAAATGCCAGCTGAGTTTTTTCAAAGAATTACATTTTTGTAAAAAGGAGAATGATAAGTTTTAAATAACTGGCTTGCAAGCATTACAATTTAAAATGAATTAAAACATATCAGACTTACAACACATTTAAGATCTAATTTTACCCTGAAATTAGCTTAATAGTGAATAATCAGACTTAAAGTTGGAGAGTTTAAATTAATTCAGAATCCAGTTGTAAAGGATTTGTATGGATGTGATGTTTTCACATAGAGTGAAACAGAGTGAGTGTTTGGAATTTCAAATCTGCGGCCACACTTTTCACACAAAACTACGATAGTAACAGACAAGCAGACTGAAGAATAGAAGACATTCAAAGTCAATAAAATGCCTGTGTGGGAATTGAGCTTATCAGGATACCACATTTCTGTTTTAATGCTCACTTTGTATTAATTGCTAATTTAGAAAATGACGGTGTTTACATTTTCCTTGGTTGGCCAAGAAGGCTGTATTTTAATTGACACAGTTATTATAATTTCAAGCCTTGCTTTATTTTACTCATTGTTCAAAAAGTTTTGTTTTTAAACTACACATAAAATATTATATGGACACAACTAGATAATAAATTGGACATCAAATATCTACATAAATTAAATATTGTAGACTAATAGTGTTTTATGCTTTGTCTTCAACAGAACAGTGCAGTGAACTGACAGTCATTCCTGACTAATGTCACGGATCCAGTCATTGTATAGATCACCCTTTTATATGTGTGGACAAGTTTAAAGTGTTGCCTTAATTTAGCAAGACACACATTGTAGCATCTCTTGGGACTTCTTGCAAGAGGGTTTAGAGGCCTGCCTTAATTATTCGGTTTAAACCTGAAATATTACCAACCCGAATAAGTACAGGCTTTTCTCTATTAGACGTGCCGGTATGATGACCTTGAGCAAAAATACCAGTTTCACAGTATATTGTGGCATAGTGACTATTCTCTTAAATACTGTGTTATAAATATCCGGGCAAAATAAGAAACTTATGCTTGAATGCCATCGTCACCATCCAACTTAAAAAAAGCTTAATAACTATAAAATTACTGAACTCACTGCAATTGTAATAAAAATGTTTTTTTTTTTTCATTTTGTTTAAGTCAGGGCAAAAACTGTGTGACAAGAACTATGTGTCCTTGTGTTAAAATTCACATTCCCAACCAAACACAAGCGATCAGTCAGTGGTCATCACTGCAAAGCACACAGACATCTTACCCAGCTGATTCTCCCTCATCTCCTTGTTTGAATCTACGAGGTATTTGCGTAGAGATGTGGTGCTGCAGGTTTTAGGCTCATTCATGGCTGTGATAGCAACTGTGATCGCGTCTTCCACAACGCTGCCCTTCAGTTGAGACTTGTTGCCAGTGCGCTTCAGCTGAGACAGACAGAAACAGTTAAACAGATAGAAAGTTGCTGCTCCATGAAATAGAGCAACAGAACAGAAGTCCTCAAGCCGAGAGTCTGTCTGTAATCTTATCCTGTGTGTGATGTGAAACATGTAGGTGTTTCTTAAGCTATGGGTAATAAAGTGCTGCATGAGCACCCTGAGAAATATGCCCTAAATTAATATGTTTTTAATAAACAGGAGAAACTTGTTTTTGCTCATGAACTGAGAGATCCAAGCTGAAGGATATTTTATTATAAAATGTTGCTACCTTTGGAACAAAGTGATAAACTGTTTACCTGGAAAGTCCCTCGGGCGCCTTTCCCAGTGATTTGCTCCAGGTGTCCTTTCTCTACTGCTCTCAGCAGGGCTGATTTCAGGATATCTGGCCTAAGAACAAACCACAAGTTATAAATCACACAATAATAAGAGGAACTGTTTCTTTGGCTTTCAGTCATTATTATGAATGTTGTGGATAGACATGAGCATGTAATTAGCCAATAAAGGCTTTATAATCAAAGTGTCTACTAACAGGCATATGTTCAGATTTATTATGGGGTGGCTATATTCTAGCCTTCACCAAGGAAAGAAAGATGTAAAAGCTAAACATACATACATACATTTGCCTTAATGCAATAATGCTGCAATATCAAAAGGTGGTTGTAAGGTTTGGGAGAGACTGATCTCCAAGTTTAGGTGATAAAAAAGCGGCAAAATGTTTTGGAACATAAAAGCAAAACGTATGGTTTGCATTGTTACTGTTAGACAGCAATATTACAAAATGGTTTTTAAATTAGCCTCTTTTTATATTTCATTTAGTAAAGCTGTTTTCAGAGGGTCTGCTGATTTTGTAAAAAAACTAAAAAAAAAAAATACATATAAATATAAACATACTTTCAGACCTCAACTGTTAAATTGAAACAACCAACAGGGATGTTACTTGCTGCAACACTGTTATACCTGTTCTCAATGTTGAGGCTGGGGAAGTGCTGCTCCAGATATTTCTTGATCAGGTTGTAGGAAGCCTCTTTGGGCTCACAGAGCCGAGTGATGATGAGGGGAAGGGCATCTCCCAGAGGCTCTTGCTTTTGACCAGCTTTCTAAAACATCAACACAAGGATGAAAATGATTAGATGACAGGATGGGAGTATAATCTAATAAACAAAGAAACTGATATCATTTTTACATTTTAATAATAATTGTAAAATTATAGCTATAGATATATGAATATCAAATATTAACAAGTTAACTTGTTTTATTTTACTAAGAAATGTAACTCTTAAAATAACAGTTTCTTGTTGCCAGGCAACCTTCCATTCATTTTCAGCTGTTTATCTGGAGTCAGGTTGCGGGGACAGCAGTCTAAGGGGGGAAGCCCAGACTTTCCTCTCCCCAGCCACAATTGCAAGCTCAAGAGGGAGGGGGTTTGGATGATGCCAGCCTAGGATCTCCCCTAGAGTCCCATAGTACGCGACCATAACACCTCACCAGGGAGGCATCCTAACTAGATGCCTGAGCCACCTCATCTGGCTCCTCTAAATGTTGAGGAGCAGCGGTTCCATCCCGGATGACCAAACTTCTCACCCTGGGGAGAAAACTCATTTTGGCCGCCTGTGTTTGCGATCTTGTTATTTCGGTCACTTCCCACAGCTCATGACCATAGGTGAGGGTAGGAACATCGAGAGCTTTGCCTTCTGACTCAGCTACTTCTTCAACATCATAGACCAGCACAAAGTCTGCGTTACTGCAGATGCCACACTAATCCACCCATAGATCTCAAGCTCCATCTTTCCCTCACTTGTAAACAAGTCAAGAGATACTCAAACTCTTCCACTTTGGGCAGGACTTTATCTGCCACCCTTAGAGGGCATTTCACCCATTTCCGACTGAGAACCGTGGTCTCAGATTTGGAGAGAATGATTCTCATTTCAGCCACTTCACACTGCAAATCGCTCAAGTCAGAGCTGGAAATCACGTTCAGATGAATCCCATCATCTGCAAAACGCAGAGACCCAATCCTGAAGTCACCAAACTGGATCCCCCTCAACACCTCAGCTGCACCTAGAAATTCCATCCATAAAAGTTATGAACAGAACTGGTGTTGGCAGAGTCCAACCCTCAGTGGAAATAAATCTGACTTACTGCCAGCAATGCAGACCAAGCTCTGACACCGATCAATCAGGAACCAGGCAACATGTGAGAATATTCCCACTTTCTTCTAAGACAGTCTATAACAACTGTATTTCTATTTTGACTCACCTTGGACGGAGGGGGCTGCTTTCCAACGGCAAAGGTTCCTGAAAGACCTTTACCCTTCAGCTGTGAGATTAATGGAAAAACATGAATAAGCTTGGGATAATTCATAGACACTCCATGAAACAAGGTGTGCATACATTAGAAAGTATGACACTCCTTCCAGAAAAACCAGACTCAATATTCACCTGTTTGATGGTACCCTTCTCCAAATGCTTCTTCAGGGCTTTCTTAATGAGAAACTTCTTTTTATTAAGTTCCATCCCTGGGTATTTTTTCAGCATATATTTCATGACGGATTGGAAAGAAACCCCTGTCCTATCATTAGAAGACTGGAAAAAAAAACCCAATGAATCACAATTTAAAAAACTTACAATAATGAGAAATTCTAGCTCATTTTTCTACACACCGTTATAGCTTCAACAAGGATGTTATCCACTTTATTCTGTGTCCCTGCATAGTTGGTAACGGGAATGTTTTTGTTTGAAGTGATGCTAGCCCACGCAGGGATCGTCCGTTTCACCTTCTTGGTTTTGGATTTCTCATACTTGTAGCCATCCTTCATCCTGTCGCCAGAAGGAGGAACATAAGTTCAGTGAAGTGGGTAAACTCTTAAGAAGCGATATTTCACTGTGATTGTTACCACCCTTATCTTTATCACATCCTCACCTTAGTAGGAGAACATAGCAGTGCGTTGCACACTGTCCAGCCGTGCAGTCCTTGCATTTGTCACTTTGTCCATTTGTCACCGACGGGAAAGACAAAATCAAGTTTCAGAACATCTGTCTTAATGACCACAGCGCTAATCTAAGTCTGACTGAACTGAATCTGTGAGTTGTAAAAGGTTTGGCAGGTTGGGGATCAGAAAGGAAAAGGCGGATCAAATTTACAACTTCACCATCTGAAAAGCTCTAGTGCACCAAATTATCTGCAACTATTTTTTTAAATTTACTTTTTCTATTACAAAGTTTTAAATAATTTAATCGTTTTCATTTCATGAACTCCCCCCCCAAAATGGGGGCTATGAGACTTTAAAGTTTGATCGCATTGAGCTAAAAGTTAGTTAAATTGGAAGGCAATTTCCCATTAAATGTGTTAAAAAAACCAACAAGGCAGAGATCAAGGATCTGTTTTCATAGCTTCTTCATCCAACGCGCTTTTAGGTGAAACTTAACAAAATATAGACTGAGGTCTTAACAAATCAGGATTGTTATCATGCCAACATTGTCTCCTCCTGGACTCCTGCAAGACTGTGGGCACATCTGTCTGTTAGCTAATATATACAGGGGATGAACGGGGCTGTGACAGGTCATCTTTTTTGGAATTGCAACACTGCAACCATGACAGGAGCAGTCTGCCGTTATCCAGCAGAGGTAAGGATAATATAAACAGATAAGTGCCATCAAAGTGAAATATCGCAGCATTTACACTTGCGTACTAAGCCTTTGTTGCAACTCACTCTTTTTTCGGTGTCCCATCTCCTTCTTTCTCTTCAGAGCCTCCTTCTTCGGCTTGCTCTCCATTCTCCTTGGGCTCCTCATCGCCAGTGGTCTCAGCCTCCTCGCCCTCAGCTGTTGCTGCTGAAGATGCCTCCTCCTCGTCAGCAGGGGGCGACTCCTCTGAGGGATCTTCTGGCTCTTTGGATACATTAAAAAACAAGATAGAAACAATAAAGCAACTGTGAATATATTAATGCACATTTTCTTTTAAAATATATGCTTAGTAAAGACAAGGTCCTGAAACTTCTTTATATCAGCAGGTCAAGCTGAAATTTATACAAGTACGTTCAATAAAACAGTTGTTAATATTAAATATTATCGGGTCAAATTCAATATATAAAAATCAAACTATTCTCGAGATAAGAAGTCTTCTTATTCTGTGTTAAGAGTGAGAATACTGTGATTTCATTAAAAAAAACTAAAAAGGTCTAGTTGTAGAGGTTTCTGACCAGTGAAATCTGTCACTGAATTGCATTCATTTGTGTTTGTGGTTAATGACGGACGACCCCAACCTCACCTTTCTCTGCAGCGGCAGAGGAGGCTTTCTCCTGGGTAGGAGTTGCTGGTGCTCGGCGGATAGGCATCACAGTACTGACCTAAATATAAGAAAATATCATTAGTATGGCATTGGTCTGAGAGAGGGCGGGGGGGCTCTTTTTTTCCCTCGCAAATGCGCGTGCTTAAAAAAATCTTTAAAAAAAAAACCTCCATTAGATCCACTTCATTCATTGAGGCCCATTTCCCTACAACTTAAATATATTCCGCTCCTCAAAACGCGAACCACTGTCGACACACGTATTGCGGAGCTGCGTAATAACGTTTGCCAAGAAATCTCAATGTGTGAACAAGCTAAATGATGAGCTAGCTGGAATTTTTCGCGAATTTCGCCATTTTGTCCGTTGGTTTAAGAACACAGTAATGGCGTCGCACAAGAGAGGAAATTCATTTCAGTTGCAAGGGGGTAAAATTTAAAAAAAAAACGCGACTTTTTTTCTAACATTAAATCCGTGCAAATATATGTTTAGAATGCAATAGTTTTTATACGAAGTGAACTTACCTTTTACTTATCTGGAAAAAGTGAAATACTATCGAGTAAATTTCTGCACGATCCTTTATTTCGATTCCTCGCGTAACGAGCCCCGCCCCGCGTGGACCGTTGCTAACGTGCAGCGTCACGTAGCACGTCGAAGGATTTCCGCCGACAACCAAAACAATAAAGAAGCAGAAGGAACCAGCGAAAATAGAAACAATTACAAAAACAATAAGATTGGCTAAGTAAATATTCACAATTCTCACTCACAATGCAACTAGTGTTCCTACATTTTGACCAGTGTGAACTATAGTGCAGACATGTTTAGTAATTTGAACATGTTAACTATGTTTTCAGCTGTGAAATATTCAAATTTTATCGCATAATTAAATCTAGTAAATTACTGTTACCTGTAATTGATTTCCAAAGTTATATTTCTTAAAGTTTTTCACAAATGCTTCATTCTAGAAACTATATCTGCCGTCATGTGGCTCTTCAAAGTGACCAGAACAGTAAAGTTGTGGTCAGTTTCTCTATAAAAGTAAACAGTATCTGGACAGCTTTCAGTATCAGAAAAGTTGATAATCTTCTGAAAACTAAGATGAAAAAAAGTAATTCAATAAGAAATGACAATTGGAAAAAAAAAAGCTGTACTTAAACCACAAATGCTTATAAATTAATCTTCACTCAGTTGTGATGGTTTGCATTGTTTCATGATTAGCACATCCTTTTCTGCAATGATGTAATTAGACTGGCTCATTGATAATGTTGATGATGTAATCTTTAAAATGTTCCTTAAGGTTTGAAATTAAAGTAAAAGAAAAAAAAACATTTCCATGTTTCTGTAATTTAAGGTAATCTATAAACTATAATGTGCAGCAACAATTTCAGAGCAAGCAATTCATCATTCATTATTGTTATAAAAGATGAAGTGGTTCAGCAGATCCAATCAGTCATCCATATTCTTTAGCTCAGGTAAAATGGCTTTTCTTGGTCAAAATCAGAAACATGGAAATACCTCTTCTGTTTACCACCCACCGCACATCAAGCAGACACATGAAACTAATCCACAGCCAAACAGGTTTCAATAAGCAAAATAAAAGAATCAGCACCTTTTTAAATACATTTTTTGTCTTTAATGTATTTACAAGCTTTAATCTGCCCTGTAGGTCTTCAGTATTACAAGCATGTCATGTAGAGCAACCCTGGCTGTTTGGCTTTTAAAGTTGCTGTTATGATCATTTCCTGTTTGTTCGTTTGCCTTAACCTTACAGTTCGGATTTGCTTCTTAGATGCATACGTCTACCTCTCATGAGGCGCATGTTCATATTAACGCAGCGCAAGTCAAGGCTAGGGGGAAACGCATCTTGATTATTACAAGATAACCTCTGGCCTTGAACAACGTTAATAGTTCCTGTTTATTCACTCTTTTTTTTTTTGTCTTTTTATTTTTTAAGTTTTCACTTCCCCTTCATTCCAAAATAATTGTTTTTACTGTTTTTAATCAAACAGCGTGAAATCCAGGGAGGATATTCATCTCACAATTATTGTTATTATATTGTTATTTCTGTTGCCATGTTCTCATTGTGAGCATCTGCAAATGTTAAATAACTTTCATATTTGCAGTCCTTAAAAAAATAATAAATTAAAGAGTCCAGAACCTATGCATCTTTTAAGTCTCTTCTTAAAAAGTAACAAAAGAAAAAAGTAAGTTAAAATTTAAAACAAAAATATTTTCTATGTATGATACAGGTATTTAGTGCTTCCACCGTTGGAATCCAAACTCAAAATGGCGGCATGTTACAGAGCCGTACCGCAGAAAAAAAAATATTCCAGCCGTAAACATGTCGTCCTGTCCACGCAGCCATTTTGAAAGTTTGTCCTGCTGCTAAGGATGCAGTTCTATGACGAGTCCCGAGGTGTCTCCCTCGTCAATTGTCCTCAGACTCCTCCTCAGCCTCCCGCAGCCAGGTGAAGAAGGCTGTGACGGATTTAAGGGCCACCCCTTTACCCTGCTGCTCGGCAGGATCTTTGCTCGTCTCCCACTTATAGAAAGCGTCCTCCGAGATGACGTCCTCGTCATACAGACAATCAAAGAACATCCGGAGAAGGTCTGGAAGATAGGAAAAGCAAAACGGTCATGTCGCCGTCGCCTCACGTTGTTGCTTAAACTTCCACAGAAATGCTGTTCTGTAGAAGTGAATGAAAACGATCATTGATGGAACAACAACACAAAGTTTAAGAGGCACTAATGTTAAATGCATAATCAATATCAACTGTAATATCACTTGTCTTGAGCACAAAGGAAAATATAAATAAATTAGCCTAACATGGCTAACCCTATTAATATTTCTCTGCAATAATTGGAGTGGAAAAAAAACTAAAACCAAAGTCTTCTGAAGAAAAAAAACGTTTCTGAAGAAACTAAAAATAATTTGAGTTTATCCTAAAAAAAAGTTTAAACCGTCAGCTTACGTAGCAGGCTAATGCCTTAATAAATCATTCTATGCCCTGCCTCTAGTGTAGTGATGCAGAGGCAAAATTTTCTGAATGCATTTCATAAGCGTACATTTCATACGTATAAAAAATAAAAAAAGCTTCAGATATCAGTTCTGGGATGTTTATGGCTATTTTTTTTCGACCTTCTTTGCAGCTTTTATCTGTAAATAAATGTTTTTGCTTTGCCAGATTAATAACTACTCAATATGTAAATCTTCCCAGAGTTTTGAATGTACTTCCTGTAGCTCAGATCAAATTAGTCTTACTCAGTGAATAGATGTTTGACTCTTTTCTTGTTCTCAAAGCCATGAGAAGAAAATTATGACATTTAGTTCTCATCAGGCCGGCACAAGTTTTTTCTTGTTGGTCTTCAAGAAGTCCTGTGTGATTGGTCAGACAGCTGAGGTGGGCGGGGTTACCGTAGAAAAGCCATGTCAGGATGAATGGATAGTTTTAACAAACAGCTGATTGAGGTGGTGAGAAAGTACAAAAATGTTTATAACGTATTGCATTTAAAGACATTGGGCAGCTGTAGCTCAGGTGGAAGAGCAGTTGTCTTTCACCTGGAAGGTTGGGAGTTCAATTCCAGGCTTCTCCTGACTACATGCTGAAGTGTCCTTGGGCAAAGACACTGAACCCCAACTAGCCCCCCGATGTGCCTATCGGGGTGTGAGTGTGTGTGTGAATGGGTGAATGTGACTA
>JBAMHV010000003.1:10856393-10881351 GCA_037177535.1 Pseudomugil gertrudae | reverse complement strand
ACATACCCCAAGCGACTTGCAGCTGTAATTGGAGCAAAAGGTGGCGCTACAAAGTATTAATGCAAGGGGGCCGAATATTACTGCACGCCCCACTTTTCAGTTTTTTATTTGTTATAAAAGTTTAAATTATCCAATTTCGTTCCACTTCACGATTGTGTCCTACTTGTTGTTGCTTCTTGACTAAAATTTAAAGTTTATATCTTTATGTTTGAAACCTGAAATGTGGCGAAAGGTTGCAAGTGTCAAGGGGGCCGGATACTTTCACAAGGCACTGTAGCTATTTATCAACAAATTTACTCAACCAACCGATTCATATGCAGCGTTCAAACAAGTAAACATGTGTTAGAAGTAACATCACTAAATAGAAATAACATCCACACTGCATTACTGTTGCTTTACTTGTATCCCTTTAAGTTTTTGAAAGCACTGAGATTTTCAGAATTTACATTTTAATTATGCTTAATTTGTGAGTGATTAACTGAAACCAGGAATTATTGGCCAATTCAATTTTAAGTGCACCAAAGGAAAAAAACATTGATAAAGAAAGTACTGATGACCAGTGTTGGCAGACGGGCAGCGTAAAAGTGGTGCTTACCAATTGCTTGCATAGTATGTGCAGTATTTCAGAGATCAAGATCCCGGCTCTTCCAACAGGAA
Source organism: Pseudomugil gertrudae (assembly GCA_037177535.1). Classification (NCBI taxonomy): domain Eukaryota; kingdom Metazoa; phylum Chordata; class Actinopteri; order Atheriniformes; family Pseudomugilidae; genus Pseudomugil; species Pseudomugil gertrudae. The sequence goes on along the minus strand of JBAMHV010000003.1, from coordinate 10,880,694 downwards.
GCAAAGGTTTGCTCAATTCACTAAAACAGAGAGAAAGCAATGATCCAAATAACTCTGAACACAAAATGATGAGACTTTTTCTTAAAAGGAAAAAAGACAAAGATGGCGTGAAGTGGTTATAAATAGAGCGATAATGTCCACACTGAGGCTGAAGAAGCATCACACCAACAGGACACAATATGGCATCTTCTTTTTCTCACTAATGATGCTTCATTTCCATATTTGTCTTCAGCAGCACATCTCAGTACCTAAAAAGCTCTCTCATAGAGAAGCCCCCCTCCTTCAGCAGAGGGCTGAGCAGCTCGGCCAGATACAGCCAGATGTGGGGAATGTCGATGGCCATGTCATCCGCTAACTCCAATGTGTCTGCAAACCTGAGAATATAACACATTAATATTTATGCTGCTTTTTCTTTTAAAACAGTGTACAGAGATCTTCACAGAGGTAACTGAAAAAAACTTGTTTAATATTTTATTTTAAACACTTGAAATACATTTAACGACAAAGCAACCCTCTTCAACAAAAGTTAAAAAAGATCTGTTTGAGCAGACACAAATGAACCATTACCACTTTGCAAAATCTCAGAAGTTGCATCTCTCAAAAAATGTAATTGTTATCAAATAGCATGAGCATAAAGCAGGTGAACTGACCCTTTATAGAACTGGGGTTTGGGCAGGATTTCCTTCTGCAGCAGCTGGAAGAAAAGCAATCCCATGTGGTCCCGTGTGATCTGACTGCGCTCCAGGGTGGACTCCACCCCAGCGCGCACAAAAATGTGAAGCTGAGAGCCGAGGTCCAGCTCGTCCACACACTGAACAGCTTCCTGCAGAAAGATGAAAAAAGTATGATCCAGGCCACTGAGAATGGAAACCTGAATGAAAACTCACATGGGTTGAGGAATTAAAAATATACACTTCTTTAATTATTTAAATAAATAATTAATGTTCACGTGATCAGCAGCCTACTGATATGCATTATCACAAAAATCACCCACTATGAACTGTACCTGCTACACATACCTCATAATCGTTTATATGGAGGAACTCGTCAATAATGGACTTTGATTTTCTCTCAATCTCCTCCTCAGACAGGGCAGGTCTGTCCATGGTCTCCAACATAGGTTCAGGTTTTACTGGTAGAGAAAACATCTCTGTTCAGTCTTAACTTCTACATCAGTAAGCAGGCTGTCATTATCCATCTACAACAAGTTTTCTCCACCACAGAAACAGTCTGAATAAACAGCCTGAATATGTGATTTTCTGAGTTTTGGCAGCAGTTTCCTCACCAGGCTCTCTGACTTTGCTCCGCTCCGGCTCAGTTTTATCCTCCGTGATGCTCTGTCTTCGAGGTTCAGCCCCCTCTCGTTCCCGGTCTAGTCGGGTGTCCTTTGGGTTTGGGCTCTCCAGCAGCTCTTTGGAACTGCCGCCTCTGATGAATGGGGTGGGCCGTGATGATGAGGACGATGATGGGGCAGAGATCAGAGGCTTTTCGTTGCGTTCTCTCACTGTGCTATTACGACTGCTGAGAAATTAGAAAGAAGCTCAAAAGTAAAATCGGGATGTTTCTGTTAATGAGAATATCTGAGAAACCAAAAAGTGCACAAGTTAGAAGAAATAACCAGGAGGAGTCAACAGAACTGGATTAGTGCTTTACCTGCCCAGGGATCTCCTGGAGTCGTAGTCTGGGTTCTGTGGAGGTGTGGTGGAAGGCTGAGGCGTAGGTGTGGACTGCAGAGCAGAGTACCGGTTCAGGCCAGCAGTCCGAGACAGTTCTGTTACGCACAGGATGACAAAAAATAACCATAAAAATAAATCAGGTTATTAAAATCTTATAGTTTTCATCAAACATCTGAAATTGATTCTGAAGCTGCTTGTTGAGAAAACCCAATGTGTGACATTGTAGGCGTTTTCTGGACAAAAGCAATAGCTGCATTTATGCCTTGTCATTGTTGTATTTTGACCTTTGCTAATAATCTGATACATTCTCGTAAATATATATATACATATATATATTTTTAGATTTGCTTATACATACAATGAGTAAACCAGAAGTGCTCTGACAGTCTGCTATTGAGAAATTACAACCACCAGTAAGAGACAAATAACATCAATGCACAATAGGAAGGCCTTTTCCCTGAGAGCCAGTGTACAGTAATTGAGGCCTCAGAGAAGATGATTAGTACGAGTGGCTTATAACACTGGCAAGTTCTGTTTGGCTGTCATTTACCAAAATGCAGGAGCAGCTTATGTAGCTGCAGTGTAGGAGCCGTTTTCACCATTGCTATTAAAGAGAAAAGGACTGGAGCGTCAACAAAAAAAGAGAATCAACATGGGGCTAGCGTTACCCAAGTGGAAGGAGCTCAAGAAGAAGCGGGGATGCTGAAGCTGCCACTTTCTCCTTCAACAAGTCAGTCAACTGTACAACCTAAATTAGCCTGAAAAAAACTCTGGCTTTTGTTCGACACAATAAATGCATCCTATAAAGCCTTTCTCCAGACCTTTTGCCCAACTTTACTACCAATGAAAGCTGGCGTCTGAGCGTCAGATAACACGATTTTATCAGTGTTCTCAAGGCTCTCTCATACATGCCAGCCACTGTTGTTACAATAGTTGTTTGAAATCCATAATTTATTTGATTGCCAGACACAATATAAACATTAGATTGGAGTATTGCTTACAAAATGCAAATTGGGTGTTCAAAAAAGTTTACATTTATTTTCAAATGCCTCTAAATAAAAAATAAATTTGAACAAATGTTCGTTTGTCTCTATTAACCTGGACAAAGTGAATAACTTGTTTGGTTAGATGAGAAGGTGGTGGTAGAAGTTATAGTTATGATGAAGTATACTTATAACAAAAAAATCATTAAAAAAATAACCCTTTTAAAAAAACCTTCTCCCTTTTTAACGAAACTCTAGAAATATAGCATATTTAAACATTTGCAAATGAGAAGCTTCAAAATAACCATTTAACAATCAAACTGTGATGTCGGAGTCAGTTTTAAACCAAACAGCGTTCATCATACAAATCTAGATTTACTGAACATGTTAAACCAACAAAGCACTCAAAGTTTAGTAGCGTGGGCCAAAAACAGAAAAAGAAGAAAAACGTCAAATGAGCTGTTTAAAAACAGAAAATTGGCCGCAGGATTATGGATGTTCTACAGCTCTGTGTAATTCTTACACATTTTCTTATTTGCTTTTGTAACTATGATTAAACTTGGTGACCATCTTACCCGAATCGCTGGCTTTGGCTCCTCCACTGCTGCCCTTAACCCATGTGACCTGAGCCCGTGGGCCCAGCTGGATCTTCTCATCCATCTGAGGCTGCTCAAACATTTATAAAAAAAATAAGAAGAAAAAATGTGTTTTAAATGAGAGCAGAAGAGAAACTCAAAATCAGATTTTTGTTTGAGTAGTAAATGAAAATAACAAAACCAAATGTTTGGAAAGATTCAATCTTCAAATGTTATTTAAGAGAGGAAAAACTTAGTTTACCCTTTATGAATCCTGTTGCACACAAGGGCCTCAGATAAGAAATGTTTTCTGTTTTTCTAACAGTGAAAACTAAGATTTACCTCTATCCTCCAGCAGGGACACTTTGAAAATGAAACTACATTTTTTTTGGTGTTACACAACGATACCTCCCATAACCAGCAGGGGGATGTTAGTATGGGCAACTGGTTATGCAAACCACAATAAACGGCGTTTTAAATTATGATAATAATTGTATTTAAGCGTTTTAAAGAGGATATTTTTTCTGTTTCTCCTCCTGGGTGGTATTGTGTCTCAGCACTGAAATCAATCTCAGACATCTGTGATAATCAGCTTGTGAAGCGAGCTCGATAAATAACTACCGGTACTTAAAAACAACATTCCACATTATTAAGCAGATCATCATTTTAAAGCAATGTGGGAAAGGAAAACTTTCTGACATAGCTGAATACCTTGGACAAGATATGAAGCTTAGATATTTCACAAAACTTAAGCAAGATCAGTGTACCATTAAGAGATTTGTGTTTGTTTCATGCAGGTTTGTTCAGATAAAAGCGCAATGAGGAAGGTTTCGGCCAGACAAATTAGACTAAGAGACTGCCGTTAAATAGGTATGTAAATCTGCTAGTGTCTCCTAAATGTAATTTAGATAAAGGTGTAACATTCTCCAGAAGTTTGAAGTGATGAATAAAGTTTTTATTTGGGCCCCATAAACACCACAAGCACAAATGCTGCAGTGAGTCCAGAAATACATAAAGACTCATTTTCAAACTGTCTTATTCAGTGAGTGCTGTGCAACCCTGCACTGTCCAGAGGAACGTTGGAGCATAGCCACTATGTGCCACCAGGACTGCGATGTCAGCTAGGAGGTGGCAGAGACAAGTTTTGGGCCAGAATGGTTGGCCCATTTAGGGTCCCTCAAGGTGTGAAAAGGACCTCTGCAAACTATGGAGTTTCTTAATCACCACATTTCTGCATGATAAAACAAAACAAAAGACTTTCCGTAATAAAATCGTATTCATTCATGTCATTGCATTATTACATCCTGCAAGGTAAACCTCTGCATCATTGGCTGCTGCTAGGGCAAAAGAGAGGGGAGAAATTCATGGTGTAAAATGTGTAAAAAACACTAATGTTGATACATTTGTATGACATACTGCAATGAGATCATCATTTGAGGCATCCGGTTCAAACAATGCAACAGTGAGTAGTCACAAGCAGTGTGCTTCTAGAGCCATCATATAAGCGGTTTAGTATGTTTAAACCATGACATAGCACACTGTCCGTATTCTGCAACACCCCAGCTGAAGCTCTGGCATATCCACAGTCCATCCTGGCTGCACGACTCACCTTGGAGATCTTTGGGATCTTGTTTGGGTCAATGGTTCTGCTGTTCTTTGTCATGGGCACCGTGTTCCAGGTCTCCTCTCTCTGCACACGCTGCTCCCTCTGTTCTCGTGGATCTACCGGAACCAAAAGCCACATACGTGCATGGAAAAAGTGTTTTAAAATGAACTCTTGTTGTCTTTCAGCATACCGGCTGACAGGGAGACATTTTCTATGGTAACAATTACACATGATAAATCATTAAAGGTCAGCTGGCAGATGGAAGAAAGTATGGGGCTTCCTGTCTGCTGTGATGCACAATAGCATCTCTACATGCTGTAAGGAATCTACAGGAAGTCTGCCTGTATACTTGCAGGCTTCCTGAGTCACTGTGACTGTAAGCTTTAAAGAGGATTTAGGCTACAGAACTGACCTGGTCGTCTTTTGCTGTCCTTGGAGAGCAGCTGCTGGTGCACTTTTCGCTGCTCTTCCTGCTCTTCAATCTTAGCATCGTTGTGGATCTGCTCAATAGTTTTTGGGCCCTGGTCAGCTCTCCGTGACACCCAGTTGTGCTGCACAAACACAAAAAGAAAAAGGAAATAGAAAGGGGTATTTTACTGAAGTGATACAGTGACAATTATTTGATCCACAACAGTTTAATGGTGACCAATGACTCCATTATATCATGTAAATTACAGTTAAAGCGATTAATCAAACTTGAGATGCACATCTTTTAGGAATTTTTATTGAATACAAGTAAGCTTGATGTGCTTTTTTCTAACAGAGACGATCATTAAAATGATAAAAAATGTAATAAATTAAAGTTCATCTGTTGAGCATATGATTTCATACAGAGGATAGAGCGGTCAGGTTTTACCTACAGCTAAAAAATGATACAAAGTCAGAAAAAAACCACAACAATCTATGCGGCAGCATTGTAGTGACAAATGTTTATACTGATGAGAATCTGCCAAATTCCAGAGTGGAAAGTAAACACATGGGATGAAAACAAATGTAATATATTGTGACTCATAATTCCAAGACAAGGGAGTTTAATTGGTTTCAGTTAATTTTGAGTGCTGCATCCATCTGAACTAATTCAACTACCATAATAAAAACAATGGATTTGCCTTATCTGTAAAATGTGACAAACTGACAGCTGGCCGGATGGCTGTTAAACATGCTTCAATGGGCAAACACCACAACAGACAGCGGGTCTAACACAGTCATCTTCAGATGTGAAGAACTGGCTCCAACAGAGAACAGCCAATAAAACTAACTAATAGAGTGCGTCATTTTTTTCACCATTAAACCAATATGGTGTAATTATCTACATAACTACTTGTGATATATATTCTATATTTAAAGCAATATGGAGCTCCTGTATATTTTGTCCTTTCAAATTTTAAGTAAGTCACTGCAAACCCATGCTGCTGTGCCACCAGCTTACAGCCAACTTTGAGTCCACAGTGTGGGAGAGAAAGGACGTCAAATTTAACTCCCATCTCATGTGAGTGCACTTTGTTTGCAGACATTATAATAGAGAAAGAAGGCTGATGAATGGGGGTGCTTTTGATTTTGGTTAGACAGATCTCAGGGAGCACAAATGGGAATAAATGAAGGTTTTTAGTTCATTTAAAAATATGGATTTACTATGATCCAGGCAGCTTTGTAAATTAGTTAAATTAGGTGATTTAGGAAGAGTTTCTTCTGACGATACCTTCATGAAGGTGATATTTCTGCAGTTACTGCAGAGTACAAAAGGCAACTCCATGTCACAAAGTTTATTTGAACGCGTCTTAAGGCTTTTTTCCCTCCTTTTTGTAAAACAAGTGTTTTAACTCATCTTTCTTGGAATCGTGAAACCAGTTCCCAGAGAAAATGTTTCTGTTCTTTCTGACCTCAACTTAACCACCGTCTTTCCAGTTAGCCTTCATAATTACATTTCACACAGTCTTGTCGTGTTTTGTGGGCAAAGGTTCTTTTTTTAATTTCCAGTGCTAGCCGGCTGTTTTATGTTATGAGGCTTAGCAGTGTTTTTCAGGACTTAACATATCCACCACCTGGTTTCTTTTTAAGGACAAGCCAAATGGCAAAACAACCAAATTAAGGGTAGGGACACAGCATAAAGTTAATAAACAAAGTTTGGTATATAAACCCTCCAAGCATGTGACTAATTGATAAAAGGATCTCGGAATTCCAAACTGGAAACTTGTAGTTTACCAAGAACCCAAATATTCAAGTTTAAAGATGGTTGCCACCCAATACAACTTAAAGTTCATTGTAGAGTTTATTAAAATTATTTAAAAATATATTTTGGATCCTTTAAGTTTCCAGCAAAACAGCAGTGAGTTGCTGTTACCAATAATCCTGTCCCAAAAATGTAATTGTTTATAAAAAATGCATTAATGTAGTTTATCAATCATAACCTAAATTAGCTGTTTGCATGGTGCACAGCTTTACATTTCTTCTTTACAGCATTTACAGATGCTCACAACATTGTTTTTTTTGTTTTCTAATTGGTGCAAATGAAGCGACAACTGGATGTAAATGAGGTCAACTGGAATGCACCGTGGTAAACACAGACTTAACTTCTGATTACAGCATTTTACACAACGTATTTTTATGAGGCTAACACTTGTCGGGAATGTACGAAAATAAACAAAAAAAACATCCTTTCATGAAAACTACTGGAGAGTTTTTAGACTTGTATAGGACCCTGTTTTAAAACTAACATTGCAAAGGGCCATCTGTAAGTAAAAAAATTATGATTTACCAGTAAATAAATTCATTTTGAGAACTTTATTTCAAGAAAACCGAGCAATTAAGTCTTTAAAACCCTGCAAGACAACAACTATAAAGCAGGGGAATATGCAAATCAGATATTATGTAGTGCGCATGTCAGGCCTCTAGTGGGCAGTGACACTTTGTAACAACACAGTTATCTGCAGCAAGTCACCTATACATCTTTGTAGATGAAAGAAATGTGAACCAAAAAACAGATTTTGCTTCAAGAAAACCAAATGTATAAACAACATGCAGCAAACATGATACAAAAGGTCCACAATTGTTGTTAAGCTTTTCATGGGTTGAGCAGGATCTAGGTGTGCAAGTGCAATAAACATTGAGTCAACCAACAAAAATATGGTAAATTATTTGCATGCGCTGCCCACAAACTTTCCAATGTGTTTGACATCAAGTGGATGATATGGCAAGCAGAGTGGATCAATTTTAGCAATCAGAATTAGTTTAGTAGAATATGACCAGATAAAATAAAACAGAAGGAAAAAGAAACTGCACAATGTAGAATCCAAGCAGTTAAAGAAAAGCATAACGTTTTTGTGTTTTTTAGCATAAAGCTTCAAGTTAACACTCACCAATCTGAGGTCTACAACGTCCTGCAACATAAACCGTATTCTAGATGACGTCTTCCTCTCCTTGACGATTTTTTCCATTTGATTGAAATATTGATCCATTCGAGGCTGAGGACAGAAAAACATACATTGATGGTTAAATTCTTGGTTCAAACACTGAGCAGGCTTCAGGGACTTTATGGTCACTATGACAGAGATGGGGCTGTCCATTTGCCTGCCAACCATTGTTATAGCAGATGTCTTTAGCAGCCAGTGAGTTAAAGTTCAATGTTAAACTTGGTCATGTGAGATGTAAAACCACTGAGGAATAAACCTTCTTTAATGTAATAATAAATCAGTAAACCTGACAATTAGAAAATTGCACTGAATGGTACAATACACATCTGTAAAGCTAAATTTATGACCTCATTCCCTAAGAGTGGTTTTCAATTTTTTAAAAACATTTCCATAGCAACCAAAACGCAGCAAATTTCTGCCCCAAATTCAGCTCCCCTGCTAGCCAGGGCTTTTCTTTCCCTGTGTGACTAGTAAATGGTAAAGATCAACCACACATCAGATAGAGCAGGAATGCACTCGTCCCAGTGTCCAGCTGAGAGTCACTGATGTTAACAGGAGGGCCAGTCATACAGAACAAAGCTGACCATCTCCTGCAGGGACATTCTTTGTTTCCTCATAACCTTCAGAAAGCATCTCCCCTAGCTGTGGCATAGTGATCCAGATCCCCCTCTGATTTTTCTAAAATTGCATCTCTGTAGGTCAGAATAAAATCCAAACTCAATTACCAAGACACCAACCTATGCTAAACAGTTTCTTTGTTGATGTGTAATCTGCATATGTCAAAGTGGACTTATCATTAGCAAAATAAGACAGCCTACCAAGTGTACAGGATTTACCCACAGTGCTCCAGTCCCCCAATGTCTATTAGCTGCAGGTACATTGTTCAGCTAAGTATTCCCAAGCAAATGGAAACATACATTAAAAAACATCACAGAAGCAAATGCAACCAGAAATGTTTTTTTCTTTTCATTTACTCGTGGGTCTAAATAAAAAAAATGTAGAGGGTCTGTCTAGACGAGCTGTCCTTGGATTGAGAATTCACCCTGTCAAGCTAACGTTAGCATCAGAGAAAAAATGCTGGCGAGACCAGGCTTGATATTAAATTCATTTGTTGTTACCACAACCAGTTCTGTTGCTGTCCCAGCTTTTCTGTCCATGGTGGCAGATTAAACAAATATATTTGACTGATAAAACCTCATTTACTTTAAAGAAACGGCTCAAGTCTAGTGATAAAAATATATAGATGTTGTTCTCTCATTGCGTTCTGGATGTTTCCAGAATGAGAAAGCTATAAATTCCAGAGTCAAGTTTGTATTAAATATACACAAATATATTTGCAGATATATTTATACATACATTTACACTCCTCAGCACTGATCTGCTGCTCATTCCCTGCTTTCTTGCGCTAAATGAATTCTGGTGAAGAGGAGGCCACGAAGGACACATCGCCTGTAACTTTTATCACAAGCTAAACTTGTGCCAAACAAAGTGCAGAATAGTAGGGTTGGATTCGAAGGAACCCTCAGAATTGGGACAGTACTTGGCATCCCGCTATGGACGCATGTAGTAAATGACTAACTCACTGTATTCCTGTTAACTTCCTAATTTCATCATATTCCTCCAGGGAAACGTTTCTCCAGCAAAGAGAAATAAATCATCAGAAAATAAATTACTTCCAGTCCTGGTTCCGAGCCAAAAAAGTGATTTTAAGCTGAATCACTGGCTTAACACACAAAAACAAAACAAACAAACACAAAAAAGTGCTGCAGAGTATCAGATCTGGGCCAGAGCGAATGAGTGTTTATAGGTGCTGGCATTATGCAATGTTTCTTAATCCAGGTCCTCCTACTGCTCCACATGTTTAAGTGTCCCTACTCCAACACACATGATCCAGATTAGTAAAATTTTTTCCATTAAATTCACTGAAACTAAGTTGGCAAGCAATTAATTTCATCAGGTGTTTTAAAGAAGGGTTACCTCTTAAGCAACTAGATCAGCCAAAATGTTATCGTGTTCTAAAGTCAACACAGATAAATGTGAGCCAAGTGATCCCTGAATTTTTCTGTTTGAAAGTTTTTATATCACTAGTTACATCTGGGTACTGGTTAACTGGCCTTTCATTACCTTAAAACAGCACTCAGCAAAGCGGAGCTTCCAACCTTTATATCAGGTGTAGGCACCTCTGGTCCTAGAGAGCCGTAATCCTGCAAGTGTTGGGAGTTTCTCTGCTGCATCGCACCTGACACACATCTGATTTAATTAGCAGACTTGTGCAGAGCTTGACATCAAACTCTGCATAAGTCTGCTAATTACCCATTTATCTGAGTCAAGTGCGATGCAGCAGGGAAACTCCCAACACTTGCAGAAGTACGACTCTCTAGGACCGGAAGTGTCCTACACCTAGTCTATACCACTGCTTCTATATAGACACAAAAAATAATAATCCTCTCATTTAACGCTCTACAAGAAACAAAACATGTATATTTCTCTAAACATCTAGCCGTCTGAAGAACCAACACTACTTAAACTTAATCATTCACTAATAATTTACTTTTCTGTGGTGTACCTTGGCTTTCTCAAAGTCGAGGTCCTTGCCAATAGTGGTGAGCAGCCTGCACAAGCATTCCAGAGACTCTTCATCGTGGTTCTTCAACAGCTTGACCACACAGTCATGCATGATTGCCTCCGTCAACATCTTGAGCTTGAAGAGCTCACCGATGAACTTGATGTTGCCGATGGACCGCCGCCGAGCCTTGTCCTTGGCTTCCTCCAGCTCCTCCTGAAGCCGCTCGCGCTCTGTCGTCTACAGAGAAAGTGGAAATATTAAGACAAATATAAAGATGAAGAAAGTTTGCAATAAGTACATTTTTTTGCTTCTGAAAATAAGAAGCACTGAAATGTATGAATTAAATTATTAGGACTACATACCGATGCAGCAGAGTCCAGCTCTTTCTGCTTCCTCTCAAACACCACATCATCTGCCTTATCCTTCTCAAACTCCTTCTGGCAGCGATTTAGCAGCAGTTTGCGAAAGTTTACGTAGGTGTTCGGTTTGTCGGTCATCTGCACTTTGAGCTGAACAGAACCAGTAGTACATTAAAAAGATCATTTAAATGTTAAAAAATGCTATATTAGTATTATAAAAACAAGATAAAAGATGTAAATATCTAAAATATTTATCACAGGGGATGGTATTTGGCAGAAATAGTCCTAAAACACTTTTTCCATTAAGTACTTTGGTAAAATACATTTCTTTTTGTAAGTGACCATGAACAATGAACCAAATCAGATCAGCTCATGGATCGGCTCACCGTGGCGAGGCAGCGGCACATCTTTCCGTAAGCCACAGAGAAGCTGGGCTCATCGAGGGCCTTTTCAAAGACCAGGTCGATGACGCCTTTGAGCCTCTCCTCTGTGTCGATGGTCAGATCTGTCACCTGCTTCATCAGCTGGTTGAATTTTTGAGGCGTCAGTTTGTTAAGGATGCTTCTCACCTTTCTGAAGAGCTCCTACAGGGAAACCATCAGAATGATCAGCTAATCTCCTTTTTTTCTTTTTTTTGTGCATGTGTGTGATTTTGCCTTGCCTGTGTTTTCTGTGTTTCTGGATCCTCTGGAAGGCCTTCCCTCTTCATGCCGGGTTTCCAGGCGTTTTCTGACTTTTTCAGTTGAATATCATCATTAACCGACACGTTCATGATGATCTTCCTGGGTGGAGGTCGTCGTGCTCCAATGTTCATGAGCTGTGAATGTAATTAAAATGACAAAACAGAAGATATATTATTTCCTCTGACCTCAAAGTTTGCAGTAACAAGAAATACAATAAAACATAAACCTTCCTCATAATTTTAGAGGCTGTATGCCTTATTTATTACCAATTAGTCCTAAAAAAATTACAATAAAATTTGGGAAAATAAAAGAACATTAAAATAATAAAGACAAACAATTAAAAATACAAAAATAATCAAGAATAAAATATATACAATTTAAAGGCCAGAAGTGATGCCAATAAATTTGCAAGCTGTGCCCGAGTCCAGTCCACCATCTTGCAACTTCTAGATGCAACCCTTCCATCACGCCTGACTCTAATGGCTTAATTTCCTTGTGCGTGTTATTTAGCTCTGGTTACAAGCAATTCATTTGATTCAGGTGTGCTGGGTAAGGAAAGAGTCTAAGGTCATGTTCACACCAGCCTCGTTTAGTCCGGTTGACCTAAACCCTGAAGCGTTTACCTCCTTGGTCCAGTTAGTTTTGTTTTATGTGAACGCTGGCCTCAACTTCAGCCACTCTCGGGTCCGCTTGGTAGGCTCTAGAGAGGTTTACTATGCGACATAGGTCACAATGTTGTTATTTAACACAGCTAATCTATACCGTGTACAATATGCAGCTATAAAAATTAAGTTCTAGATTGATAATAAAAATAATTAAAATGATCTTTTTGCTGAGCAAAAGTGCTCATAGGAAATAAGCAGAGTATTTCTCCCCACTTATAGATATACAGAAAATGAAGTGGTGGTTAGATAATTAATGCATTGCAATGAGTTAAGATGCACAATGTTTTATCTGGCCCTGCTGCAGGACATGGTGCACCATGCTGTGCATCAGGAGAAACCACGCCATGCCAGTCCCTCTGCAAGTGCTAAAAACTGGCATCATCCTAAGAGAACTGGCTGACAAGTTGGGTCTGCTCACTCCTTTTCCCAACCACGACAGGCGGAGGTGCCCCTATGCCACAAGAAACCTGTTACACACCTGCAAAGGTTACAAGATAATGATGATGTGCTACGTAACACGATGCACTTTTAGCTCCATTTGAATGTCTGACCACTTCTTCTCACTTTTTGGAACAGTCGGTTGTCTGATGAGACGCATGAACGGCATCTGTTACCTGCTGACACTCCCCTCCTTTCTGGGACGGATGATGTCCATCCCGTGTTCCCCAAATACATTTTTATATTTTACAACATTGTCTTTCAGAATTTCTACCTCACATTCCAAAAAATCATTCTATTATTGTTGCGCACTGTTTTATTAGTCAGAAAGTAACTGTGTGCAGCATTTCTTATTTTCCGTACATACTTGAATTTCCTGTAGCCATCTTTGCTACACAGTTTTAGAAATGAGGCCCTAGATCGGCATCAACATGACGACGAGCTGATGAAAACATGATAAATGGTAAAAACGGTAAGGAATTTGTTGTCCAACTGCCTAAACTGTATAAGCAATCACAGAACGGCATTTGGTGCCACTTGACCGCTTGAGTTTGACTTTTGTGAACTCAAACCAGATCAATTGAGAATCTGCAACAATGCATTATCCTCGCTTTGGGTCGATTCAGAAAATGGACCTTTTGGTGTAATCATGACGTAAAAGTTGCAGGATAGTAAATCTCGAGGATGGGATTTGAGCACCCCTGCTTTAAGGTGCGAAACCAGTTTTTTTAACTTTTGTACAGCAGCAGATATGCTGCCTACATATGATTTATTAATGACTGTATCTTATTTGGAGTGACACATGTGTGACTCACTGCAGCGCCTCGTCCTCCAGTCATCTGCCTCCCAAAATCTGCAAAAGCAGGTGTGAAATCGGGTCCTCTGGAAATGACCCTGGAATCCACCATTCGAGACGACAACTTGTTTTGGTTCATCTGTATGACACAAGAGATGCACAGTCAGATGATGGGCTGAACAGCAGGGGGAGCAATAAAGTCCTTTCAACACCAGCTACAGGGTGAAAGGAATCAGCATATTGTGTGCAAGTGTGTGTGTTCGTGAATTTCTAACCCAGTGGTCTTGTAAAGGTGACCTGCTGTAAATGACAGCTGCATTAGCAGCTTTTGGTGCATGTATTTTTTACTGAACTGATTGTAAATCATGCTCTGCTTGTTCTGAGGGCTCTTCAGTAAAAAAAAAAAAAGAAATGGATGGAGGGGGGAGAACAGAAGAAAGGAACACAGGAGCCAGATAGTTGTGGGGGAGGAGAGAAGAACAAATCTAGCTCTTTGTCGTTCAGTTGTCCTTGACTTCCTCTCGACTCCTTTCCAGAGAGATTTCACTTTTTTCCCACAGAGAAAAGTGAGACTTTGGGACAGTCCCAATCAACCGTTCACCGGCCTGGTTGTTCTTTTGGAAGAAATGGGGGAAGGGCATGTACTCTTAAGACTGCCAAGAGTGACATAATAGCAATGTGATTTTAATCAAAACAGCATTTCAGCAGGCCATATGCTCCACCCAAACATATGTGGATCTGAGGAACAAACCAAACTTCTACAGCTTTGATCTGGTCTAGCTCGCAAACTCAGAATTTCTCTTTTGTTTGTTGCTCTTACATAAGCAGCAAGAGGTGTTAAAATATCAATAACTATTCCTTATGTTACAGCTTCCTCTGCAGAAATAATGAGCAATGTCCATCAAAATAAAATTAAAAAAACACTGTGAACTAAAGTTTTCCAGAGTATGCGCTCGTTTTTCCTAAACCTCAAATTAAACTAATGCATTAGATGAAAAAACCACTAATGTTTCCACAAAACAAACTTCAACATTTGACTTGTCTTGTTGGACATGACTAATTTATTGATAACTTGCTGGTGTTCTAATTAAAACTAGATTATTATAGAAGTGATAATAAAATGCATGTTAGCTGCAGCTCTGGATAATACATCAAGAGAACCCATTAAACAATTTCCATTTCAATGGCTCTCAAGCCAGCCGCTTGTGTGTGAAAGAACCTGGTAATGTAGAGTAGGTAGCAGTCAGATATCAATTTATCTATATGTAATTTGGCTGTCAGAGGTTTCAAATAGCATAATCTTCTTCTCTAAAGGTCTATCTATCAGTACTGCGGACTATGTGTAACTTACCTTGTCCAGCACTACATCGCTGATTGGTGGGAGCCCTTCAGGTTTCTGTATACATGCAGGCATGAACTGGAAGCCCAACAGGAAGTCTCTGTCATACTGACGCTTCCCACTGGGGTCTGCCAGATCTGGAAATCAGATTACACAAAAGAGTGATTGTGTGTAAAACTAAAACAAGAGTTGAAATGGAAAAAGCAGAAGCTAGTGAACATTTATAAAAGTATGGAAATTTATATCATAACTTTGATCTTCTAAAAGCAAAAATCAATCTGAATACAGTTCAGACTTTCCTGATAAAAAAAAAAAGATCTTGGGCGCTTCTAACCTTCAATGTCCTGCGGAGGGCCTGTTGAGTTCTCCTTTTCTCCGGGGGTTACTCCACTGTCGCTGCTCTCCGTCTCTGAAATGTGACCTGCTCCATTTCTCATGGGCTCCAACTCTGCTTCACCATTTTCCTCTGGAGTAGGCGGCTTTCCGTCAGCATCAGGGCTGCTTGCAGGAGCCAGCGCTGGAGCATCGGTGGAGGTGAAGACTGATGGCAGGGGCACTGAGCTGCAGCTCTGAGGGGCTGACTGCAGGGACTGGTCTCCAGTAGATTGATCCACCATCTTGGGTTTTTCCTGAGTGATGATGAGATGTATAAATATGATTGTTCACCAATATGCATCCTCTAACAGTTAAATACATCTGGAGGCTGTTTTGCAGCCCTCTCTAAAGTTCCTTTGAGACTATAAAGTAGGAATGAGAGAGGCTGAATTACATATTGAATCCCTGTAATTTAAACATTAGCACAAGGAGAACCTAACAGCAGAATTAGCTTGGTGGTTTGCAGCACTACAGGTCAGCAAAGGTACAATTTTATCTATATTATTTCTGCAGTAATTTTTTTTTACAAGCCCAGTGAATTCTACTGTAAACTGAATCAATGACTAAACCTGTGTAAAATTTCAATAAAGGGATATGCAGAAATCCTGATGTTCTTTTTATACCTTTTTACAGACCTTCCAAAAAACTTAACACTATTGCCATTTCATGCTGCAATCAGCAACTTCTTAAACTTCCTTTACAGTTATAGTTAGAAATTAAATTAATAAAACAAAATTCAGAGGAACTGGGAAAGAAATAAAGGACAAAATAATCGTTTAAACCAAAATGATTGAAAGGTCACAACAAGAAACACTACTCACAAGGACAACTTGACAAAAACATAATACCAATTAAAACTCAGCTCTGTTCCATCAGCTCTGCATTGCAGCAGCTTTCCAGTTGCCCCCAGATCATTGAGCTCTTCTCTTGATGAACTTAGTGATCAGATGTGCCATTAATGGCCCTGATTGGCCCTCTTCCTGCTCTGTAAGCTGATTGGCATCTTTTTGCACATTCATACTTTCCCCTTTTTCTCTCCAAGAACTATCAACCACAGGCATGTTTATCTTGGTTATTGCGGTGTCCAAACCAGCACGGCTCTATCCACACACACAATTATACAAGATAGACAATTACAAAGCCCATAAATAACCCAATATGTCAATAAAGAATATACGTGTTACAGAAACCTGCAAATGGGGTGACAGATGGAGCACTGAAATTGGTGATAAACAGTTGAAGTTCCTCTCAGCAACAGCCAATGTATAATCATGTTTAATCAGGAGTCCAAATGATATTTCCCAGTTTTTTGTTTTTGACCGTTTCACGCCAGGAGAACGTTTACTATTGAAACACATGCAACATCAAAAACACAAGCAACTCTGAGACAATCTGTCAGACCTGTGCATCTTTGTTTTCATTCAACATGAGGATGAAAACAATAACATTTGTCTGAATAATTTAAAAATCTGATACATCATACAGTCATGATTAAGGATTTTAAATACTTTCTAAGGGCCTTAATTTTCCCACAATTATATTATTAACCTTTAATACTTTAAGACCCCTATTAATGTACTATTAAACCTTTTCTTGTCAGATAATGTTTGAGATTCAGTCAAGTTTAGCTTACTCTTGTATTTAACATGTTCAGGTCATGTACAGGCATCAAGTAAAACTGCATAGCCTTACTCTTTGGTTCTCTTATGAACAGGTTCATGCTAAGGGGTTACACACTTTGATTTTTAGGACATTATGATGACCCAATTTCTACAAGATGTCTCAAGACTAAGACTAAACGCACTTAAAAGTGCAGGGATGTTTTCAGTCAGTCTATGTGTTTATTAAAGGCACTCGGGGCTTTGCTCAGGTTCTCGGGGTCTAAAGTACAGTTAGATTGCTTTCACTTTCTCCTTGTGTAACGCATCAGTTTTATCAAAAATAAAATTATATAGTTATTTTTTAATTCTATGAATAAATTCTAAATTATATTCTCTCTACATATAAAATCAGACTTCCAGCATTTAAAAATAAAACAGAGAGTTTAAACACAGATGCTAAACTTCAAGGCGGACTTGTTTAAAAGAGACCAGAAAAAGCCATTTGTTCTTCAGACTGGAACTAGTCTTTAGCAACACAATAAAAGAACAGAAACAGGAGAACAGAGGTGATTGTACATACAGAGGGATAGGTGAACACTAAAAATGAGGGATAATGCCCTCACGTGTCTCACTGACGGTAACCCCTCCCCTAAGTCATTAATGTCTGCCTCTCCCGCCACACATGGAAACATTTTCCACTTGAACTGTTGCCCACATTGCACATTTCCTCTTCTCCCCAACTTGTTCTGTACCACTCCTTTAAAGTTTGTTGTCTTATTACAAAACGTACTAGCAACATTTTGAAAGTAGAGGACACATGCTCTTAATGCCAAAATGCAAAGAATGAAACAATTTGTAAGAGAAATTAACTACTCTACAAAAAGTTAAATGTTTGCATTTTTTGTCCCTTCCTCATCCTGAATCATTAGCTGAGGGTGTCTTCTCTGACCTCATCCTCCTTTAGAGGTGTGTCTCCAGCAAAGATCCCTTCATTTGGTTTTCTCCAGGTCTTTGGTATAGCAGAAGTCTGATTAACTGCAGGGAAACAGAAATGCAGGAACATGTATTCAGCTAAAGTGAACTCTAAACCAAACCACAACAGATTTTAAGTCAAATTTGTCTTTAAAAACCACATTGTCAAAGGAAATCGGATAGTAGCTGATGTAAATAACATTTAAAATGTCAATATGAAACTCAGTATGCATGCTAACCCTAAATATGTCAAGAGTTTATTCTGTCCAACACTGACTTCCTGAGGATCAATCATGTCTGCACAGTGTCTGTGGACACATCTGCAGCATGTGGATGTGCATCATTACAAAGTAATTTTTTATTTCAATATTTAGGTATAACACCATAAAAAACAGGCTCATCAAAAAGCAACTCATTGGCTTGTGACCACAAGTCTCACAATTTAAAAAAGGCACATTTTCAAAGTGTTGTATCGAGAGCATCCAACACATTACCTGTAGTGGGACTTTTCCTAGTAAGTGCTTGCTGAGACTCTGTTTTGCTCTCAGAAATGCTACTCTGCACCTCTGTCCCTCCTCTTGGTTTGAGGTCTTTAGTGTCTAAGGACTTGCTCGGCTCATCAGCCTCACTTGTGGCCTGCACTAGAGGCGGAAGTCCAGGGGGGAGCATAACTGGCAAAGCTGGGACGGAGCTTGGTGTCAGGGTAACTGGAACCACAGCCACAGGTGCCAGAGGGGAGAGTGCAGCAGCAAATGGCACCTCTGGCTTCATGTCAGAAGGTAAGGTTTCAGAAGAGGTTGTGTCTCTGTAAGTGGGAGCTGAAGCCTGGGGATGGAGTGCAGCTGGAGGCAGAAGTGAAGGCTCATTATCTGCTGCATCAGGCTCAGTCCCAGAGTCTGCGAGGCCATTCAAAGCTTTGGGAGCCAGCGATGGAGAGGCAGCTAAAGTTTGTGGGAGGTCTGAAAGAGGCTTTTCTGTGCTGGGCATCTGAGGCGCTATCAGAGATGCTTTGCTCTCCCCAACAGAGAAGGAGGGAGATGAGGCTGGAACGGTGGACTCCCTGGTCGAGGGGTGTTCACTGGTGTCAGTTGGGAGAGTGACGGGGATGGTCAATGAGCCAGGGAAGGCTACCTCTGTTTCAACAGTTGCAGAGGGCTCAGATACAGGAGTGGCAGCCTCCCTCTCCAAGTGGGTGTCAGGCTGCACAATTTCAGGTGAGGAAGACTTTTGGATAACTGGCTCCAATTTTGGCATATTATCTGAGAAAGAGCAGCATAGGCATTAATGATCAAACAGTTTAGGAAGTAGACATCAAAATAACACGTGTATCAATAGTAATAGATTTGATGATTACGCTCATTGAGAAAGACAAGTGGATAGAAACATGCATGTGTTCCAACCCTACTAATCAGGTCTTGAACATGTAATTTAGGAAAACGGATGGTGGAACAGACCTGGGCCTGACTTGATGTCTGAAGTCCCAGTTTGCAGCGGCTGCTGTTGCTGTGGTATCTGCGCCGACTCTAACTGGTAGCTTCCATGATGGGCTTGCTGTTGCTGAGGAGGCGACGGTTGCGACTGCTGCTGCTCTGGAGTCTGGCTGCTGCTCAGCTGCTGCGATTTGAGGTAGAAAATGTGAGGATAATGAGGGTGTGGCCATAAAAACTAACAACACAGAAAACCAGAGAGAGGGGAACAGAAATGTCAGCAAGAGAAACCACAGATAAATAAACAAGCCCAAAGTGTAGGACCAAGCAGAAATAGGGAGTCCAACAAGGTATGGTTAGATTAAAACACCCAACAATGTTCAAGAGAAAACAGAAAGAACACGAGAATCAAAGCAGGAGTAAAGGCAGGAGGAGAATGAAGGCTCAGTGAAAAGCCATGTAAAGAAAAAAAAAAAAAAGGTGAATAGGTCAAGAAACATAATGACGTGCACAAAAAGATGGAATAAAAAGAGGAAAAAAGCAGTTAACATACACAGGAGGACACAGGTAAGGAAAAAGCCACATCAGCTCTGTCCAGAAAATCTAGAAAAGCTGCCCAGTTTGGGTGTTGTTATGGTCTCAAGAGTTTAATGTCCACGACTGGGCGCTAACACATTCTCAGTTATTCCAAGCAGTGTGATAAAATAAATCCACATTTTACCTTTGCAAGAACCGATTTTAGAAGACAGACTTAAGTATTTGAGAATGAATAAAATACAAAGGAAGAAAATGTATGAAAGAGCACGAGAACAATCTACTATTGAAGCTACGAATGTAAAAACAAACAGTGAGAGGAGGACAGCAGGAGCTAAACAAAACAAAGGCTGATTATAAAATGTATGTAATGTAAGAAGTTACATTCTAAAGTGGTTTTATTGAGGTATGGTCCTATCACAATGTTTATATGTGTGGGTGTACTTATTTTATTACTTTAATTTATGTTTTGATAGTTTTAAAACCTACAAATTAACTACAAAGAAATAAGCAAACAGGCCATGTGATGGACTGGTGACCTGTCCAGGGTGTACCCCGCCTCTCGCCCGATGTCAGCTGGGATTGGCTCCAGCCCCCCTGCGACCCCGTTCAGGGAATAAGCGGTAGAAAATGGATGGATGGATGGAAATAAGCAAATAGATGATGTAAGACATCATGCAGAACACTATTCCATCTTCACCTGGTCCCAAGTGGCAAAACATTGTGTGATAGACCTTTTCTATTTTAAACATGTTCTGGTTTCTTTTCTTTTTTTTTTTTTTTAAGTCGGTTTAACCATACACGGTCATTTAATGAAATATCTTTAAGCCTGTCTGTGTTATTTCTAACCAATCACAGAACTTAAACACACAGAGGTGATGTCCTAATTTCCTCACATATTCTGTTAGACGGACATCCAGGACATTTTGACGTCACCCATAGCAACGAAGCCAGGACTTTGTGGGAACCAAAGTCCAACTATACGTACGTCTGTGACCTTCATTTTACAAGTGGTACGTGCACATTCAGTGATATTCTATACATAATAATATATGCACTTAATAATAACATTAGGACTGCAAAGCACCCATTTCAACGAAGACCTCTTAATTATAACGAGTCAGACTGGGTGTATATAGGCTAGCTTAGGGGTGGGCGATATAGGGAAAAAAATAATCTCGATTATTATTTTCAATTTCACAATAACAATAATGATTTTTTTCCCTTTTCCTACCTGTTAATTTACTCATTTAAAAAAAGTCTCAACAAATAATGCTGTCAACTTTTTTTACTGACATCTATACATAGACAAAGCGTTTCAGAACAATAGTTCTTTATTTTGAAGCGTTTCTGCAAAACCTGCATGAAAAACACATTTTGGATTTCAGCAAAACTTTGCCCAAAACTGTTTTACCATATTTGACAATGAACAACTTAGTTTTGTCCAGGCTGTACATAAATTACTTTAAGAAAAAATTCACAATAAAGATTGCATTAAGTACATAACAAGTTCCCTGAACCCCTCACTCTCCACCATGAATCGCCATCATTTCCTTGACAATGAAACTTGTGATTGCGTTGGTGATGTCTTGCTAACGTTTACTTGCTTTGTCATATGATACATGTTTGCTAAATGACCGGGCAAGAGTTTGCTGAGTGCGATGTGCAGAAGTACCGGTTTTTACTTTTGTAGTTGTGCTTGTAGAGTCGAGAAGTTGTGCATATTCCTCATGCTCTTTTGGATGGTTTGTTTGTAATGGTGGAATAAGTTTGTTGTTGAACGGCACTTAAGGACGACTGTCTTCCGGCAAATCTTGCATATAATATTAATTTGATCGTCAGTCTTTTTAAAACCAAACCATCTACAGGCTAGTGATACGGAGCCACGTCTTGCCACTAAATCATCTACTGAATGTTCCTGCATATTTCCGCCATGCGAGGCTGTGTTGTGATTTGGATGCCGGTGAGTCCTGTCCGCTAATTGGGTGAGTTTCTCGCCACACGGTCACATGACTGAATGCAGTCCACCGATTGGTCTCTGAAAGCACTTAATCGGCAAATGATAACTTTTATGTTTTCCTCATTTATTATCTATGTGCCATTTGTTTTCCATGTATAAATACTCACTAATGTAAAATTGCACATCTTCAAAGCAACATTTGCGATACTATCGTAGGCGATATATATCGGCCACCTCTAGGCTAGCTGTTGCAGTTGTTAGCGGTTGCATTCAGAGTATCATAAACAATGAACAAGATTCTCTTTTAACCTCGTTTCCTTTTTACTTCTTAAATTGTTTAAAAAAGAAATCTGACTGCATCTTGGATGAACTCTGAATAAGTTGTAGCATATTAGGATACCGTTGCACAAGCGCCATCAGCAGCACAGTATAAACTGAATGGTCCACTGTCAATATCCCTTAGGTGTCGCATACCCAATAATGTTAGTTTAGAAACAGGCCCAGGTATACTTAACAGTGTTTGTGCAGTTATAATAGCCATAATATTTGCTCTGTTTTGTTAATATTAATCAGCTACAGTGAACCAACCACATATAATTGAATGAGACAGACGTGCCGTTTTAGTTAAAGATGGCGACTTTATGCTGCCATGGTAATATGTCACCGTGACGACATGCCATCTTACAGAATGATGGAAGAAAATATTAGAGAACTTCTTCTATGTGGGAGAGAACTGGGCAAGCATAATGGTGAGCTGTACCTGTGGTGGGGTAGGCGTATTGGAGTGGGGACCAACAGGAGGCGTTGAATTCCTGCTTCCTGAGCCCCCTGCCATGATCTCCTCTGTGATATCCCTGCCGCCCTGATTGGGGTCACGAATACGGATCTGGGAGGACAATGACACAAAAAAATACAGACCTCACTAAAGTGTGCAAGTCTTAGAGCAACCCAGCATCAGTCGCAGTTTATGCAGGTCTCTCATCCTTTGTGATCACTCAGAGCAAGTATTGCCTTTTGTTGTCTGGTCTGAAATATATCAGAAATCCTGTAAAATAAACTAATATATTTGCTCAGGTAATTGTGGTCAATGAATAAAAATAAATGTTTATTCTTAGTGTTGTTTTATTTGTCTATCAATAAGTAAATAGCATATTCTCCGTTTCTTTCATGGCTCTGTGAAAGAGGATATGGGAGCAAAGTGTACTCATGGATTATAGTTACATTTTGATTACATTTCTTTTTGTGTGTTGCTCAAATAAACAGGGCAAAATCTCAAGAAATATAGCTAAACCAACTCTGGGATGAGAATATTTTGTCAACTAATGCACAAAAAAATATATCATTGGAAACAGAGCATTTAGATGTGGGAAGGTGCAAAAAAGGAACTATTAAGATACTCACTGTTTTCTTCTCACGCTTGGCTGGTTGAGGTTGCTGTGGTGTAGGCACTATGATAGGGGGTGAGGGGGGGTACAGTGTCTGTCCTGGGTAATAGGGTGGGCCAGCTGTGGGAACGGCAGCAGGGACAGAAGGTGAGACCGGAGGGTGGTACCTGAGGGGATCTGAATAGATTTAGAAGAAAGACAGAAAAAACAGAAGAAAAGACATTTTAGTAAAACATAAGGGTTCCTGCTCTGTGGGCACACAATGCTAATGACGTATTTATTTGTGCTATTATATGGTTATGGCCATGACTTTTTAGGTGTATGGGAACTATAATTCCATGAGCCGCCACCTTCCTGTGGTGGGAGGGTTTGTGTTTCCCGAAGATCCCAGCAGCGATGTTGTTGGGGGCTTTATACCCCTAGTAGGGTCACCCAAGGCAAACAGGTGTCTGGGGGAGGGACCAGACTAAGAGTGGCTCAAAGATCTCTATGAAGAAAAAGCAGGAGCCGTAAGGTTGCCGGTGCCCGTCAAGGCGGCAATCCCAGAACTCGCTGGTGGACACCAGCGGTGAGGAATGCCATCAAGCTGAAGAAGAAGTCCTATCGGGCCTCTTTAGCCTGTGGGACTCCTGAGGTAGCTGATAGGTATCGGGTTCTCCCATCTCCAGGTCTGAGGTTGCCAAGGTGGTTAAAAAGCTCCTCGGTGGCAGGGAACCGGGGGTGGATGAGATCCGCCCGGAGTTTCTTAGGCTCTGGATGCTGTAGGGCTGTCCTGGCTGACATGCCTCTGCAGCATCATGTGGAAATCTGGGACAGTGCCCCTGGATTGGCAGACTGGGGTGGTGGTCCCCCCTCTTCAAAAAGGGGGAGCGGGGGGTG
This sequence comes from Pseudomugil gertrudae, assembly GCA_037177535.1. Lineage (NCBI taxonomy): Eukaryota > Metazoa > Chordata > Actinopteri > Atheriniformes > Pseudomugilidae > Pseudomugil > Pseudomugil gertrudae. The sequence goes on along the minus strand of JBAMHV010000003.1, from coordinate 10,856,465 downwards.
TGTTCCAACTACAGGGGGATCACACTCCTCAGCCTCCCTGGGAAAGTCTATTCGGGGGTACTGGAGAGGAGG
>JBAMHV010000003.1:10823862-10844512 GCA_037177535.1 Pseudomugil gertrudae | reverse complement strand
AAACCGCTCCACACACACACACACACATTAAACCACTCCACACACACACACACACACACACATACTCCAACAGGTGACAAGACTGAGTGAATCATTTAGTAATTAGGCAAATGTTAGGTTATAGACTGAAAAGGCTATGCTAAGAGTTTATCAGAAATCCATGTTACTACAATAACATCTCAGTTTAGCAAGCAAAGCACACTGAGAATGTATAAATCATACTAGCAAGAGCTGGGAGCTGTCTGCAAATTATCACCAAGTCTAATGAACAGCCTTTGTTAGAAAAAACTGCCTGGATTCTTACTGATAATAGAGGCCCGTACCAACTAAAGATAAACATGATCTTTTGCATCACTTGAACACATCGTCTCCACCATTGTGTAAGATGCTATGGCATGTTTTGTAAACTCTTGTGGACGTCTCCTCCTGATATTAGAACATAATGAATGCCTTGATCAAGACAACTGACTTTACTAATCAAATGATTGCATCACTGTAACTGTAAGAGTCCAGATTTTTCAACTTAATGTTGATATGTAATCAGGGTCAGGCAGCTGATTTGTTCTCTTTTGGATTTTAAGCTAACGTGCTGTTGCCTTCAGGTTAATGGAAGGAAATATATCTGAAAGGCTTCAATCAGAGACTGTCCAGATGTCCATTTCAGCAAAATAAAGCAACTAAAAGCATAACGCGTAAAGCATGACTCTTTCCGGTATAGAAAATATGGTTAGATGAGAACATTTAATTAAAAGATGTGGAAAGCACATCTAAGTGCAAACATTACATGCATGTAAAAAAGGATCCAACCCTTTAAATGATTTTTTGAGTAAATCTTTACAGACACAATAAAAATGTCTTAAAAATCCATATAAACGTGCCATTTGGTCAAGTGATTAGGTTGAAAACCAATTCACCAATCACCCAACACATATCATAGAAAGAACACAAATGCATAAGGGAAAAAAACAAATATAGATATGCAGTGAGGATTATGGCGGCCAAAGTGACAAACTCACCCCTCCGCCTGCCTCCCAGCCCTTAGGGTAGCGATATGGGGAAGCTGTTGGTACTGATACCTGAGAAAGCGCCGGGGAGTGGGCATGACCAGGCGGGGTTCCCGCCAAGTTGGGGTGTCCCTTTGTAATGTCATGAGCAGTGTAAGGAGAGCCAGCATGCCTGGGTACCTGCATGAGAAAAAGGCGGTAGAGTTAATGAGACACGCAAAATGAGATGTGAGAGTGATGCAAAAGAGCAACAGCAGTGTTGGGACTCAACAGATCATTAGTCCTCCCTCCTGCTGAGGAGTGTAAATTAAGCACTCATGCAGAAGGATTAAACCCTGTATGTGTGGAGAGGTGGTGTGGTCGATGAAGCCTGCTGGGGTTTGGCTAAAGACTGGCACAGCATGCTGCAGAGCTAAGACTGCCCTGTGAAGAGATGCCTAGACCTCAGTTAGTTTAGTAATCACATTACAATCTAACCCATCTGGGATAGAGAGCACCTGGTGCAATAGATAAAGTTATGCTAAGCCGGAGCTGCACAGTGTGCGGTATATGTTTTAAGATGCAGCAAAATTCTAACACCCAAAATTATCTCAAACTCATCTTTCAGGACTACATTCATAAGAAGAGGCCGATGGTATATAATAATTCCTAAATGGGTTTTGGACATACATGTTAAAACAATTCTGCTTAAATAACATGGAGTTTAAAAAGCAACAGTCACTCAATGCATAACTTACATATCTAAAAGTCCTGGTTAACAGTACAATTTTTAATCATGAGTAATCCTATGATTCCTATGGTCTTATATATTTCATAAAGTAAAATATTTCAAATAAATCTCAAATAATGCAAATGTATCACACTGGATGACAAAATATTAGGATTTATACTGGGTGAACCTCTCGTTTCTAAAATACTGTAAGAACAAAATGCATATTCCTGCTTAGAACAGAAAAAGTGGTGACGTTTCAGTGGTGTCTGTTTGTCCAGAGGTAGTCAACAACCGACTTTGAATATAAGAAAGTGCCTTTGTTAAAGGAATGGGAATTGTGTTAACACTTTATGGCCTTACTGGGTCAATGTTCCAAACACTAATAAAAAATTTCACATGCCGTTGAACAAATGGAACAGACAACGATGGAAATGAGAGGTAGTTAAAAAGGCAGTCCTGTAAAGGAATGGTCCTATAGGTGGTGGCCACAGATCATTTCCCTGTCTTCATCCTCTATAGCTAAGTTTTGGCTGCATTTGCATTTTGTCAGAGCCCTCATCACTAAAGGAAACACAAAGCAGTCTCCACAAGCCACAGAAGGTGCTCAGGTAGTGCAGTTCATCCAGTACATTAGTGCACGCTGTGGCAAGAAGGTTTGCTGTGCCTGCCAGCACAATATCAAGAGCATGGAGGGCGGAGAGAGGTCAGTATACCAGCAGATATGGAGTGGACAATAACCCAGCAGCAAGACCACTATTTGTTCCTTTGTGCAAAGAGGAACAGGAGGAAACCTGACAGAGGGCCTACAAAAATACCTCCAGCAGACCACTATTCTATTCTATTCTATTCTACTCTACAGGCATTTAGCAGACGCTTTTATCCAAAGCGACGTACATCAGTGTGCACTAGTGTGCATGATTCTGCTCAAACTGTCAAAAACAGTGCCCAATGTACAAACATGAGGCCTGTGCTCACAGACTAATATCTTGCACCCTGATAGGCATTTGTCAGAGAATACAAGGTCCATTTGTGCCCTGTGTTTGTCATGGATGACAACAGGTTCAAAGTGACAGATGTGAGAAAGTCTGGAGACAGAGTGGAGAAAGTTCAGCTGGATGCCACATCCTTAGCAGTGGGTCAGTGATAGTCTGGGGAGACATCTCCTTGGAGGGTCACACATTCCTTCATGTGCTGGTCAAACGTACCTGACTTTTGGCCATTTGGGACGAGATCCTCAGATACATTGTTGGACCATGTACTGCTATAATAAGACTTGGGTTTCTTCTGACTCATAACATTATTTGATCTCATATGGTTGGGGTGTGTCAGCAGTTCCTGCATAGAATTGATGCTACAAACTGGCTTGTCCATTTACCACACCTGAATCTAATCGAGTGACACCATGTCTTATTCCATCCACTGCCAGCATGTCGTGCCTCAAACTGACCAGGGGTTAACTGATGTTCCAATCCAGGTTGGGGCAACATGACTCTGGAGAACATCAGTCATCAACATCAAGAGCATGCTCAGATTTTTTAGGGATTTCCGTAGAGGTGTGGGGAGGCCACACACACACACTACTGTAACTCAGTGGTGTGTGTGGCCTCCTATACTATACTACTCGTACACTGAAGAATTCCTACAGATTTTGGGACAGCATGTGGTTGGATCTTTACAACTTTTATTTCGAGTACGATTTGGAATCCAGATCTCCGAGGGTTGTGGATTTTGATTTTCATTAATCATTCTCAACACTATGCAATAAATAGCTTTCCAAATGACACATTTCATTCATTAAGGTCAAAGTTGTTTTGCTTAGGTGTTGCTTCTACTGTCTTGAGCAGTGTAATTTTGGTGCATTTTAAAAGCATTACTTATCCCAAACAGTGCTCTAACACCTATCAAACAAAACTGTAGTATTAATACAGCAGTATTTAGACTCAGTGGGTTTAGACTTCATTGGTTTTGTTGTCCATTCAAAAAACAATAGCAAAAATGGGAGTAGTAAATAGCTACTACAAACAGAAAAACATAAAATATATTTTTGTAAAGTGAATAGAAACAGGTTTTAATAATATATATTAAATGTTACTGTGATTTACTTCTAGTTTTGTTATAAACTGCCTCTTTAAACTTGTATCACCAAACTGAAAAAAGCTCAACCACACCCCAACTTCATCCAAAACTGCAGAAATACTTGCTAATACTAAGGCTTCACACAAAGACATATTCTGCACATTCTTCAAGTTGTTGCTTATAATTTTTTTAAATTACAGTAACATTAGGATGACATAATTCGTTTACTAATTATTTTATCATTTAAAATATTAATTAAACTTAAATATATTTATTAATTTAATAACTGATTATCAATTATGCATTTCCATGCTCTGATTTAGATAGGTTTGCTACAGTATATCTGAAGTTGCTTTAATACTGGTTTACACAACAAAACTAATGTCTAGACACGTTTCGCTATATACTTGGATTAAGAGAATTAAAATCTCTCTAAATACCACTACTGACAATACCAGTTAAAATCTAACAGATCTAAATGTATGGCAACTATTATTTATGTCAAGTCAAATTCTCCATTATATCTATAGAATAATACCCTCAAGCACCTCTGATTCTTCTCTGTTGGCCCATTTTCCTAAGATGACCTGGGATAAAACAACTTGGTGCTGTTGCCAGGGGAGGAGCCTGCTTCTGCCAAGAGCAGACTGAGGACATACAGCACAGTGTGATGGGATGGGGGATGGGAGGTAAGAGGCTGTATGGTTGCTGTACATGAAGACAAAGTGAGGGGGTCATTCACGTCCACCACGTACAGCAAATATGCTATGAAAAGAGCAGGATTTATTTCCACCACTGTTATCTTTCTTGCAGCCTTGATCTCCCTCAACACCCCATGGAAACAAACTTTCAAAAGGTACAAAATCATATCAAACCTCAAAAGGTTTTCAGCAGCAGATAACAAACCTCACATTTCACAAGCTTCTTTCCAAGTACCGTATTTTCACGACTATAAGGCTCATATAAAAGTCTTAGATTTTCTTCAAAATGTGCGGCGTGCCCTATGGTGCAGCGCGCCCTGTGTGTGTGTTGTAGCACCGGTATACCGTGCATACCGGTATGTATACATACATAGTATACATGCGGACGTAGCGAGAACACAATGAGAACGTTAAAGGGGGAAATGTGGGCGGTGATTGTATATAAAAGAACAGGTGTGTGTGTGTTATGCAGATCATCATTGTTTTAACAACCCTGAAAATGGCAAAGAGATGCTTATGAAGCACAGTTTAAACTGAAGGCCATCAGCTACGCGGAGGAACATGGAAACCGAGCAGCCGCGAGAGAATTTAAGATGAATGAATCGATGGTTCGCAAGTGGAGGAGACTGGAAAACGAGCTCCGACCGGTCAAAAAGACACAGCTGAGTTTCCGCAGACATAAGGCGAGGTGGTCTGAGTTGGAGGAAAGACTGGAGCAGTGGATCAACGAGCAAAGAATGAGTGGGAGAAGCGTTTCAACGGTCACTATTCGACTAAAAGCAGTAACGCTAGCTGAAGAAATTAAAATGGAACATTTCCATTTCCATGGAGGTCCATCCGGACAAGGACTACGGTGGCGCAGCAACTTCCAGCGGATTATAATGAAAAGCTGGCCATCTTCTGCTCCTACTGCAGCCACATCACTAACATGGATGAGGTGCCGCTCACTTTTAACATCCCGGAAAGCATACACACTTGTATGTTTGTGTGTGTGTTGTAAATGTGGGCGTGGATTGTATATAAAACCCGCGCCTGATCAAAATACAGTAACGGCACGCATAACTGAGACTGCGCCTTGTGGTCGTGAAAATACGGTATACATTGACCTTTCCTTAGCAATGTACTGTATTCTCCAGATTCAGGACTGCAAACACATTTGTGTTGTCGAAACAACTGAGGTATATACAGTACCAGGCAAAAGTTTGGACACAGTTTCCCAACAAATCAAATGGTACTGTAGTTATTATAAAAAACATCAAGGATCCAACTTTTAAAATACAGATTTCCCCCCAAATATGATTACAAAACAGTCTGTACTTAATGCCACCGCTTAAGTTTAATTTCAGGTGAGAAAAATCTAATAAATTAAACTGATATGCAGTATAACCGCATTAAGGGAATACACTGACTGGGCTGTGATATTAGATCCTCCAATGAATGGCTACTGTGAGGCAATCCAGCTTGCTGGGCAGAGCGACACTTGAGTAGGGCTGTCATGATAACAAAGTTTGCATTGCGATCAATTGACTCAGAAATTATCGTGATAAATAATATTTCACTAAGCGATTGATGTCATTTTTAAAGACCATTTTAACTAATATAATAAAAATGCCATACTAAAGGCGAGTTCACTCTTTCAAAGATCAACAAACATTCATTTCTAAACATTTACCTTGATGGACAGACTAGTTTATGCACTCCCAGGATTTCAGTGTAATATCTGTGCTTTTATGTACAATGAACCTGATACGCCGAGAGCAAACCTTCACCAGTCACAGTCGCAAGAACAGAACTAGAAAAGCATTTGGAAAGCGCAGACCTCCGCCAGGTAATAACAATAAAGGCAGACTAGAAACACTTGCCAGTCAAAGTTTGCTTGTATTAAACTTCACAGCCACTCACTGAAAGAAAAGATTTAAAAAAAATGTTCAGAGGTCGCAGTTGTTATGATAACTCCCTTGTTTACCATTGTCACTCCATATAGCATGAAACGTCTACGTATATTAATCGTTAAGATTTTTGTAACAAATCTCTGAACGCAATGAAGAACGAGCACAGCAGCAACAACTTCCTTGACGCTTTGTGATGTCACACGTGATTGAAAATGGCCCTATCTCGCATAGATAAATAATCCTTTGAAACAGTCCTGTATCTAGACAATGATCTGGATCACCTCCAAAATGTAATCATTTGTTTCTTGTCCCATTTAGAAACTTCCTGATAATTTCATGAAAATTGGTCCATAACTTTTTGAGTTTTCTTGTACACAGACAAACTAACAGACAGACAGATAAACTCTGCTGAAAACATAATCTCTGCCTTGCCTTGCTTGGCGGAGGTAATGACAAGTTTGTAAAAGAAACAGAAAGTGACGTTTGATTAGACATACCATATCAGAAAGCTTGCTTAGGGTTGGGCATCGAGTGGAACCGGGTACTAACTTTCCAGTTCCCATGAAATTGCTCAAGTTTTAGCTTTTCAATTCCTAATTTCAACACCCAGTGTGCCAACCGGAAGAGAAACAAAGTGTGAAACGAGTAAACCATGCACCGAGACGCTGTGCTGTGACTTTTTTCCTCATACCTATGGAAGAAGTAGTTGGTTATATATATCCTGGAAATTTAGTTAAATGCACACAGACTCCAGATTTAAGTGGCCCAAAGGGACTCCTCCTGAACCTCCCCTGATTTGACACTCATGATTTTATTGTGATTTTTGCTGTTTTTTATTCTCCTTTACATCTGTAATGCTGTTTCAATGTAAAGCACTTTGAATTGTCCTGTACATGAAAGGTGCTATACAATAAACTTGCCTTGCCTCTCCACACACTGTTTTTCACCATTAACACCTTCTTTGAGTAGGACATTTTCATAAGAAGCTGGGGTCTTGGGCCTTCTCTGAAATTATTGACAGACTAAATAGTGTCCTAAAATAATGCAAAGTGGTGTGAATTAATATTTTGAGTAGATAAACAATTGGCCAGTTCTGGCCCATGGTCTTTACAATTTTCTTTTCCTACGTTTCAATGTGCAAAGACACGTCTGTATGCAAGATCTAGGTAGGTTTTAAGACCAACACAGCCCCATAGTTTTTTCATGTTACTCACATCAGGCAACAAAAGACTTCACTGTTTAAAGATGACTGTTGTCAGTGTGTGTCCTAACATTGCTCCTGTTATAGTTATTCTTTAAATAAAGGGAGCTCTTTTAAGCACTGATTCTAACTAACTAAATCTATCAGTTCTATGACTAGCAGTGTCACTCCAGGTGACACTACATTTCAGCACAGTACTGAGGAGAGTACATTTCATTGTTTGGTGGTCTAAGCCTTACTGACCAAATTTAGTTATAAAAAAAAACCTTGACTCATTTATGCTCCCTTACATACATAAATGTGGCAGCCTATTCAAGAGTTGTCATACGACACAACCCTCATACTTCCATGCTTTTTTTTTTGTTGCCGTAGTTGTTAAGTTTGCTCATCTACAAGCGGACAGTGCAGAGTTCACGTCTGCATAGTGGTAATGCACTGCTAAAAAAATGGTTTCAATTGTCTGAAAACACTAGAAGTAGAAGCATAAAACCAGGAAGTTTTTTCCTATTCTAAACTTTTTCTGAGATCTTTGGGTGCCTTTATTTGGTGGCATAGTTGTTTTTTCTCTTGCTCTTCTTGTTCCTTTTGCTGGTTGCTTGCCAGCTATACACCTCAACACTGCCACTGTAATTGCCAGAGGTAAAGTCACATTTCCTGCATCAAGTAGTGGGGAGATAAGCCTCTGCAAAACGGACCAAATTACGCAGCTGGACAAAACCGTATCTGCATCTTTTGCATCTAACATAAATTAACATTTTGTGTGCTGGGATGGTTAAATTAAAAAATACCAACAATTAACAACCTTTATTCAGTTATTGCTAAGAATAGGTTGATGAGACACAGAATATGTGCATTAACTGCAACAAGTTTCCTCAAGCAACAACTTAGCAAACCAGGTTTGTGCAGTTATATCACAGCATTATTTCTGACCATAAGTCAGACTTTTTGGTTTAAACAAATCTTTAAAATGAACAAACTAATGATGTGGTTTAATCGTTTAGCACTGATTAGAGTTGAATATATGTTGTTTTGTAGTAAGAGTTTCTATTTTTTCTTCCCATTTATGTGTAAATATCTATCTAATGAACTTAAATAAAAAACTCACGCTGTAGACAGCGACGCCAGGCTGTGAGGGGAAGATTCGCTCGTCCAGTGATGGCTGAACCCGAGGGATTCTGGATAGTGGGCGTGTTAAAGAAAATTCAAGGCAACTGGAAACTAAAGCAAGTTTTGTGTTAGAGATGCAAAGCTCAACCAGTTTAAATTACCATTGTGTTTTCTGTATGCATGTAATGAAATGTTAAGTGCAAAAACTGTCAAATAACAAGAGGAGTCTTGATTTAGTGATGCAGTGCATGTCCAAAGTGCTCTATTTAGTTCAGCAAACACTGACATAACTTCATTCTACAGTTGTACTTTTCCAAGCATTGCAACCATTTACTTGAGATCCAAAGTTATATCCTAAACCCCAATAGCTTGGAGTTTGGTTTGAAGGATCCCCAAACACCCCACCTCAAATGGCTCTTCTCTGAAAGTACACTATGTACCTTCACCATGTTGCAAGAGTTAAAAGGAAAAACTGAAATGGATTTCTGGTCTACTTCAGAAGGGACAGCCAGAGAAGCAGATTAGACAATTGTTCATCCTTTCCACACATAGGATCTACATTCAGTATTAATTCTCTTTTACCTATGCCAGTGTGATAATATGGCTTAAAGATTTTTCTGCCAGTCTTTGTGAAACTTAGAAATCTATAACGCCTAATGTTTTAATAATGTTAAAGAAACCATCCTCATGGCTTCTGAAAATGTCACAATGAGGCTCACTGGACAGACATCAGATGTTTTTAGAGGATAAAAGAGGGAATGTGTAAAATGCAAAGCAGAGTGAAGCCCTGTGGTTAGTAACCTGCTCAGGCAGTTGTCTGTAACAGACAGGCTCATACACTGCTGATCACATGGTTTAAGGGAAACCAAACGTCTGGCTTTCTTCCTTTCACTTAAATCACGCCTCCCTTTGCCCTGAGCCCTCTTCCTCTGCTTTGCTAATGCCTGCAGGGGCTGTCGTCTCTCCTGGCCCCCCGCCAGCCCTGATACTCATTGCCCAGCAATACAATGGGGAGAGCGGTAAAGTGAGAAAGCATCATTTAATAAAGAAACAGCGATGGTTTAAATACAGAACCACAGCAGGACACATTATCAGTTTCATTGCTAAGAACTTAATAAAAAAACAGCAGAACACATCCCTGCCTCCATCTCTCTTTCTCTCTCTCTCACACACACACACGCCCCCTCAGAAATGAAGTCTCACATTCTTCATATTGATACGATAGCTCAGATGATGAGTGGCAGAAAAACTGAAGCAAAGAAGCTGAAATTTTGTACTCTGTAGTAGTAACTGTGGTGACTTTGACTGAACATGGGGTGAAGCAAATGATATTAGCAGGGGAAACCATGTTTAAATCTGCAAAAGGAACAAGTGTAAATCCACCTGAAAGTTAAGGAGTTCACTGACACAGGTAGGAAAATAATTTGCTAAAACAAAAGAACCAAAGGGAGAGAAAATGCAACTCAACAATTTGGCTGACTTGGTTTTCTTACAACCGCAGCCAAATTATAATTGGCCAGCTCTTATTTAAAATGGCTCAAAGCCAGCATGCAGATGCTGCTTTCTCACTGTGAAAACACCTGCAATCTGGCAGAATGTTGTTATGCAACAACCTGAGCGTGGCCACCAGTGTCACAGATTCTGCTTTGACACTCTTAAGACAACGATTTCTGGGGAAGACTATCTTTATAAAGTTCTCATTGAGGAACACAGGAAGAAGCTTTTTTAAGCAGAACAGATTCAGTTTCGTTTTACTTTCATTCAAGTTAAAAGAAAATCTCATATGAAGAAAAGCAGAAAACAAAGACAGTATTACAGTATTAAGGTTATATGCTGTTAAAGAAAAACACCTCTTAAATGTTAAATCACTGTTATATCTATATGATAATCCCTTAAAAAACTAAATGTCATGCGATTAAATATGATTAAGTCTTCCATGTGGATCGCAAAGGTCCTCTTTGCCTAACACTCAAATTATATTTAAGGACAGCAACTAAAGACTTCCTGCAACACTATGTGACTGATATCCACATAAGTATATTTTACTTTCAAGTTGGTGTAATTTGTGTCTTAACAAGTGCATGCTAACCAACTTCCTTGGGGAGATCACATAGTAGCTTCAACCAAGTTCCTCCTTGTCCCCCTCGAATCTACACTGACACATAAGCCTCATTTAGGAGGGTAAAGCTGTTGAAGCCCATGCTTCATCATTAGCTTACAGTAAAGCCACTTAAGTGCTGAGAGTGTGGGAGAGAGAGGAAAAGGAAAAATGGGAGGAAATACAGCCTTGCAAACAGGCGTGTGATCGGGAGGATGATACAGCTCAATAAACTGTAATCTACTATTACTAAATAAATGAATCAAAGCTGCAAAATTGACTTTTTAGCTAACTAAATAAATAAGGTTAAGTATCAAAGAAAATAAGGTCAAACAGATGCAGAGTGAGAGGCAAGTTCTGCTTCTGCTGACTAAGACCGATAACATGAAATCAATCAGCGCTATCTCTACTGCCGTGATTGCACACATGCAGCGTCTTAAAGTACGGAAAGAGAAAATACCACAGTCTTACATCACAAGCATTTAGGCTACATATCTCAGAGACCTAAAGGAAACTGCTACATCCCATTTCAATGAGCCAGACAGAGTACCTGGAAATCTTTGTTCAGAGGGCTCTAAGTGGAGGGACAGGAAGTGAGTGGAGACGACCCAGATGGTGCAGATACAAACCCTCCTTCTCCCTGCTGGCTCACCGGCCTCTCACTAACACACATGCACACACACACACACACACAGATGGATAAAAGCGAACCTCACAAAGCTCTCACTGCCTGCCTGCTGTTGCTGAGACTGCTCTTTCACTACAGTATGAACAATAGATGGTCGGTCAGTGGATTCAACACTAGCAAACCAAATCTTAAGCAACAATGGCTCTAGGTGCCTATAGCTGGCATATTTTATTCATGCTAAAAAATTACACGCAATCTGCACTTGTACAAAAAAAGACAATAACTACAGTAGAATCTTAATAGCAGCCTCATTCCAGGAGTTTTCTCTTTGAATTTCCATGTAAAAAGTAGTTTCTTAATTGCAACAAAATCATGATTAAAATGATGAATAAAAAGTTTAATCAGCTTCAGTCGATGAGAGATTGTCTGAACAATCCTTCTATCTGACTTAACCTTGACTTTACATTAAAATCTCCTAAATTAGTTGGTGGTGCTTTGTGCAGTGATCTAAAGATGCAAAGAAACACTAGATTTTTCCGATGTGTGCATATTCAATGAAGGATAAAACTTCATTAACAGCATAATCTGATGAGGACTACAGCCACAATGGATTAAAAAAAAAACCCTAAGTCTCACTGACAGTTACTTAGTAACCATTGTGGACAAAAGCAATGTTTTATTTGCTGTGGCAGACATTTTCTGAGAACCAGAACTACTTGAGAAATTGCAATTTTGTGTCATGGAATGTGTGACTTGGTTCCATCCATTAACTTCATTTATTAGCTACAGCCTGTGCAGAGTTGTGGGAAGCTTGGGGTCCGTCTCAGCCAGAGGTGGAAACATGCTGAATATTGATACTTATTCATGGGGTAACAAAAAGAGGTGGCACAAGTGTCTGGCAACCAACAGGAAATCTAGATATAGAAATATCTAAGCAAACTTCACAAGGAAAGAACACCTACAAGCAATAAAAGAAGAACTTTGGAAGAGGTTACGTAGCAGAACCAAGAACAAAATCCAGTAATTAGAGATACTTTATCACTAGGTTACTGGTTTATGTTTATAACAGCAGCAACACTGCTGATCTTAGACCACAGTAGCACAAGAGACACAGATATAAAAAAAAAAGGTTTAAATCAGCTGCCATGACTAAAGGAGGAAATGGTGTAAAGAAACAACAGCTAATTACCTGTGCATAAAAAATATTTTGGACGTCAATGTTCAAAACATAAAATACTACATAGCATGATTGTACAGCTGGAATTACTCCCAAGCTGCTTTTACAATGTATGTGAAGATGTTTTGCTCGAGTCTGCAAAACAAAGAACAAACCAGAAACACACATTAAGAATGATGTGTTAATATAACTTTTGATCAAAGTGCTAGTAGAGAACTGAGTGTGCAGAATGTCTTCCTCAACAGGCCACTCCCTCCATGGAAAGAGCAGTTCTGCATGCTGGCTCATAACAACTCAGCAGTTTATTTATAACATCCCACAGTGAGTATGCTCATGAGAATATCTCATCATACAGACTGCACACACCTGTCCTGTAATACAGGACTATGCTGCCGTTTGACCTACCAGCTGGGCACGCGTACGGGCGCCTGTTCAACGCTCTTTACGGAAATCAGTTTGCACAAAAACATGACAAAAAGCACAAATTCATAGAAATGAAGAACTTCACAAAGTATCCCGGAGTGAGAAAGATAAAGAAGGAAGTTCTTCCAAAGACATATGAGCTCGCTGAATCATGAATGTGAAGACCTAAAAGGGGGACGAGAAAATCTGGAGCAAATGGGGAGAATCGTTTGAGTTTTCTCAGCTGGGCCAGCAGTGGGGTGAAGTGAACTATGGGGTGATAAAAGGAAATGAGGGAGGGCTGAGCCAGGCAGGGTGACCTGGGCTTTTGTTGGCAGATGGTGGGAAGCACCACCTTGGCCCCTAACTCTGAATGCTAAGCAGCAGCGCTTTTGTCTGGCAAGCGCAGCAGCTGATGCATGTCCTGGGTGTTTCCCTGACAGGCAGAAGCAGACACAAACCGTGGACACTCTTCTACCCATGCTATCCCTGCAAACATATGCACATGCGCCTTATTACCATACCCTTCTAAACTCTTCATGCATCTCAAGACTCCACAAACACACACGCACACCAGCATTCCCCAAGTGGGAATTCCCATACACCAGGAATCCAAACCAGACGCAGAGTAACACACTCCCACACTCCTGACCTCTGGGGCCACGGAAGAGCGAGAGGTCAGATGGGTAGCAACACTCGGAGGGCCCGTTTTCCTAGAAGTATGATAATTAAATACAGTGCCGTTTAGTGAAGGGCTTAATAAAGCAAGAGTATAAAAACCAACAGGGAGATCACACATTACGAATAAGCCACGGGGGGAAAAAAACACAGATTGGATGTTTATTTAGTGTATTCTCGTTCAAAAGTCCAAAGACAGATTTTATTGTTTCATGCGAGAGAGCAAATCATACTTTATCGCTCAGATTAAATAAAATTCAATAACAACTCCAGAATCAATTGTTTACAGCAAAACATAATTTAATCCAAGAAAGTAGGATTCACTTATAGCAGGGATGTGCACCTCTGGTCCTCGAGGGTCGTACTCCTGCAAGTGTTTCCCTGCTGCAACACACCTGACGCACAGCACAGGTAATTAGCAGACTTGTGCAGAGCTCGACTTCAAACACAAGTCAGCTAATTAACCATTAATATGAATCAGGTGTGTTGCAGCAGGGAGTGCGGCTCTCGAGGACCGGAGTTGCACATCCCTGATTGATAGCATGGCCTTTGCACTGAAGAAAAAAGACTAGAAATGTGTTTAAAGTATACTTGCCACTGCCTGGTCAAAAAGAAAAGAAATGAATAAGGTCACCATCTGGATTCAATTAAGCAGATGATCTTGGGTTTTCTCAAGACGGGTCCAAATTCAGCAACTTTACATCCCCAAAAACTTCAGTCAGCTGATGACCTGAAAATACTGAATGACCACTTGTTTCATCAGTGGATTTTTCTACCATGATAGCACAGCAATAGTCCAAGATGAAATTACCTGGACTAATAAAGCCAAACTTTTTTTAAAAAAGTGGTTAAATGAGCATGAGACATCACTTTGAAACATGGACAGGCTGACATGGCCCAGACTTTAGCTCCTTTGGACATTTGGAGATGTGGTGTACAACATTTAACGGAGCAATCCGATTTTTCCATTATTAATACATGGTGCACTGAACCGAAATTAATATTGTGATATTGCATGAATTAATCAAAGCATCACAATAAATAAGTACTCTAATCAAAAGTAAAGGATGTTCTGCGGAACATCAGTGTGTGACTTGTTTTCTTTTTAGCCAGGCAATGTAAATGTAAAACTACTCAGCCAACTCAGCTATACAACTTAATTCAATTCAATTCAACTTTATTTATATAGCGCCACTTCATGAGTGTCATCTCAGGGCGCTTCACATCATATTTGAGCCAATTCATCAAATAGCCTAGATAAGGGAAACCGTATGATTGCATCGAAACGTGACTTTGATGCAATCCCCAGCCTGAGCAAGCATTGGGTGACAGTGGGAAGGAAAACTTCCTTATAAGAGGAAGACAAAACCTCCGGCAGAACCCGGCTCAGGGAGGGCAGCCATCCACCTCGCCTGACGGTGTGGAGAGGACAGGACAGTTCAGCTTACTGAAGAGAAATGGCAAATGACTTGAGATTTTAAGTCACTATTAGTATGTTTTTAATGTATCCCTCTAAACAAACCAACCTACACATTAGTATATCCACATGGTGTATAGTATGTGCTTCTTATGATGGAAATTGTGAGGGAAATGAAATAATTTCAAAAAGTTCAGAGTCAAAAGAGGAGATAATCTAACTCAAAGATATTTTAAAATGATTACACCAAATTGTGCAAAATAAAGGGATCCATACTGGCAACCTGATGAATGAAAGTGTGTCCATGGAGGGCACAAAATCAGGATGAGGAAACACAACCCAAAGCTTAACACAACAGAAGCTGTGAGATCACAGAAAACTTTGCCACTAGCAAGCAGGAGACATCAACCTAATCCTCTCTCTCACACTACTGATACAGAGCTTTAAATAAAACAGGAGGTGACACAACCATAGTGACTTCATTCCAACAAACGTAGGCTGGGGTAGTACTAGGCCATCCCCCAGTGAACTCAAAAATAAAGACACATTTTGAGTCACTGGAAGCTCATGACATACTCTGAACATTCCCCTAATTGATATATTTAGTTTCAATTCCGCCTACACTGCTATATTTAAACATATTTTTCTAGGTGCGTACGGAAAACAATTTAAGTGAATATTTAAAAACTGTTGTCATTAGATGCTAATTTGACAAACTGCACAGCAAATAAAAATCTACTGTGTCATTAAGAGTTCAGGCCTGTCAGTGTGCACTTCATTTCTTCGAAAGCTAATGTTGTTCGGGATGTAAAAATAAATACTTGCTAAACGTGGTACGAGCTAATCTTTTGCACAAATGCATTAAAACAGCCACATGCCCTATCTAAAATTATTGAAAGTCTTTACAACGCAGCGTCCACCGACCTGTGCACTTGCTAGCCATGGATGCTAATGGTTTAGCTTTAGCTGCCACAGTGCTTTAACTCGGCTAAAGCATCTTGCTAATCAACAATCAGCACTGAACAAAGCCGGTAACCGGTGAGGAAAGCCCGATAACTTGACAGTGATGGAGCCTTCTCATACCAAATAAACCACGTTATTTATAATTTACATAGCACAACAGCACGAAGACAAATACATTAACCAGATGTAAGTAAATGGCGTTGTGTAGCTTCAGCAACCTAAAAATCAACCTGACATCCATTAGCTTAGACAACCGGCTTGATTAGCTAACGTTAGCACACTTAGCTAGCTAATTGTACCCTCCCTCCCAGCTCCCTCCAAACGAATCCATCATCCCCACATCCTGCCTCTATTATCTCTCACTAGCACAACTGCATTATACGTTGTCATAAGTAAGAGTAAAATGCATAAAACAACATGCAATTTCTGTTACCCAGGTGAAAGGATACTGGGGTGGTGGTACAGCGCCAGGCTGAGGAGCTGTTGGGGCTCCCGGCGGCAGAGACACGGAGGTCAGGGTAGCCCGCAGTTGGCTCGAAGGAGAGGGGCCACTTCCAGGTCCGCTAACTGCGACAGCGGCGGGTTTAGAGACCACTTTCGGTGGCAAACTCATCGCAAAGAAATAAACAAATAAAAACAATACCCTAATAAATACTGATACGAACAACGCTTAGCTTGCATTCATAGAGCAAGCGTAGCAGATTCTTGAAACAGGCCCCGAATCCCTTTAACGAACTGGGAAAGCGAAGCTCGAATAGCAACACAAACGTCTTTTTTCATGGAAAGTCGCTGTTCGGATCAGCGGTGCTATTCATGGGGACGGTGGGAGGTTTAGCCTCCCTCGCCCGTCCGGAACCGCTGCGGATCCGGCTCGGTTCGTGTCTTTCAAACGAAATAGTCGCCGCGATCTTCGACCTCCCTCGGCGATCTACCTTTTCTTCTCGGCAGTTATATTTTCTATCATTTTTTCCTCACAGAGATGAGAGACTTCGCCAACATGGCGTTGCGGCCGCTTTCAGCAGTCCAGGCAGGACAGACGACTCGACAATTCTCGGCCAGTTACGGAATCGCTCGGCTAATCAACTACCGTTCAATCAAACACAGACACAGCGTGCCTCACGTATCAACACATGCACGGCATGATTATTTGTTTATTTTTTTGTTTTCAGCTCACCATTTAACTTAATACGATTTAAATTAACAATAAAACTATATGTAATAACGACTGCTGCAATAACGAAAACAAAATTAAATAAATAAAAACATGCATTTGTTTAATGTATTTTGATAAATGAATGAATAATTAATAATAATGTATATTAAATGCATGTTCATTCAGCAATTGGCTCAATAAAGTACAGCATTTAAGCTAAAGTAGCTGGTAACGTTAGCACGTGTCACCAGCGCCATCTACCGTTCAGAGAGCAGAATTACATCTAATTCACACATTTCACTGCCTTATGAAATCTTAGTTACTGTTTTATTCTGAAAGTTGTCTGATGTATGTGCAGGTCAAAATTATTTAAAGCAATGAAAGTGACTGATTCAAATAGATTTCACTATACAAAATAACTTCACATTTACATGTAAAGCACATCATGACTTATCTTATGCCTATTTTATAAATGACACAGTATGACCACATTTTACAAACTTTTTTTTAATGTGAAGTGGTTCAAAGATAAAAATGATCAAACAGTTTCATTTTTCACTATGGTTATAAATCCTGCACATTCCTGGTGCACTCCTTTATAAAAAATATAACTATAAAAAAATACAATAAATCATAGTAGGGTCAAACACAGTGGAAAGTAACAATAAAAAAGAAACAGCACTTTGCTTATTTATCATGGGATGAAGAAGCAGTTTGCAAAATTGCAGCAATTCCCTCATTTTATGACTATTATTTGGGTTTCCAGTGTTGAAAAACACATTTATAACTACATTTAACTTAAGAGCTGACGAGACGCTGCTTCATGAAGCGACCAACCAAGACAGCAATCCTCCACACAATCCGGGCACATTCTGTCCTGATAAGGAGCCTGATAAGCATTAAGTGGCAACGGTATTAAGGGCTTCAGTGGTTGTTGCATTTCTGTCCACAGAGACTTTGTCATTCTTATGCGGGCTTTTCCCAGTGTTCGCTTAATTCCCTGGTGAAAATCATTGTTTCACCAGAGCTCACATTTATGTTTAGGGTTCATTGGGGCATCTGCTTTACAGCCAAAGTGCTTTGAGAATTCACGTGAATTGGAGATGGTACCAATGACTCGAAACCGTGATGGACTGTGAGGATCTGTGATTACTCCCTCATGCGAGCTCTCTGGGGTCCTGACAGAGCACCAAACCTGCAAGAGAAAAAAAATGTAACAAAAAAGTCAGCTTTTCAAATTAAAAAGGGAAAGTGTAAGGACTGGGCTTCCTTTTCAATAAAGGTGGCGGCAAGTGTTTTTGCCAGTGTTTATCTGTTTGTTTAACAACTTTCTGCAATAATGACAGGACAGATTTTTACCATTTTTTTCTAAAAGCATGTCTTGGTTTAACTTAGACCGTTACATTTTGGGAGTCGTCTGGATCACAATTCAGATACAGGAATTTTGTTTTTATCATAGAGACATAGGGCCATTTTCAGTATATATGCCTATAATCCATAATAAATGGTTGAATAAATAAAAATACAGGAGTTACCAAAGCAGCGAGAGAACAGTGGTAAAAAAAGTGGCAACCTTGCAGTGGTGTGGATGGACGCCTGAAAACAGGAGGGTGAGTTGGAAGTTTGAAACTGTAAAAGCAAAAACCAGCATAGAGCTCACATATAAAATGATGTGTGCAGAAGGTTTTTAGTTGCAAGGTTTTAAAAATGTTTTTGCACACAGAAGTTTTCAGATCTCAGAAAGTTTCAGAAGTTGTTTTTTTATTTTTTGGCAAACTAATGCGGTGGGACAACAATGCCATATTTAAAACTAGAAAAATATCTAATTGAAAACACAAGAGGTTTGCATTTCTGAAAATGTGAGGCTTAAACTCTGTAATACACAACTTTTCACTACATAATTATATTTTTTAGATATTTAAAATAAATTTAAAAGTCCCTAAACTTATTTTCAGACTTGCAAAACTTTATTTCAAGTTTTCCATTTTCAAACACCGACTTTCGATGTTTCAAAATTTCAGCTTCAGATTATAGAAGGACTCTAATCTTAAACAAACACAGAGACAAAAAACCATTCACACTCACTCCAGGTCACAATTTAGAATAACCAAATAACCCAGCATGCATGTTTATGGATGATGGGAGGAAGCCGGAGTACCCGGAAAGAACCCTCACATACACAAGGAGAACATGCAAACTCCACACAGAACAGCCGAGGCTCAAACCTGCAACCTTCTTGCAGTGAGGTCATACATAGTGCTTACCCCCACGCTACTGCGCAGCCTGCTGTCATATCATAGCAAACAAAAATGATTACTCCATGTGGTTTATTTTCTTATCACACTTAGAGGCAAGGTTCATGGAACAGAGTTCTGGTCTTAGCTTGTCATAATAGTGCATGTGTTGTGTTCTATGTTTTACTCATTTTGTGTTGGTAATTACCCAGAATCCAACCTGTTCTTAGCAACCATTTCATTGCTTCATTGTCCATGACTGTAAAAGCAGATTACCAGCTATCCACTGAGTTCATCTCTGTTTTTTCACGTCTATGTACAAACGTAACCGGTTCTTCAAAACCATCTTCGTATGAAACTTGGCTAAGTGTTATAGTGAAACTTGAAGCCTACAGCCCACGCACACTGAAGTGGGCTTGCTCTATAAATGAGAAAGATCTTGTGTCCTGAACTTTAACCACAGTCATAGATATGAGGAGATGGAATTAAAAAAGATTACTTTCATATCTCAAAGCACATCTGAAAGTGAGCTTCATGACATAATATATGGGATGGAAACGTATTTAGACAGTTCAGTAGAGTCAAGATAAGGAATATGCTTTACCTGGGCAAACCCCACAAAAAACAGCTGATGGTTTGTCATTCCCAGGGCGGGCAGCGTATCTTCCTCACCATTCTGTTCGATCCAGTTCACATATGCCTTTTAAAACAACAAATGATCATGTTACACAAAGGTTATCAAAGTTGCATCCATACAGGCACCTACACAGCTTTTCAAAAGCAAAAAGAAGAGATCAGGTTTAGGATGGTGTAACTTTGCTGGGGAAAACGTATTATTCAATGCTGGGGGAGTTTTTACTTCCATTGCTCGTCTGCTTCATAGCTTCTGACCTTTCATTACATGGAAAGAATGTGTGCATGGAAGGAAGTAACCAGAGGCTTACAAGGCCACTCATAAACACCTGTTACATATCCAAGCTTCACTGTAAACTACACAACCTACTTTTTCCAATACAACTAACACTGGATTAATGTCAGAGTAATGTTATTGTTATCTTATAAACAGAGAATCTGACAAACACGTAGCAAATATCCACATTTTACATATTATTCCCAACATGATTCAGACTGCGACCTGTTCAGGGTGTACCCCGCCTCTCGCCCGTAGGCAGCTGGGATTGGCTCCAGCCCCCCCGCGACCCCGCTC
>JBAMHV010000003.1:10794773-10820735 GCA_037177535.1 Pseudomugil gertrudae | reverse complement strand
AAAGACATGCACCTTGGGGATAGGCTGATTGGAGACTCTAAATTGCCCATAGGAGTGAGTGTGTGTGTGCATGGTTTGTTTGTCTATGTGTGTTGGCCCTGTGATGGACTGGTGACCTGTACAGGGTGCACCCTGCCTCTCGCCCGTTGTGAGCTGGGATTGGCTCCAGCCCCCCGTCACCTCAATCAGGGAAAAGCGGTAGAAAATGGATGGATGGTTTTGAATCAATAACTTGGTGTGTGACAGTTTTATTGTAATTGAAACAGTTTTTATAATGCACAAAAAGTGCTCTAGAAATAAAGTTTGATTTGTAAAAAGCCTCCTCTCTGGACTAAAATACAGTTGTGTGACACCTCTCGTCTCACTCGGTGTGTGAAAATGAAGTAAACTTAAGAACCTCTGAATACATTAAAGATAAACAAATGGATTTCTCTCTAAAGTGAAAAATGAGGTAATATTTTTCTTTGACTTCTTTTCCATAAAAAAATGTAATTTTCCCTCACCAGACAGAACTTTTTTATATCTGCCACTTGTTCAGCGTGTCGATGGTACATGTTGTGCAATGGCTTAGTTTTCCATAATGGTTCATCCTCATCCTTAACCTCATTGGGTTTGTAAGGTTTTAGGTGTTCCCTTAGTGATTCATTACTGGGAGGAAAGGGGGAGGGGGGTGTTGATATATACTTGTCTTTGGCCTCTTTGTGTCTGGTTGGACACTCATATGTCTTTCAGCCATAGTCTCTCAGTAAACCAGAGGCAACATTTTCTATCTACGTAATTGAATATTGTGAGTTAGACCATCAGCTTGTCTACAGTCAGAACTCAAGTAGTTTAAGTGAAGCCAATATGAGCACAAAGTGTAAATGAAAAACAAAACAGGAATATCTTTGTATTTTAGTTTGCAGGAGACACTTTCACATAATACTGAACTTTTCTGTAGTCCTGTCATTAGCTGTATGCTATATATATAATGAAGTTTATGAAATTTGAGACTCTCATACATACCGAATCCATCATTTAAAGAACGTATACACTGACAGATAAGAAAAAATCGTCCCATGAAACATGTATTGTTACAAAAGAGGAAGTACAGATGTAGCTACAAGTATAAGTACATAAGAAAATACAAGGTCATAAAAAGGAAATGAGGAGAGTTCTGAGCAAGCAGAGCCGTAAAACCTAATAGACACGCAGTAAGAGATGGAAAAGAGTCCCAGCTGCACTAACATAAAGCAGAGACACAGGGACACACAAAGAATCTTCTGGTTTGTTTTTACAGCTTGACCCTGGTGGAAACAAGACAGTGGGAACAGGATCTTGCTTAGATAAGGGCTGGGGTCACTGGAGCCCTCGTAGTTAAACAATTATTCACTACAAAGGAAGTATGACTGGTGGAGTGTCATTCACACATGTATTTATGTCAGAATGACTTTATTTAAAACTTTATTTAACACACAACCGTGGCTACATGTCAAGGAAAGATTCTGCTTATCTGCATATGTCTGCACGCTGTGTAAAGCACCAGAACAGGGTGAAGAGGAGGGTCTCTGAACTCTGCTGTTTGGTTGTGAGCAGATTCATTGCTTATATAAATCTGACTTTAAAAAAAACACACACTCATACTTTCCCAATTATGTATTCATTGTTTCTTTGTTATTTTGCTCATTTTCTTTTTGCTTTGTAACAGTTCATTTATTTGCAAAACAGCCTTGGCCGTTACTATTGCTTCCTTGTACTTACAAAAACTTTGTTAAAGTTACTGTCCCCATTTACTGCTGACCTGGGAGGTGTGGACAATAATTTATGCATATGCTCCTGTTGAATATGTATTTATAATTTCCTTATTCAGAGTGCAAAGTTTGTGGGAGTCTGTGATAAAAAACCTTTTTTTTTAGCTTTGTGAATGTTATTCGCTGCACATGACTGTGATCTTTGCTGCTGGAGGATGCAAAGATAGAACACTAACAGAGAGTGAGAAAGCATGGAACAAATAAAGCTCCATCCATGCAAATGTATTGAAATATCAGGAGACAAAATGATCATACGGTTCTAACGATACCAAGTAACCAAAGAAACTGAAAGATATCACTGATTAGCAGGAGTTATTCTATACCTGTTGAGCCAAGACCACATGCAACCATGTTTGTTTTGTTTGTGTTTCCTTTTAATAGACACAGCATTATTGTAGCTGGGGTGGAATTTTCTAAGTTTTCTAAAGTATTGTCTCCCAGTGAAGATTAATGTAACTAAACAGTGAGGAGACTGTGCTTCCTTTTCTTGGGTAATAACTGTTAAAAAATTCCTACTGGTGGGTAATACACTAAGATGATAGGTGACAGTTAGGGAAGACCAAAAGGTTTTCTTTATAAAAGATATTTGATGAAATTCTAAGCTTTTATGGCTACTCCTCACTTATATGCTGCCCAATCTCGAACCATGTTATTGTAAAAAGCAAGTTGCACTTTTTAGCAAATTACAATTTTCTGATAATTAGCAGCTCTTTTCATTCACACCTCTACCATAGTCTTGTCTTTTGGTCATTACTGAAATCCACTGTTTTGACTGTGTTTGCAGATAACTATAGATTACAGATGCCTCTGCTGGAACTGGACACTGCTAAAAGTGTCACTCATGGCGACATGCTAGTTTGCCTGGTTCAGATACTTACACACATGAACAAGCTACATGAACAAAATAACTGTATCAATGAAATTCAGCGTTTTCTTTACTTTCCATCTCTTTAATTATAACTTTTTTGTCTACATCTATCACATTGGAGAACAAAACCTGTGAACACAGCCTTTTCTTACCTTCTTAGTCCCATACATGACCTCAAGAAAGCGCTGCTCTGCATCCTGGAACCTTTGGTCTAATACAGAAACCATCTTTCTAATCACCTTCATTATCATGTAGTTGTTGAGTAGGCTGTAAATAAAAACACAAAACTCATTTGTAATCCCATCAGTACTAACTGAGGCACTGTGATTGTGCCTTTCATTAAGATTCACGCTCACATATTTGATGCAAACAGTATAAAGCATGTAAAGCTTATTAGGATACTTACATACCTGCAATAATGTAGCAACATCCAGCCTGTCTGAAAAAAATACTCAAAACCAGTGTGTATCTCACCTTTTATTTGTTTTAGCAATGAGGTCAGAAACTTTCTGGAGATATTCTTTAGCGTAAACGACCACTGGCTCTGATTCATTCAGTGGCACAGGCGCAAACACTTCTCTGAGATATGGCATCCAGTCCACTGAAGGAGCCAGATCCTGCAAAGGCAAATGATTCAACTTAACAAGAACAATCAGGAACATGATGAAAAACATCTGATTTAAAAAAAAAGTGTGGTTTCTATAAAGTTTCACATTCAGTGACTTATTGCCATACTGGCATTAAAAAAATTCAACTTTATGTTTTTTTTTAAACTTTCTTAATTACATCAATATACAAATGATGAAAATGGATATCACGCTATAGTGAAAGTTGTCTAAAACACTGTACAGACTTTCTTGATGGTTTTAGTTAACAGCACGTCAGGTGAAACTCACTTTTAAGTCTTTGGCTTGTATTTTATGATAAATGAGCTCCTCATCTCTTCTCTCCTCCTGAGGGACTGTGATGTTAGCCAAGATGGTTTCAAAATCTACAATCTCTTCCATCAGCATCCGAGACTTCTCCTCTGTGCCACCCAGGAGAACCCCTAACTCCACAAGGAAGCTGTGGTATGCCGTGAGGTACTGCAAAGACCATGTGAGCAACACAATGAGTTTGAGGTGGAGCGGTTGTGAAGACGTAATGTGTGCGCAGACGTGAAAAAATTTAATTAGGTTAAATTAGGAAAAGTTACCCCAAAGCATGCAGTTACTGGCTACTGAACAGAGCCGTTTCCCTGAAGCTAAAATATATATATTTATCCTTTCTGGGCTGTTTTGTAGGCATGCAAGGCGCCTTTGGGTCATTTTCAAACTCTAACTAAACTATAAAATATTTTTGTTCTCAATTTTTGCACATTTCCAGCTTGACCCATGAAAAACAGTTTACAGCTGTAAACGACCTTCTACCTTTTGATTAGCTGTTTTGTTGAGGTAGTAATCCCGTGATGGTAATCCCAGGCTTGACTGATCCACCTACAGGCAAAAGAAACATCAATCGTAACTTCAGCACTCACAAACAACGTTTTGTTTTCATTCCTATGCTGTTAGCATAGCGGGTAAACACATCTTCAGAGATCATATCACTGCAATTTGTTTGAGCCTTATGACACTGCAAAGCAGTGCAAAAGTGCATCATCAGATATTAATGTACAGTATCATAATGATTAAATTCTCGACCTGAATGACATTACTGTTGGAGTTTTTGGAGTCTGTGCTAACAAACACGGTGAAGAAAGGAGATGTGTGTAAGATGGCTGATACTGTTCGCAGAACTTCCTGGAAATTGTCCTTGTCCCAGGGTTCAGTCAGAGCCCATCCGCCGATCTGCAAAAGAAGCGATGAAGCAAAGATTTAAAGAAGCACAGAAATGAGTTCCTTGAATGAAATGAGGAAGTGGAATTATGAATGTGTTTAATGTTTAAGCGCGTATGAAGAAGCACACCTGTGTGATGAGCTGCTGAAGAGGCTTTGCACCCAATTCCTCTATCTTCGACTCATTCATGCAAGCCTGATAATATCTCTGGGCCTTTTCCTCCGCTTCAGTCAAACCTTTTATTGTTGTATTCTCTGCCCAAGTAAAGATGCGAGATCAGTTATGTCAACAAAAAAAAGTTGGCTTCCACAGCTTTGGGAAAGACACAGTGCACATCTGCCCGAGCAAAAGGCAGCAAAGGACTTTGAGTTGTATTTAAATTAAGCCCCTCACCTAATAAATGCTTCATTACAAGCATGTTGTGCTCCCACAGGTTGCTGAAAGGACCCCAGCGAGACTTCCCCTCAGGGAGGGGGTTGTTCTTCACCCAGCCCCCACAAGCAAAATTGTAAAAGTCATGGCATGGGTCTACGGATCTGTCCAGGGCTCCCATGACTGCACTGGCCATGGTAATGCATGGCTCTGTGAGGCACAAGTCTGGATGAGCTGCAAGAAGATAAGTCCAATTACATTTTCATATGTTTCCCTTTCAGCTGTAGGAAAGACAACCACAGCGGAGAATCTGAAAATATTTCTTGGTAAGACAAATATGCACGAAGGGTTTCTAAGCATCTGGAAACAATAATTTTATAAGCCAAGATACACAACCTGGAGGGAATACTTGTTCTTGTGTAAATAAAATAAAATCCTTTAGAAAGGATAAGCTGAAATGTGCCAGGGGGCAATGTCACATGTTAACTATGTGATTATCTAAATAAAAATAAAATTAACACACAAGGAAGACACTGTGGATGAAATCAATAAATGACTTTGTGACTCACAGAAACAGCAAATCACTTCGCATTTTCATTATTTGACTGGCTGGTAAATAGGTTTTCCCCTACTCGCTTGTGTTAGCACTCGACTTTTCCCAGAAGTATATATCGTGTGTGTGTGTGTGTGTTTAACTTTCGTGAATAACATCAAGAGGAAGCAGCTGAAGTGGTGATAAGTGTATGTTATTATTTAAAGTCTAAGCATAAAATGTATTCTAATAACACAGCATCAGAAAACTTTCAGTGTTTAGAGAAGTGAAAGTATTACTCAGTCCACTACTAACATTTGACCTGCACCCAGACCATTCCTCTCTCTCCATATAAGGTAGAAGACAGACACAGAGACACAGTTAAGAACACTGGTGAAGTTAATATTTCCCCGAGGATACTGTATCCTTGTTCCCTTTATTATTTCAAAGTGTGATCCGACATGCAATGCAGAATGGGAGGAAATGGTATCCAGTTTCCCGTAGTAAAACTGAGGAAACAAACTGATGAGAAGCAACCAGGATATGATGGTAAATCCACAAGCTCTTTTCCATAATGAACAAACTCAAGGGATAGATTAAAGTCTGTTTTTAGGCACTTTAACAGAAGATGTGGCTTCAGCTCAAAACTCAATAAACAATACCATTAATCAAACTTTGCAAAGTGGTACAAGTCTTAATAATGATCAATAAAGATACATATTGAGTGTATAAAGGATTCCCAATTCTGGCCCAATTTGTACTCAAATTCTATGAAAACAACCTGGAGGTGTTCATCATCACAAATAAGACTATATAAAAACATAATGATATACTAATGCTGTAAGTCAGTTTTAATTAAAAGGCTTAGTTCTGTCATTTCCCCTTTTTTATGGGTTTTACTTCTGGAACATTTTACATTCTTTGAGCTGAAAGTAAATTGCTTTTGGGAGTAGAAAAGTAAAATGATCAGTGGATGACCTGAGTGCAAACCTGTAGTCTCAGTGGAAAAAAAATACAAATTTGTACCATTATTCGCTTTTTTGGAGTGTTACAAATGAAGAGATATTTCTATTCACATCACACAGGGGAAAATGTGTAGCTGAAAGAATATACAAGGACCTTCCAGCCCCCCTAATAAAATTGTAAATGGTAGTTTTTACTTTTAAGCTCAATTAAACAAAAGTAAAGAAATACAATATGGTGATTTCATCGTTTCAAGGATGATGATGTGAGGATTTTATGTTTAAACAAACTTCTTGTCAACACTACATAAAATGAACAGACATTAGGGAAAATCAGACTGAAGCAGTTTTATTCAACAGGTCCTTTTATGTTTTTGGCACTTTGGTATTGAATACCCCCTTGAACTCACCTTGTTTATAGAAAACTCCAGCAGATATAAGCGACACAAACAAGGCGACTGACAGGGCACAAACTAGTAAGGTCAGTCTCTTCTCTCTCTGTGTTTTCTCTGACCAACATGTGGCACTCCGGCTCTGCAGAAGAGTCACCTATCCACACAAACACAAAGTGCTTCGGTCAATCAACCAGGTTAAAGATAACCATTAAAAAGTGTTTTAGCATAGTGGACACGTACAACAACATCGAAACATGAACACACCCGATCATGTTACTTTGTAGGACTATTAGTTATGGAACATATTTTCCCAAGGATTTCATGACAGGTATTTATTTCAGAGTACAATAGTTTCTCTGTAAAAGCCTGTTAAACCTTTGTAGATGAAAAAAGGTGAAGCATTTTTTTATTATTATTGTTCTCTGACTCATTAAGGGTGTTTCTCTTTTGCCCAGATAAAGAACAGACATGATAATCCCACTTTTTACAGTGATGCCTGCACTGGACAGTGATGCTGAATAAGCACAACAAACAGATTTAAAGCAACTAGTATACAGAGACTGTAGTTTGAAATAAAACGCACAAAGCTTTAGGAAAAAACAACCGCTTGAACTCTTCTATTGATGATGTGATTAGAATTTATTTCCTGAAGAACTCATTTCAAGAGCCACTAAAAATCCCTACACTGGCACATTTAACCCCCTTTTTTTTAAAAAAGCAACCGTTTGAGCCTTGAATTCATGCTGTGGAAGTCAATTATGCCTGGAGTGTGTGTTAAAGAATCAGATTTAAAGCTATTAGTTTAGATGAGGCTCCAACAGCCAAACTTAATGTGATCAAAGTAATTGCCAAAGCCACAGTGGCCTCTTAATCCAAGGAGCTCAGCACCATAGGTTGATTTGGATCTAAACTGCATGTCTGCCAAAACGTGTACACTTTCCATCAGTAGTTTGTCACAGATGATAAAAGTTACGTTTAAGCAGCCTGGAAAAAATGGAAAAGTAGAAACAGAATTAACACAAGTACTGTCTGACATCCTACATGTGGATTTAGCAAAGAAAGAGCCACTGATTTCCACTGAAACTGTTTCTGTGCGCCACCACAGGGTCGCTTTGGTGATCATAACTGTGAAAGTGATGAGCTCACATAAACCAGAGTTTCAGGATAATTTTGTGGTCCTTAAATTGTGCCATTTACATAGAAATGTTTCTAAGATTTAGACAACTCAGACATTATTTTGACCATAACATGTAAGACATGTGAAATCCAAAAATGATCTAAGACATTCCTCTCATCCAACTAAACATTTCTGTAGTTTTACTCTTCAGACTTTATTTTGTTTCCAAACATCAGAGTGGCTTGACTAATGTAACATACAATAAATAACATTACTGTTAATATATTGTACACCGCTGGCCCAGAGTCATATAGTTCGTTTGTTAAGAATTATTGTTAATAAAAATTACATTTAAACCTTGACTTTTTATTCAGGTCTCCATAAACAGACACATAGCCACTAACAAGAGCAGTTTTGGATATTTAACATCAACATGTTTTTCATGAGTTCTGTTGGGTTTCTGACCCCATTCTCATGTTACCCAACATTAGTAGAAGTTCTAAGATGTAAAGACTTGTAAGTGCATAACGGCCTTGTACTGGTAGCATTCCAGTCAGTTATTTTTAACACTGTGTGGGCATCTACCTGCATGGGTGAAGACTGGTACACATTGTCACCAGTGGAGTCCACTAGGTCTTCTTCATCCAGCGTGGCTCTCTTGTATGTTGACATCTGAAAAGTCAAGTGAAGAAATGACTCTCTCAGTGCTTCCATGTTCCTTCTTGCCCCTACCTTCTCCTGGCAGCTTGTGCAGGAGAGCTGTTATATGTGCCGACTATTATTTAACAGTCTCTGAGGCGTCAGAGCAGGGTTGCCCTTTTAAATCCATCAGGTGGAATGTGGTTTTTCTAGTTTAGTTGTTTTATTCATACGCGAACCTCACTTTAAAAAGAATAGTCAATCCTCTCCTTTGAAAGCCTCTTTCTGCTCCTTTCAAGCCTATCAACACCTCTCGCAGCCCCCATGGCTTCAGGCTGATACACGCAGGGGCAAACTTAACAAGTCCTACAAAAACCTCCTCCTGTAAGTTCTGGTAAAATCCTCTTAGGGGTTCTCTTTCTCCCTCTCTTCCTGGACTTCCTTTTCAGCACAGTCCATGCAAACACGGCACGAGAGAAGACGGAACTAGTGAAAAACAGGAAGGAGCTCTGACTTGAGCGATTTACACGAATGAAACTGTGTGTGCAGAAGTGATTGTGTGACTGCGTGTGTGTGTGTGTGTGTGTTGTCAAAGCACATTCTCCAATGTGGTTTCACTTAGATTTGGGGAGGGAATCTCACAGTTGTAGTTCACACCCAATGCTCTTTCTATAGGTCACAATACACTAAGGGGAGGAGCACATAGCAAAAAACAAGCAGGAAAAAAAGATCTACTACATGTTGTGGTCACTTTTTGTTCCCTGATTCCTCTCATTTCACCTTTGACTCAAAATGGCAATCATTTACGAGAACATTGGTGAACTGAAAAGCATCTGAAAGATGTGTGTAAGAGAGAGAGAAAGGAATTATTATTTGTCCCTGGTGAGTTAAAATGACAGCAAGCACACAGGACAAAGATACGAGGAACGTCTAAAAGCTTAATGCTTATCTGAATATTCGGAACACTTGTAAAATAACATCACACTTTCCAAACATTTTACTAACAATGATTGACTCAGAAAACTGTTCAGCTATAGAATGTAGTAATTTATGATACATCGATGATAAAACAAAGCTACACTTTGAAGGTGAAGATTAATTAAATAGTGTCTTAAAGTGAGTGTAACTGCAGTAAATGAGAGAGGTGGTCAGAAAAGTCAGAAACTGAGTTAGTTTAAATGAAAACCTGCTGAAGCTCAGTATTTTTTTTTATGAGTATTTTTGGGTTTCTGCCACTTTCACCCAAAACCCGAGTGAAAGGAGTTTACGTGATCCAAACCTACATAATCTTCCATATGTCATTGGTGCATTTATTTATGAAAATATTCATTATCAAGAAGGTAAAGCCAGTCTAAAAGACAAAACAATTCAGTTTGAGACTAATAGCCATAATGGCTAAGAAGAACCTTCCTGTCACTTCATAGAAGATAAACACATCCTTTAATACAGGAAATGTTATTAACAGCTTAAAGGAAACTGTTAAAAGATTTATACTCATCAGTTATGTTTAGATTAAATATTAGTTATTTATTTAACTACATTTCCCACTAATATGCATAGAAATGTATATAATAATAAGCGAGGTTATTAGAACTGAAACACTGATGCAACATTATGAGCTGTGAACTAATGACTTTGTTTATAAACAGAAAGTCTGAGTGTGGTATTTAAAGGGCATATTTCAATCTAATTTCCTCATGTTACAATGCTACTATCAAGAGAGAGGTGACAAACCTCCAATCTGCATCCCAGACAAGACTCATTCCAGATTAGTTAGTAATCCCCCAAAACAAGATGAAACAGAGGTAACTCCGACTAAAGAGATGAGTTTAACATCAGATGTGCAGAGAGACTCAAAGATCCTCATGTTCTGGCTTGTTTCTGTTCATTTTACCCAATAAACACAACAAAAGCCAATGACTGGATGTGAATGCTTACGTGATTTATACTGATTTGATTTACTCATAAACACAGCCAGGAGGTAATCCATTCCCAGATCTTTGCTTTATTTTATTTCCCTACTTGTTTCACATAAACATACCACAGAAGAGAACCATGCAGCTCCCACCACAAACATCCAAAGGAATTCCAGGAAAACCAGGAGAATTCGGGATAAATCTTATTTTCTATTACACAAGAAAGATGTTGCAAACCACGTCTAGTTTTACAAAGAGGGTGGAAGTGTATAATCTCACCTTAAAACAACTGAAATCCTACATATGACCTAAGCCTTGCTGTGTGTTTATCAGCTGTTTTAAATGCCCAGAAGCTAGCTGGTCTCACCACACAAGCAGCTTATAAACCGGCAAGTCGGGGGCTCAGAGGTGTTGAGTGATACAGAGATAAGGAGGGTAGGAAGAAAGGGTAAGGTGAGAGGACACCAGGACTTTTGGGACACTTTCAATCATATAAATAGTTTCATATGACCTATGGCTGACAGGGAAATGTCTAATGGGATCATTGTTATCTGATTGTTTTTCCCTCTTTTGACACACATACCACATTTGTTCCACCAATGTTTAACCTACAAGTACTTAAAAGGTGGAAGCAACAGAGTCCATACTGAAGTAACAGAGACTTGAGATATCCTCAAAAAATTCCTGATTAAAAAACAAACAAGCCCTTATTTATTCATGTGGTCTGAACTGTCACAATGCAGCGCAACAAATAGCATTGACACAAGCCAAATTGTTGTCGTCACACGCATTCCTGAGAAAGCATGCACTGTTTTTGAACACTTTCCTGGCATTCAGATTTGTATAGAAATGCTTAGATATGTTGCCTCATAGGTTAACCCCCTCAGCTGAATCACTGCTTAGAAAGAACACAGCTTCCCTTTCCTTGTTTGTAACAGTCGGTGACTAATTTCAGCTAATTATAAGGTCATTATTTCAGAAGTGAGACATAGTTGTCTCAGGGCTATGCAGTCAATAAATCGTACAGTGGACGGAGAGCTGTCTGACATAACATCTGTAAAATGTGTAGTTTGGATTTGAGTTCCTGTTGATGGTTAACTTACTCAGGGCAAGTCACGCTAAGTAACAAGTGGGAAATAAATAAAGATGCAGGGCTTAGAGTTAACGTCTCTGGTCAAGGTCAGTTTTTGGCAATTTGCAGAAAATCCTCTGTGGTGTCCCACGATGTTATTCCATAGAAAAGCTGACAGTACGTGAGGTTAACATAAGGCCACAGCCTTTAAGAGAGGCTATAAACCACAAGCATGCGTCAGTAATTCGTCACTGTTCCTGCAAACCGGACGATTATTTGTGGCGCGAGGGCATTCCTCCAAGAATAACCGGAGTGTGCTAGTGTTTGGGATTGGGTGCAGTGTGTATGAGATGGCTAATGTTTGATAGTTTTTTTTTTCTGAAAAGAAAAGCTAATAGAGAAGGAGGCATTTTAAAAAATAACTAAATAACTGTGAGATAATCATTCGGACTGAGTTGATTCAACAGTGTGTAGCCATTCTACAACCCAGTCAATCACCATGACACACCAGTAGCTTGCTGGGTTTAGATGTGGTTCAAGCCCAGATGAGAGCAGTCATTTCTAACTGCGGATCAAATACAAGCAAACATCTAAATTTAATACTTTGTGACAACTAACTTAAATGAAAGAAGTAACTTCTATGGAAATCACACTTCTGCATTTTCTTGCTTGGAATCAACTCACAGAGAAGAACTACAGACCACAACTACATCTAAAAAAATCACATCTGTCTTCACATCCTTAGCTAAAACCCATTCTTGTAAATCCTTCATTAGAAGAATGTGGCTGCAACAGATACTAATGTGTGTATTACTGCATTTTTTCCTCTAGTATGCACGTTCTGTACATCACTTGAAGATACACTGGCTGTACCACAAATGCATAAGGCGTAGTTTACTGAAGGAGCAAATACAATCTGTTGCCCTTCTTGACTTGTAAGGTCTTGACCCTGAGCCATTTAAAGCTCGAGAGTGTGACGTGTCAGTGTGTTCACATACCAAAATGATACAAAGAAATTTGGAAAATGGCTTAAAATGAAGACATTCATAAATACATCCTCAAATCACCTCAGCCCCTAACGCTTTATCTTTTCTATCTCCTGTCATCCTGTCTGAAGGCCACAGATAAGACAAGGCTGTCTCAGTCAGGAGAGCTCTGGAAGACAGCTCAGAGATGTTTCCTTTAGAGAAAACGCCCTGATAGAGAAGTGTTGAAAAAAATTAAACCTACTTTCCCAGGGAATCGGCTTTATGTTGCTCTGAACTGGATTGTTAAACTAAGCTGTGGGACTTTAGCAGAATCATAACACTTTGGTCTTATTTTTAGTGCTTCGTGAGCACTGCTGCATTGAAGAAATAAAGAGCTTTCCTTTTCTCTCACATGGTTTATAATATGTAGACTCCAGCTCTGAAATTCTTTAGATTCCTGGTTATTGGAGAGCTTCAATCCATTATTCTATACATGTTTCAGGTGCTCTGACGTATGTGAACAGATCAAATATCACCCAAACAGCTCTTGTGTCACAATCATGCACTGTATCAACAGCAGCTGAAGTCCTATGTTCAACCAACTCAACCCCACAGGCTTGGGGTGGGCTCAAACACTTTATTGCAATGTTTGAGATTATTTGCATTTGCAAATCATACAGCCCTTAAATTATGACTAAAAAAACTCCTGGAAAGAGTTTTGTTTGCAGGATTGTGAGGATTAAAGGAGTGGCACATGGAAGCTTGCACTGGCACAGGCAGATAACAAGAGATTACCTGTTCTGTTGTTGTGGTGCCCATAGCACACTCCTGATCTCACCTAGGTAATGAATAGCTGCAGAGTAAACCAAGCTCCCTGAGTGCAGCACCTCCAGAGCTGTGTAACGTTATTGAACCAATAAATCACTCCAGCATGAAACTCTGCAAATAGAGATCTGAGGTCTCCTCGGTCTGCATGCATCTAATAGCTTGTTTGCTGATTTTACCACAAACTTTGACACTGCAGTTTTATAAAAAAAAAAGAAAGAAAACAAGCTCGGAATAGCCTTCTAATAGATGAAAAAACAATAACCTTGAATAAAAGCGCTAACTGTAAACTTTGACTCACAGTGACACAATTAACACTGACTAAAAGTTGACTCACAGTGCAGTTTAATGTAACATCTGGAGTAAATATCTTCATTTTAGCTCTTCTCCAGCTCAGTCTCCAATAAGACTTTTGAGCAGGAACTACTTCAGAGGTATTCAAGTAAACCGTTGCATGAAATATCACATCTGCTACTTTATTTGTGCAGCATGTGTTTTTTGTTAACACATCTTTATGTGTTTATTCCTGTTTAACACATTTACTGTCAAAACAAATATTATGTATGTAGTTCTATTATAACCACAGAATGTATAATATGGTTACAGCATCGTTCTGGCTCAAATCAGATATTTGTTTCAGCTGATGGAGGACAAAGTGTCACTTAATGGGTCACTGGAAATGATTTAACCTCTTCACTGGTGTTGAGTGGTTAGTTATTGACCATAAACCTTGCACTAATGGCTTGACAGCTGAAAGCAACAACAACAATAATAATAATAAAACTAAGAAAGTAGCAAAAGCCTCATTCCAAACTAGATAATTTCAGTGAAAGATATAAGTCACACACCCTAATGCAATATTCCGTGTGCAGCCTATTTTGTGTTTAACAAGCACTTTTATTATTACCTTTGGAAATTTGGATAGCAATGTTTTGGGTTCGCACATGTGTGGACAAACCGTTGCAAAGAAACGAGAGCGTGTAATGAGCTGTAATTCTATATAAATAGGTAATTTAACGTTTAAAACTATGTTAAGAAGTAGAAGACATATTCTTACCCTGCTGTCACACGGTCCGAAGCCAGTGCCGTAACTTCAGTGCGCTTTCTGACCGATGGGACAGTGAGAGAGCTTCAGTCCAAACAACCAAAGAGTGCGCTGCGCTTCACTGTCAAGATAAGTCCCTCCCCCGGTGAAACTTCGGTCCGCGTGCACCGCCGGACCGGAAATCATCACGCAAACATGCATTCTACTGGGTCGAAGTGAAGCGTGGCTTCGGTCTGTTTAGGCTTGTTGTTTTAAAGAGTTTTAAAAAAATATATATATTTAATTTCAGTTTAACGTGGCACAATACTGACTTTCAATGTCATGAAACACATATCAATAAGATGGTGGTGATTCTGGAGTCTGGATAAATGCAAAGTTATTTGTTAAGTGTGTTGTTCCAACAACACAATAAATGTCACAGCTCCCAACTGTTAACATGATTAATCTAAAATTTCCTCTTTGCACATTCCTGAACTCATGAACGTGAGACAAATATAAATAAATGAATCAAATCAGTCGGGTAATGGGAAGCTCTTGACTTGCTCTTGTCAGACTCATGCTTCTGCTCTGTACATAGCCTATTGATTTTCTCGACAGTCAATCCAATACATGTTTGGACAGAACATGGGATAAGTTGCGTTTAAAAGCAATCGAAATGCATCAGCAAGCTTTAAAACAAATCAATTATACTGTGATTAAAACAGAAATGGGTTAATTCCACATTGCACATGGAAAGGTTTTCCAAATGGTTATGGTTATCTAACCTGCCACGACTTTTCCAGTGTTATTCTGTGCTTATAGGTTAATGACACTGTAATAGGCTATATTAAACAGATAAGTTGCATCTCAGTTTGAAATGTAACTGGTTTTTGGTTTAAGTCCTGCAGCGACACCCAAAGGAGACCACCGTATATTGCAAAGATCGTCTATTCGTGCATCCATTTCAATACGTGCTCCAGTGCTGAGTTGCGGGGAGCTTGAGCTTATCCCAGTACCTAGACAGGTCGCCAATCCATCCCAGGCCCACAGAGAGGCTCGTGGAAGTCATGTAGCAATTACTGGTGCAACAGAGTAAATAATTTAATTATTCTGCTGCTGTTTTTTTTCATATTGACCGATAAAATCGCAAGCGCGTATTCTCGCTATACATCAGTTAATTGCTACTCATTTAACAAAGCAAAAAAAGTAGACCTAATCACTATATCATATAGTTTATTGTAAGAGATTGGCTTAGAAGCTGGTGGTGCTTTTCTGGTGATTGTCAGAGTGAAATGAAACTTAGATACACAATTTCTGTGTTGTTTTTATACATCATTGTGATACAGACAGATAAAACTCATGTTTGTTTATTTATCAGCTAAAGGTTAATAATTCGTCACTATGAAGGCTGGATATTTATTTATATATCACAGTTCTTCATGGAGCAGTGCATATATGCTGTGGCAGGCGGAGCTCTCGGTCCATCCACCACAGCAGCGCATCATTATTTGTCAGAGGAGGAGGGGAGCTTTAGTCCTTTTTTTAGTGGGATACAGACCGCTATTCTCAGACCCAGTAGCTGGACTCGAACAAGTGTGGCCTTATAAAAAAAAAGGGGAAAAGAAAGGGCGACGGCAAAAACAGGGACAACGACACATTTCAAGGCAAATAATTAAATAAAAGCATATCTGGATGTGGATTTCAGACTCATTTACAGTAAGTTAAAGTGTGATTAACTTTCTTAATGTCTGCCCTTCAGATAACAGCTTGGTTTTGGGTCGGACCGCCAAGAGAAATGTGCGAGTTAATGTAGTTTTTCCTCGTGGTTTTCTGTAGGCAATCGTATCCTCTCTACACACACTTGTGTGTGAGTGCTTTTATGAATGAATGTTAAAGGAGCTATGTTGTCAATTGTTTCACAAAGAATAGCTGATCGTATCTGTGTGTAACCAGTGTAATTAATTTGTTTCATGCAGGATTTTGTGCAACACAGTCACTGAAAGTACATCTGAGTGAAAGATTTTGTCATGAAAAAAAGTAGCTTGCCTTTTTCTTCTGTGCTAAATTGAATAGAGATGTTAGATGTTAGATATTCTGTGTGCATACCAGGCTGGATGAGGAGGCAGCCTGGAGTGAAAAGCTAAACAAGTTGCCTTTTAAAAATAATGTTGGCATGGTTCAGTTTGACCCAAGCAGTCTTGACAGTCTTGACACTGATATTAGAAACTCTCATCTCATTGATTGAATATATTGAAAGTAAGCCTTCTTTTGTCCATGCCTGACCATGATAAAGAAAAAGCCTAATCCAATCATTACAGCAGCGACCTATGGATTTAAGATCCTGAGTATCCTGCCTGAGGGTTCAGCAGCAGCTCAGAAGAACAGTGAAGCTGTTTGGCTCTGGAAACCTTTACTCAAGTTGACACCAGTTTGGACTCACTGGAGCAAAAGAATACCCGATGGCACAATGTTTGAAGAGGGCTTTCAAATGATACTGACCACCGTGCTGTCTGGCACTCTGCTGGTGGCTGTTCTGGTTCTTCTCTGTTATTTTACCTGCAGACTGGCTGGGTCAATGCCTTTGGGTGGACCTGGGCGCTTTTGAAGCCAGTACAGCAATGACTACTGACATGCTGCATCTGAGGAATGGTAAAAGTAACAGCTTAGTATCAGTATTAGTTCATTTTCTAGCTGCTTAGTCCAATTCAGTGTCAAATAATTGATTAACAAATGCCTGGTCGGTGCTGGAATAATGTTTGATTGATCTTGTTTGGTTGAAATTTGCATGTTTCTTAGTAAACCAGACGGTGAGTTTCAAGTTTAGATAATATTTATTTGGAGGTGAATGAGGTTGTCACTGCATGCTGTTTGATGTTTTATTGGGTCCAGTCAGAAAAAGGAACAAATGAGAGATATCATAGACTACTCAGAGGCTAGGTCCTAATGGGAAACATTTTGATGGGATTAAACAGATGTACTCATAGTTGTGATTAAAAGGTGTGAGTTCATAGATAATTGCATGAAATGTGTTCCAGTATCATGAAAAAAAATCTGAAGCCTTTTGTCAGATCTGTGCAGGTAGAAGATTTAGTCACGAAGGCATTGTATTTGAAACCTTTTGTGCAGTGGTAGGCATGTAAAGTCCATCATTTGGTGTTAATCGGCTTTGTTATGGCTCTTAAACCTGCCAGTGCTGTGGAACTCAATCCCATTAAAACGACCTTGACTATAAGGAAGGAGGCGGAGGAGGAGGGAGTGGATAATTATAGATGGCAGTCTGACTGGTTAAGGCCCATACGGGTCATTGTTGTGACCCTGAGAAGAAAACACAACGCTTATTTTTATAAACACTTGTGCCGTGCTGCAAAATTTTATTATATTGAATGCTCCACTTCATACAGTACAAAAAGATGTAACCCTATTCAAGCAGCATTGATGACATGGAAATAAAAAGCAATAGTTTATTGCTTTTTCCTGCATCATTACGCAGACACAAACCTTTAAAATCTGTTTCTTCATGGACAGCATAAAAAAACCTAAATCTATAATGAAATTATGGTGAACATGACCATTTGCCTGTTAAAAAAGCATCAATATTTACTGTAAGATCAGTTTGTAACTCATCTGATGAAAGTATAAGATATGTAAGACTGGAGTTTAAAGATTGGATGAACTCAGTCTGAAAATATGAGGTTTATTTTTAAGCACGGCATTAAAAATGAAGGTAACATGTTCCTTCAAAACTCTCAGATATGATTAAAAAACCCTTGCTGCTAGACATTTTGAGCAGTATTTTGCCTGACACAGGCGTGTTTGGTCAAATCACCTCACAGTAAATAAAATTAAACCTGTGTGTCAGAGTTAATGCATGACGAGATGACACATAGTTAATAACTAGTATGTTTTCTTAATCTCTGTTAGTCGGTGACACAACTGGAGCCAGGCTTCCACAGCTTTTCAAAGTGACATCTTATGGCTGTCTAGACTTACGCATCAGCCACACGCTGACGACGACAACATGAAGGTGTCATCCCTGCTCATTGTCTCCTTCTGTCTGATTTCGGGGAGCTTAGGAAAGCCCCTTGTCCCCGGTAAGTGCAGCCCCCCCCAAAAGCAAGCATTTAGCAATTGTCTTTTATTAATTATTAACATCCAAGTACAGTACATAAGAATTCCTGCTCAGTTTGGCATTTTGAGCTTGCAGCATTGTTACTGATTAAATCTGAAGATGCTATTCAGGCTTCAGCATAGTGTTTCAGTGTTTTCAGTGTAGCTTAGATGTATAAGGGGGTTAAATTGCATAATTTCACTGGTGTAGTATTCTGTTTCAGTGTTGTGTTGCTTCACTGTTATTGATGCTAATTCCTTATTCTGGAGCATTGTTTTACAGATAAAACACAAGTGATCTCTGTAACTATCCATGTCAAACCAAGCTTGATAATTGTATTACTTCAGAAAAGGAGAAAGACCCTAAGTTTTGGAACACATGGGCTCAGCAGACCCTGAAGAATGCTTTGGACTTGCAAAAGCTCAATAAAAACCAAGCAAAGAATCTCATCCTCTTCCTTGGTGATGGTAAGATGCGGCATCATTACTTTTTTGTTTGTATTCATATAATGGTGTTCTTAAAGTTCATCAACAAAGTCTGATTTTATATCAGTGTTTTCTGCTTTGATGGCTGGAATTCTTGTAAGCTTGATTTATTTATGCTGGAATGATATACAGGATGTAGTGATGTAGGAGAAGATGGATTACATTTTTTAATGTTTTCAGATGTGAGCTGATGAAATAACAGCAAACAAAGCTGCCATCGGATCACAGGGCTTCTGTTTGTGGGAACTCACTGTTGCACAGAAATCTTTATCCTCCACTGTGTCTCTGCAGTGCAGGCACAACACTGTGTTCAGGGTCATGTTAGCACAGGTACAGAATACCTGGGAAACTGTTAATAATTTCAATGGGATAGATGAAACTAACCCCTAACCAACAGTGTCCTCTCTGAGCCTTACGTTTGGTAAGATCAGTAAATGCATGAAAAGGTCTTCAACACTACTGTAATCACAGTAGAGCCTCCATGCATCTCTAGCTTCTGGAGCTTGAGATATGTGAGATATTTCCACCTTGTATTTTACATTGTATTTTTGTAAGGCATTGAGCATGGAAAACTAAACACTCAAAGCCCAAAAACATACTAACTTTGATTAAAAATGTACTAAATGAAACGTGGTGTGATTATTCTGTTGTTATGTTATGTACTGAATCTAGATAAGCAAATAAGTTATATAACTTTTCACTCATTCTATTATTGTTTTTGTTGTAACATATGCCTAAGGAAACATTTTGCTCGGGAAAACGTGTCATGTGAAAAAGTTTCATGTTTCATACTGCATGTGCTGGCTAAATCTGCTCCTGCTGAGGGGAAATCAGTCTGAACACTCAACCTGGTTTTGTTGTTTAGGTATGGGCGTCCCCACGGTGACTGCTGCTCGAATACTAAAGGGTCAACTGAATGGACAGAGTGGAGAAGAGACACTGCTGGAGATGGACAAGTTCCCTTTTGTGTCTTTGGCAAAGGTTTAAGTATCTACAGTATTTTATGATGCAGTGATTTTGATAAGGCTGTTAATGGTTTCCTCGCTGGACATGTGGCAAGTAACAGGGTGCCTGACTGTGTCACATAATGTCCAACCAACTGTGTATTTGGTCACATGTTTGATAAAACAAAAGAATAATGTTGGATCATTTCAGCATTACCATTTAAACCAGCTGTACATTTACCAGCTGATAGCAAAAAAATCTGTGCACTAAAGGCTACACGTGTCCTTTCATTGACTGATTACTAAGTATATTAGGTTAATTGATTATATTATAATAATAAAATGTATTTTATTAGCCTAAAATGATTTAGCAAATATTTAAATAGCTATTTATTTGATTGGCATCATATGTTGATTGTCATAGCTTGAGTTATTGGTTTATTTTGTTTGTTTGGCTCCTGTTTTATTTTGGTGTTGTTCCTGTTTTGGCGTCTTGTATTTCTATTTAGTTTCCTGTTTATTAGTTTCACTCATTCACTTCATCTGTGGCTTGTTTCAGTTCTTCCTCGCGGTTCATTAGTTTACTTTAGTTTCTATCGTTGCATGTATCTGGTCTGTTGGCCATTAAGTCCTGTTTACCCTGCATGACATCAGCCTTCTGCCTCATGCCTGCATTGGATCCACACCTCCGCACCACTCAGTGTTACATTGATAGATGTGGGTTACAACCACAAAAATCTTGCCAAATCCTCTTTGCCAATGCCAGTCAGCTTATTATATTAACTAACACTTGTTTTGAGCTTCTGGCATCCCCATTGCTAACAATCAGGTGACTGATTGCTATCTGATTAGCAGCCCCTCTGAGTATGCACCCTGCTGCAGTGGTCAGCTGGATCATAGAAGTGGAAGTGCAGAAATGGCTATGCTGGTGGTGGGTGATGAAGGCACCAGGCTATTGTGGCTTTGTATTGTTACATTATTAATATGTCTTGTTTCTTCAGACTTGATTCATCCACCTGATAGATGACAACTAATACAATTTTCCATTTCGTTTTGTGTCAAGTGTTTATATTTATGAATACTTGTTGATAATAACAACAATTGCAGTTCTATTTTTTGTAAACCCACACTAAATAAACATGTTAATGACCTGTCGGTGATTTGTGCTCTTGCAGACATACAACACTAACGCACAGGTGCCCGACAGTGCTGGCACAGCCACGGCTTACCTCTGTGGGGTTAAGGCCAACGAGGGCACAGTGGGCGTGAGTGCAGCTGCTGTTCGCTCCCAGTGTAACACCACAAAGGGCAACGAGGTCACCTCCATCCTCAAATGGGCTAAAGATGCAGGTGAGGAGATTTTCAACAAGCTTGAAATTACAGTCAGTTTTTTTTTGTCCAAATGATGAAGTTTCTTCCATTTCATGTCTGCAGAAACTAAATTATGGCTGTAGATAATGTTATGTTAATGTGAAGGGGGAATGCTCGCTGCAGTGACTGGATAGCTTAAAGCATTACCTTTGAAGTGGTCTGGAAAGTGGTGCTCCGTAGACATGTTTTTTTAGTCTGCTCATTCCCACTTGCAGACATTCAACCTTTGAACCAAAATTACCTTCAGGGCAAATTTTAAATAAAATCTTAACCAAAAAAAAGTTTTAATCTTCAAACAGACCGTGACCAGTTTAGACTAATTTGCTAAATTATTCCCTGCATCACCAGTCCACACCACGAAGCATCTGAGTCCTTG
The DNA here is from genome assembly GCA_037177535.1 of Pseudomugil gertrudae. Classification (NCBI taxonomy): domain Eukaryota; kingdom Metazoa; phylum Chordata; class Actinopteri; order Atheriniformes; family Pseudomugilidae; genus Pseudomugil; species Pseudomugil gertrudae. The sequence continues at coordinate 10,799,156 of JBAMHV010000003.1, read as the reverse complement.
ATTTAAAATATTTATTTTTCTTCTGAGATACGCTCTACATATTTACAAGGTAATGAAAACACTTTGGTTTAGAAGCAATTACTCAAGCTGATGTCAATTTGTTTACAAAACTTCAGTGAAAGCTTCCCCCAAAAATTTATTAAACCCTAAATATGTAAATTGGGATTAGATATCTGCAGGATTTAAACGCTCCTAACCTCAATATCTTTTTTTTTTAACCTCGATATCTGATGAAAGTGGCTGTGCTTAGCTGTGTGGCTAAGTTAGTCCTGAAAAATATTTCATTTAAAATGCAGAAGAGAAATAATGAGTGTGAAGAAACTGCCCAGTTTTTATCTGTATAGAAGTGCAAGCTGACATGAAAGTGGGATTTAATGTCTGTTGTGCACATTTAGTGCATGTTTTCTTTCTTATTTATTTTTAAAAATGTCTTTGAAGAATTAATTTAAAAAGTTGCTCGTTTAATCAAGATTTTTAATGGACTATGTGATTTGTAGCGGCCAATCCTCCACATATCTACTAATGCCCTGAAGCACAAACATGCTCCTCATTTCCCATAACCAGTGAAGAAGAAGAGACTATGGAGAAAAACCCAAGATTTATTATATTTCACCCTTTAACAAAATCTGAAAAAAACACTTTGTTTAGGGATTTTTACTATTTATTACCATGTGATCAGTCAAAATTATTGTGCAATCTTTTCTTGGGCCAGTATAATGAGGTGTACAATAGGGTTTCTACCATAAAGTGATGCAAAATGTCTCAGAAACTGCATATCAAATATGATATGTTTGGCTTTACAGGTTAAATATCTGACACTTCATATAAGCAACAGACTCATGTGGTCCAGTGCCATTCCATGCCTAGTAAGGAAAATGCTGGCATTCTCAGACTGAAAGCAGAAGTCCTAAGCAGAGACTTGACACAGTCAGGTCCCCACTTGTCAATGCTCTTACCTTTTAAGAAGTATCAACTGGTTTAACAGGTTAAGATGCAGCTTCTTCCTCAGAGCAGTAGCTTCCATTGGGAGGAAAGGTTATGGAATTGAGCAACATTTAAAAGACTAAATAATGAAATGTACCGCAGCAGAAGGGACAGATATCACTAATAGCTGCCATGGAATAGCTAAATTTGATACAAGGCTGCAGTATGAGTGAGCAAAACAGAAAAAAACTGTGGCTCAGCAAGGAGATGTTAAATATAAAATCTAATTCTGAAAGAACTTGTAATAAAAGATGTACTATTTTTGCTGTGATTAAGCTGCTTTTGTGTGTGTGTTACAGGAAAGTCAGTGGGAATAGTGACCACGACGCGTGTGAACCATGCAACTCCAAGCGCTGCTTATGCCCACTGCGTGGACAGAGACTGGTACTCCGACAATGAAATGCCAGCTGAAGCCCTGACGGCTGGGTGCAAGGACATCGCCCTGCAGCTTTTTGAAAACATTCCCAACATAGACGTGAGTTAAAATCTGTGCAGTGGTTTGATGATCTATCATTGTGTTTTCCCACAGAAAACTCAAAAGATTTTGTTTTATCAAGCTGGAGTTTTTTATGTTGCCTGTCTGTTGTTAATTTAGGTGCTCAGTAATTTAGGTTTAGAGGCAAGATTGTTGTGACATAGTGACATGTAAGTTTATTGATGATGTCCAGCCTCAGATGTTTATCCTCAGATGTAAGTTTTGCATAAAAGGATCTGATAAATGACTGTAGAATAGAAGAGCCTCAAATGAAATCTTATTGAATTGTTTACAAAACAAACTGCACAAATAATTTGTTTTACAGTCCTGGTTTATTTGTCATTATTTTTTTGTAACCATTATTATTATTATTTTAAAACTGTTTATTGTTTTTAAATATTTTTCAAAATAATTAACATTTTTTATTATTTATTTCCCTGTTAAGTGTCCTACCTTCCTGTGTTGCTTTGTCTAATTATGTACATTTGTTTCAGTTGTGGTTGTTCTAAAGGCCTTTGTAAATAAAATTCAGCTCAGTTGTTTTGGATTTGCTGTGTTCATTTTAGTTTGTAAGATTAAGATTGTGATTTAGTTATCTCTATGTAACTTTTCAGGTGGTTATGGGGGGAGGAAGGAAATATATGTTCCCCAAAAACAAGCCAGATGAAGAATACCCTGATGTAGCAAAGTACAATGGCACACGGAAAGATGGGAGAAACCTGGTGAATGAATGGATAGACAAAATGAAGGATAAGGTACTTTTCCCTCCTTCTTTTTCTCTTTTTTTATTGACCCATTAAAGTTTCTTGTTTTGAAGTTCAAAGGGAGTGCAGTGCTACATTTCTTCTTTCCCCTGCAGAATGGTCATTATGTATGGAACAAGAGCCAGCTTCTATCCCTGAACCCAAACAATGTGGATTACTTACTGGGTATGTCAGTGTCATTATAAAATTCTCATTGAAGTGTAAATGAGGAGGCATTAGTGTCTGCATTTGCTTATTTCCTGTGTGTAATATGCTGTTCTTCCTTGCATTGCTGCTGTTATTCCAGGTATCTTTGAACCTGTGGATCTGTCTTATGATTTAGAGAAGAACTCAAATACTGAGCCTTCACTGACAGAGATGGTGGATGTAGCTATTAAGATCCTGAAGAAGAACCCCAATGGATTTTACCTGCTGGTAGAAGGTGGGTTTGTTTAATTTACAAGGCAAAAAAAGCACATTTGTCTTCTTTTTCAGGTACTGGCTTCAAAGATGATCTTGAAAGTACTTCATGGAAACCTAATGATAACAGTTTGCCAAAATATTGTGAGATACTGATACTTATTAAATGCGTTAAGCTTTTCCTTCTGATTGTAATAATGCAGAAAAATATGTCATATATTTTTAATTAGTGCAGTATTCCCAGTCGCTTATATCTGCCATCCAACCCACTATGACACAGTTTATTTTACGTAAGTTTAGTCTCTGCAAACATAACACTAAAACATGGCCGTTTGATTCAGTGGAAGAGAAACTGCTTATCAAGGTTGGTGGATGCAGGACTCAATACTGAGCAGGCAGATCTAATGTTTGCAGAACATGAACTTAATTAAAGCTAAAACAGAGATCGTAAAAATCTAAATACTGAAGTGACATTAAAACCGAGTGAAACACAGCAAAATCTAAAGTATATCAAAGAGCAATCTAGAACAGAGCACAACATTTTCAAGTAGAACTTAAGAGTAACTCAGCAAATTCCAAACAAAAACCCAAAGAGCTTAACACTTATCTCAAATATTGCTGCCCACACTTCTGCACAACATAACCCAGCAGGAATGTGACTGATAGTAGGCAGAAAGAGCAGGGTGGTCTGCAATTACTGAGATTGGCCTTTCATCAAATGACTTACAGCTGTACACTGACAACCACAATAATACACTGTGTTCTCATGGAAACATGTTCTGTTAAAGACTTAACCGACATTAAAAATCAGAAATCACTGAAGTTGCTTAAAATATGACCACGATAGAAATCAGATCATGTTTTTTTAGAGAATGTCAGTTTGTGAAATTTACATTTAATGGTTACACAAACGATAAACTGGAGGTGGGGCGTGAGCGTCTTGTGGCTGGGTTCAGCCCAGCCTGAAGGAGTTACATGGGCCCCTCCTCCCGTGGTCTCAGCACCTGCAGGAGGGGTCATAGGCCCTGGTGGTGCGATCCCCGGCTGCAGAAGCTGGCTTTAGGGATGTGGAACATCACCTGGTCCGGGGGGTTGAGCGATTCTGACTAGACATAGTTGGACTCAGCTCAACGCACAGCGTTGGCTCTGGAACCAGTATTCTCGAGAAGGGTTGGACCTTCTTTCACTTTGGCGTTGCCCCTGGTGAGAGGCACCGAGTGGGTGTGGGCATACTAATTGCCCCCCGGCTGGGCGCCTGTACGTTGGGGTTCACCCCGGTGGACGAGAGGGTAGCCTCCCTCCACCTTCGGGTGGGGGGACAGGTCCTGACTGTTTTTTTTGCCTATGCACCGAGCAGCAGTACAGAGTACCCACCCTCTCTAGAGTCCTTAAGGGGATTGCTAGAGAGCGCTTCCCCCGGGGACTCCCTCGTCCTCCTGGGTGACTTCAGTGCTCATGTGGGTGATGATAGTGAGACCTGGAGAAGTGTTATTGGGAGACATGGCCCCCCCCGATATGAACCAGAGTGATGTTCTGTTGCTGGACGTCTGTGCTCGTCACGGATTGTCCATCACGAACACCATGTTCCAACATAAGAGTGCCCACATGTACACCTGGCACCAGGACGCGCTGGGCCGCAGTTCGATGATCGACTTTGTAGTCGTATCGTCAGACTTGAGGACATGTGTCCTGGATACTCGTGTGAAGAGAGGGGCGGAGCTGTCGACCGATCACCACCTGGTGGTGAGTTGGCTCAGATGG
>JBAMHV010000003.1:10765445-10775445 GCA_037177535.1 Pseudomugil gertrudae | reverse complement strand
TTATATAAATAAATATATAAACAAAACAAAAAAAGACCAAAACAAAAACACTCCAATCTATGACATTTGAGGGTATCATATTTAACAGAGAGTGACAAAAATATAGGGCTCGTCCGGGATTTGAACCCGGGACCTCTCGCACCCTAAGCGAGAATCATACCCCTAGACCAACGAGCCACGTGACTCATCTGCTAGGATTGTGAGTTTTATATCTTCATGAAACGCGGCCAAACTACATGCAAAAGGTGAACGGAATTTTTTTTCCCACTTGCTTTTTGTCAATTGGAGTTCTTTTTGTCGCTCATTCATTTCCTCTGAAAGCGCAAAATTATTTTAACATCATATCAGACAGTAATTTTTCTGAGGACAATGTAACAGAACTTAGGTTTAAGAATGTATTTTTAAATAAAGTAGAAAAGTCGATCGTTTAATTTTACACACAAAAAACACGTGTGTTACGTTATTAAATAACCGCGAGAGGTCATCAGTTAGCAAGAGGGAGAAGAAACCAAAGCTGTAAAACGAGGTAAGATGCACCACTACAGTCTTTTCCCGCCTTGGTTCGGCAAGAGAAAAGTATAACCACCTTTGCATTTCGGTTCGTCTGTTTTTAGGTTAAATTTTTTAGTTTGCTACTTTAGTTACAGTCTTAAATTTTATTTAAGTCTTTTATTTGGTTATTGTCTTTGTTGTGTACTAGTATTATTTGAGAAGTTTCTGCTGTTTCTTTCTGTGAAGAAATAATTTAACACTTTGCTACAATAATACACAAGACATAATATAGAACTATTTGTTTTTAAAGATTTTTTTAATGTGTGTGCTTGTAGGAACCGTTGTAAACAAATCATCAAAAACAAGTTGCTTTTACTCCACTGACAAACTTTTGTAGAAAATATCAGTACAAACATTAATGATGTCACTTAACCCAAATATCTGTAGATTGGTCCATTAGCTGAACTGACTGTATAGCCATTAGACTTTGTTTTGTTTTGTAGGATCTAAAGATTTTTGAGTGCAAATACACCCTTTAAACAGCAAATCAGATTTAAGTGCTGGACAATGTTTTCCTAATGACTGAGCCATTCCACTGAATGGGTGCCATTTCAGTCCCTAGGAAATTTGATGTATAAATGTTTATGAAAATTATTAGTAAAATTCACTTTCTTACTTGGCTAACTGTCCTGTACAATGATCGAATCCCAAATTTAAACTATGCTGGGAAAATTAATCTACCATTTCTCCTGTCCTTTGCTCTAGAATGCGCCGCTATGTGGCTGCAAATTGTGGTAGCCATTAAATAAAATAGCACAAAGCTTTAACATTAAAGCTTCATTAAAGGGGGATATATCATACTTTCAAATCCTTCCTTTAACATATAAATTATTGTTTTTTTGTCTGTATAAAGTTCTCACTCCACACACACCTTATAACCCTGTTCTGAGGTCTGTCTTTGGAGCAACTTGTTTTGGTTCGGTCTCTTTAAAAGATAATGATGCCTGTCATGCCTAACCCTCTAGGTCACAGAAAGTTCAACTCCACCCGGTTCCACCATGTTTGATTGCAGCGATATGCTAATCTCCCAGCAGAAAAACATTTTTATTGGTAAGTTTACTATAAATGCCATTGATGGAAAATGTATCCATTCACAACATTGATTACCTGGAAGTCCACAACCTTATTTGGCAGACCCACAGCAAATACCGTGATGTAATAGATTAAAAAAAATGTAATAGAGAAAATTCAACAAACTAGACATTTTTGGTGAATCTTTAGATTGTGCTTAGTCTCCTCATGCTGTTAGCAAGGATGCCATGAAGTTATATTTCATGTATTTGCCATGTCTATGCTGAAATCTCAGTCCTGTTACTCTCTGCCTTGTTGCTCATTTTATTAGTAAAATGATTAAGTATCAGTGACAGGACTCAACCATCCATTTCCATTTGCAACATGGAAATGGCAACCATTCGATAGAATGACCCAACTGATGGCTTTGTTTGATCAATAACCATGAATGAATCAATGGGGTTAAAAGCAGGTCACAGACACCCTTTTTACCAAACCATTGAGCAAGTAAAGAACATTTGTGCAAGTTTTACTGATTATCAGAAACACTAAATAAATATGGCATTTTGATAAGATATTTGTGTAACTATTATTAATCCAATTTATTCACAACTGAGCCAAGATATCCCATGTGGCTTGGATGCTGGAAGGAAGGAGATGCTTTGCTGGATGTCTTGTAAGTAGAGGTGGAGAAAAACTGTGTGCTTCTTAAAGCCCCCAAAAGATGTGCTTGAGTGGTTAACAGATGGCAGCTTCAGTTCAAGCACCCAAAGCAGGAGGGGTTGGCACATATTTCACAAGCATCTGAAGAAGTGATGATGTTCACTACAAAATGCAAGGAAAACAAAAAAGGGCAAACAATATAATACTGTCATTATACCAAAAACATGTTTAAATACCGTAACTCAAAAGTCCGATTTTCAGTTTTCTAACATATTAGTAGAAGTAACCATGGGAAATATCTGCGTTCCTGTACAATGATGACTGTGCTGTCTGAATCCGATTAGGTATAATGACTCTTCAAAGACACCCTTTTCTGGTCTGGTACTCTGATTACAGGACAAACTAAAGACAAACATTACTTGGGTGGGTGATATATATTGATAACATTGCAATTTCTCTCTGGGATAAATTAGGTATGTTAATTCAATTTGCATGACATTTACATCCATCCATCCATTTTCTACGGTGAATCCGAGGTCGGGTCGCGGGGGCAGCAGCCTAAGGAGGGAAGCCCAGACTTCCCTCTTCCCAGCCACATTCGCCAGCTCATCAGGGGGAATCCCGAGGTGTTCCCAGGACAGCCGCGAGATGTAATCGGTCCAGCGTGTCCTGGGTCTCCCCCGGGGCCTCCTCCCACAGGGACGTGCCCAGAACACCTCACCAGGGAGGCGTCCAGGAGGCATCCTAACCAGTAGCCTGAGCCACCTCATCTGGCTCCTCTTGATGTGGAGGAGCAGAGGCTCTACTCTGAGTCCCTCCCGGATAGCCGAGCTTCTCACCCTATCTCTAAGGGAGACACCGGCAACCCTGCTACAGAAGCTTATTTCGGCTGCCTGTACCCGGGATCTCATTCTTTCGGTCATGACCCACAGCTCGTGACCATAGGTGAGGGTGGGAATATAGAGCGACCAGTAAATTGATCCTCTTCACCAGTACAGACCTGTGCAGCTGCCGCCCGGCCACCAGATGCTCGCCCTCGTGCCACACCTCCAGGCCTGGCTCCAGAGGGAGGCCCCGGTGACCTGCTTCTGGGCAAGTGGGGCTTCCGTCCAATGATCTTTTTCTTCATAGAGGTCTTTGAGCTGCTCATAGTCTGGTCCCTCCCCCAGACACCTGTTTTCCTTGGGTGACCCTACCAGGGGCATAAAGCCCCCGACAACATAGTTGCTGGGATCTTCGGGACACACAAATCCCTCCACCACAGTAAGGTGGTGGCACATTTACATTAACAAATAAAAATGGGTGGAAACATCAACCTATAAAGATATTAGCTGACATACAGGACTATATCTAAAGTCTTGCAGGGGTGTCAAATTCAGGTCCTCAAGAGCTGCTTCACATCCTTCAACACACCGAATTAAAATAAAATAGAATGACATCTTGTCAACATCCTCACAATGACACATTAATTTCACCCAGCTGTTCCAGAGTAGTGAAACAACACAAACCTGCAGGTTTATGGCCCTCGAGAACTCGAGTTTAACACCTGTGCCTCAGAGTCTCCCGTTGTTTACACTCTTTGTGCTCAGCTAACCACCTGATGCATATTTACTTTAAAGTTTCATATTTGTAATATAATTCTAGCTAAACAAGACATATATCTTTGAATATTGATTCAGTAATCCAGTAGCATTCTTAAATATAACCCATGATATAAAATATATAACTCTTACCATACGTTTTGCAATAAACAATGGCAAGCTCATTTTTTTGTACACTATAAAAGCATGAAATGAATCTGATGACCTCAGCATGTGCATTGGTTTTGCTTTTTGACTATATTGTTTGACAGTCAGCTCTAGTTCTTTCTTGATATGTGATGGTAGCTGTGCTGACTGATTAACTGCTTTTGATCTCAGTTATTGCAATAAATAAAAACTAGTCTGACTTTTTCATACTGTTTGCTTTGATCCTTGCATTTCTGTCACTTCATGGTCTTGCTTAATCATACATTGCTGGCCATTCTGGCGATACAGTTTATTTGAGCTCATTTCCTTGCAAATATACCATTTAAGCAATACATTTAAAATGCAATTAAAATAGTTGAACTGAATATGATAATCGCTGCTATTTGAGGGAATTACCTGATAAATGAAAACTGAAGCTTCCTCTTAGGCGACCGATTTTGTCATAATAATCATAATTGTTTTGCAGTTCCTTCATGCAATTTGCTTTGTTTAAATATGACAGATATATGCTACTACATTATAGTGTGAACACATGCTCTAAAATGTCTAACATAGTCTCATCTGCAACAATAATGTGTACCAATACCTTCTGCAGCATGCTGTCTTTTTTATATTTAGATGGAGGCCAGAAAATACCATAGATGCATCTTTATCTATTGCTATAATATATTTCTGACAAATTTTAAAAATGTTTTACACCCCATTACATTTTTTTCTGACACAACCTTACCCAGGTTTAAGAAAACTTTTTCTGTTCCTTTTCTTTTGCACACTGGTTGAAAGACCCGAGGCAGGAGAGGGTGGCCACAAACTCCTGCAACACTCGTCTCTGCAAGGCAAGGGTTTACTTTGTTGTTGAGATCCATTAGCTCCTTCAGGTGCTTCACGGCTTCTAAGGGAAAGCTTTTGTCTCCAACCTGAAGGGAGGAGACAAGTAGCTTTAGGGACAATTCAAGGGTGGTACAATCCAACTCTTTTCCTTGTACAAGCTTTGAATGGTATTGAAAAACATTGACAATTTAAGTGTTCATTTATTGCCTCTTTGCTTGAGGTTTTACTAGGTAAAATGAAATAAAAGTGTATCAGGTAATTCTGCTGGAATACAAGTTTTCTGTTGTCACACATTAAAAACCTTAAAGAATGAAAAATATCTTTGTATTGGCATGTATGCTACTGAGACTTGTTGTGTTTAAATAGACAGAACATAATACTCACCTTGACTTGCACACTCATAGCTTCCTTATACAGACACAGCACCAAAACAAGAGAGATCATTATCGATTGCATTTTCAAATAGTGCAAGATTTCTTTCAACTCAGAGGACTGTTTCTTCTGTGCTGCATTCCTGGCCTTCCACTTTATAAATGTGCTGGGAAAGATTAGTCAGTGATTTATTAACAAAGACAACTGGCCATAAGTAACAAAGAGCAAAGGTAACAAACAGACATCATGTACAAAACGAGGAGATATTTTTGGATCCTCTTTTTTGTGGTTTATAATGTTTAATTTGTTTACAACACCTATCTAAGCTCTTACCTCCGTCAACATCATTTTCAGTATTGATCTATAGTTCCCAACCAACTCCACATTGAAACACAAGGCCACCTAATAAATGCCTATCTAACACTTTTTCTTCACAGATATTTGTCCAAGCTATCTGATAAGGTAACAGATATACAGTGTCTATATACAGTAGGCTATATGCACTGTTCCATGAGGGCCACTTGTTTAAATAACGGCAATGTTTATTTCCCAACATCATTTTTAGTGTTTATTTACATTTTAATACAAAGCTTTTAATAAAAAGCAAATGTTAAAAAGTCTCAAAAACAGGAACCTCTTCAGGAAAAAGTTATTTCATTTCTACAATATGAACTAACACAAGAAAAAGCATGATGCATCAGGTTTGAAAAGCAGCTGCATTTGAGTGTAGAGACAATGTGATGAGATGCAGTGTCTACAACACAATAGAGCAGAAATGATGTAGCCTGTGATATTCTAAATGTAATTTTTATGTTACAACAGTAATGAATTCACTTTGTTACCAGCTTCAGACTGATGTGAATACCACACATCTAGCAGTAAGAGTATTTGTTTTGCTTTTCATAGAGACTATCACATCAGCCCATTTTAAACTTGATTTTAAAGGCTAATTGAATTTTTACACTGTAGTGCCTCTGTACAAATGCAAATTCCTTTTTTGAATTTGACATCTGTGTTATATCCTGTCTCCTCCCCCGGAGATCTGTTCAGTCAAAGTCTCTTCCTCTGTCATTTTTTGCAATAATTTGCTTACGTTTCTATGCCAAATCCACCATAGTGCACCACCAAATTAGCGAGTGGGACATTTGACTTCTGATGTGTAACATAGTGCTAGAAAGCATAACTGTCACAGGGTTGTTTCTGTGTCCTTCTAGAGACCAAAATCTAATAACTCAGGCAAGCAAAAAAAACATGATGCTGGTGGTTTTTATTTGCTCACCTCCAGCAACTAAAGCATTTGTGGTTATGTTACAGCAGCTGGGTGGCTGGTTTCTCTTTGGAGTCCATCCCAGCACTCTGTCCTGTCACAGTGAGAATTATTTTTATACGGGTGAGCCCCTCCCACTGGGCTCATTATTCAATTGAAGAAAAACATACAAAGACAACTGAAAATCCCCCAACAAAAACACATATCTTTGAAAATGTGTAATTCTACCTATACACTCATTCACATGATTAAACCAAAAATAAATAAAATCTTTGAAATCTTTTAGGTACATCTAGATCAATCAGACCAATCTAATTAAGACTAATACAAAACACCTTTACCTGAGTCACATGCTAAAGTTTTCCTTATTAAGGACATCAATATCCATCCACTTGTATTTACCAAATCTTGCAGGATGTGAACCGCAACAACTGGTGAGTATATGTGTGACATGTATGCTTTATCCAGGAGAGAGCCACCAAGTGTGCACCCTTGGCTACCCTGCTTATACAGAGATGGTGATATCAAAATAAAAGATGATGATTTTCAACAGCAGAAGGTTTGTGTGTTGTGCGGATGTGTGGTAATCATGTGCATGCACTGGTCATCGTCAGACAGAGCGGTGGCACTGCTCCATGACAATAACACAGCTGTTAGATGATGCTCTGTGTTATGTTGCTCTTTTAGAGTGTACTAATAAACAATTTTATCTGACACACAGAGCATGGTGGAGACGCTGATTGCTGGTTTACTCAACTTTTTATTATCTAACTAATGTAGTTACATGCAGTCTTGTTGCATGGCCTAGTGGCGATCGCCCTCTGCAGGTCTGTATGACTATACAACATCTAGGTACATACATGACACTCTGAGACAGAAAGACAAAAAAAAACAGTCAGGTGTGGTTTCTCAGCTATGGCATGTTACAGGCAATAATAGCTCCAGAGAATGTACCTGCCTAATGTCAGTGTGCCATCAAAATGGGTCACAAGCAGTTTTAGGGTCATAAAGCTAGTGCTGTTTTTGTTTGTATGTTTAACACAGCTTGTCAGAAAGGAAGAGTAAAATAAAAACAGCTTGTGTGTCCTTTTTTTATTGTTCAGTAGTGATTGAAATGTGAGATGATTAAAACATCTCACCATCGGCTCCTCCGTAGCTAAAATCCATGTTGCAATAATAAAGATTTGGAAGTTTGGCATGATTGAATAAGAGAGAAAAAAACACTCAAAAAGTGCTTTGCAAAACCTGTTTGTGATGAAAACACACTTTTGTTGTGGACCACTTTTAATCTTCTTTAATCTCCTTCTCTGTTTTTTTCTTAATGTCACTGTGCAGCAAAAAGGGACTAATTGAATAAAACAGATGTGGAGTGGTTCTCACATGTGCATATAAGGTGTTGTTTGCCAGCATTAGAGCCTTATGGCACTAAGTGAGTGCTATATAACAAGCATTCATGCTGGTCTCCTTTCTTTGGTGTGTTTTGAGGCCATCCTTGAGTTGGATTTGATCCAGGTACAAGCACAGTCAACAAACTTGCAATGCTAATAGGTCCAACAGAAACTCTTGTGCTGCTGAGAGAAGACAGGAGTAACCGTATACGTTGCTGTTTTCTCTGCTCTCCTTATATTAAATCTGGTGTAAGATGTAATATGATGATATAAGCTCTGGGTTTCAGGTTTTATTTGTTGTAGACCTTGACTCATAAGAATTACGTATCAGACTCATTTGGAATAATCTATGTAATGCTGATTTAGATTTTTTCTTGGATCCTATATAGGAAGACTAGCCACAACCTTGCAGCAACTAATGGGGATCCTTCTAACAAATAAACTGCTCACATAAAGTAATGAAAGGCCTTTATACATCTTCACACTGATACAGATGATAAAATTTAAGTGTAAATACACAACTTTCTTTTTGCGTAACTACACCAAATTTAGAAAAACGGCAGAAACAAAAGGTGTGGTATGAGGTGAGGTCTGGTGGTGGGGATAACAGGGTGGAGAGAGAGTGGGCAAGGCATAAATACACTGGCAGAAACTAATTTTCTGCTAAATTACACACAACAGCTTAGTGGTCACTTGTAAGATGAAAAGGTACAGATTCACAACGCACCTACACCACAGACTGGTCTTTGTGTTGGAAAACTAATCTTCTCCAGTGTCTCCTCAGCTACACAATACAGTAGTGGAAGAACAAGGTGGTACTGAGGTGTTAGCAAGAGTCCCAGCAGGTACTGGCTCACAGGTTGTGGTAACTACAGGAAGTGACAGTGCTCTGATTTCATTTGTTTGCCACCAGGTGAAGAATACAGTCCTGTATGATTTATTCACCTCTCAGAAGCATAACTTTATCCCATTGCAGTGATAGTTTCTATATAAGAGTCTGAAATAGTGAATCTATCTTGTATTTAGTCTATTTAGGTTTTGTATTTATATTCGTGCTTTTATATTTTTGGAGTATGCAGGAAATGTGTGGTACTTGTAATGTGTTTGTACTGGGTCTGACCTAAAACTTTAAAAGACAAATCACTTCAGAAATATTCAAATTTAGGAAAAATGATCACTGCTAGAATCAAAGATGCAAGCCACAATGAATACATTAAGACAGTCACTGTTTGAAACATCAATAAAGACAATATGCAAATAGAATAACATGTTCCTGACCGTTTGGCAGGTGCATGCACAGAGCCAACCATGTAAAACTTGCAGAACATGAATAGCTTTAATTGCGAGTCAAGTCTGAGATATTGCTGCTCACTTGATCACGATGACAACATCTAAAGTGCCTTTCTCCTACCATTTAGAATTGTCAAGTTAATGGGAACAAAATACAGATAATGATTCCTTCTTTAGAGCAACCAGGACAGGCAATTGACCCCTTGGCACCTAATTGTTACTTAAAGTATGCGCCCTCAGGCAGTAAAGCTGAATATGTCAGGCTCTGTAAATTACAGGTGTCTGCATTGACATTTTATTCTCATCTGATGAGCTACATAGGATGAATTATTCACAGTACTGTTGGCATAATGCATTTTTTTAGTCTGAAATGGGCTGGATGTGCATACTGCCATGAGTCGGTGTGAGAATACTAATATATGAGCTAAAACATGCTCAGCTAGCATTCCTCACATTATTTTAAATTAATTTTCACACACATTTTACTGAGTGCTTCTGTACTCCTTCATGTCAGTACAAAAATATTTAAAACTCTTTCACTGTATATCACTGACACATGTTGCACATGTAAGGAATGGTTGTTTTTGGACTTTCCTGCAACTAACTGTGCACACTATTCATTTTCACACATTTATACACTTTGTATTCCCTATGTACCTAAAAAAGGTGACAAAATGTGAATGAAGATAGATGGGAATTCAGTAATTCCAGAGCACAGTGGGGTACTTTAAGCTCAAAATACATAAATATGTATACTTACGGTACACAATTTAAATATCGGCTTAAGGTGTTAACAAGCACTATCTCTGTATCTTTCCTGATATCATATTTATATTGTAGATATCTGCCAAAATAAGTCATTTAGTTAAACTCACCAT
>JBAMHV010000003.1:10720191-10749906 GCA_037177535.1 Pseudomugil gertrudae | reverse complement strand
GTTCCTCAGTGGTGGAACAAACTGCCAAACTCTGTCCGGTCTGCAGAGTCCTTGTCTACTTTTAAGAACAAGCTAAAAACTCAGCTGTTCAAGGTGCATTTCAGCACTTAGCTTAACTCTTCTATTTGATTTAGATCTATCCAGCTCTTAGCCACTGATGATTTTGGAAAACAAGTGGTCCTACAGGACAATAGCTGTGTCACTCGTGTGGATGGGGTGTTAGTTGTAGGCTTGTATTATTTTGTTTGTTCTGGTGATTAAAGTTGTCCTGTTATTTTGTAGTTAGGGCTGTTTTGTTTGTTATGTCAGCCTTGGCTCTCCCTGACGCTAATGGCCTTTCTGTGTTTTTTTTTTTCTTATTTTTGTTTTTCGGTTAATAAATGTACTCAACTCATGACCAATTTCTCCTTGTTGTCTTCTGGAGTTGTGTTTCTCCCTTCATTTACCTAGACTTACCTTAGGGATGTAACTGTAAGTCATGCATCCAAGAGTTAGTTAGTTCATACCAAAAACATTCTATGCATCTATGATTGATTTCCAAAAATTGGCAAAAAAAAAAAAAAAATCCGGGTCCAGTCACTCAAAGTGATTAAAAGTTAAAAGGCCAATACTCTGATGGGCTTAAAATTATTACACCTACGTGTTTCGGCCATGTTTAAATCTTGGTTGCATATATAAAAGTCCATCAGTTTCCTTTTCCCTTGCACCAAGCCCAGTTTGATTTACTTCCACTTTAGCAATCTCATATAGGAATTTATAACATTAGGTCTCTTTGATGCATATTTCCAAATGTCAACTTTTTCAAAAGTACTGCAGTTTAATTTTTTATACAGATGTGGTCTTGTCCCGGTACGGAACCTTCAGCATGGAGGGGCTCTGTGTCATATGTGTGTTTTCTGTCACGGTGTATGTTTTCATGTTTCCTGTTTTATTTTGGTTAACTTCCTGTTTTGTCTGTTATGTTTGGTTTAGCTTTCTGGTATTTAGTTCATTGGTTTCACCTGGGTTCATTATGTTCATTCACTCCACCTGTGTGTGTTTTGTCTGTGTGTATATTTATACCCCTGGTTTCATTTCTTGGTTATGGTTCATTGTTTGTTTGTGTATAGAGCAGTTTAAGTTAAGTAGTGTTAAATGTTATGGTTCTTTGGTCTGCGTTCATGTTGGGAAATAAACCTCTTCACTTCACCTCATCTGCCGTCATCCTCCTTTGGGTCCAGCCATCTTCATCTACAGCACAACCACTAACACTCTGTTTGACATGCTTTTCACAGCTTGGTCACTTAAGAATTTCCTAAATATGTGGACAATATTCTTTTGGACAGCCAGTAAAAAACATTCTGTGGATCCTGTTTAAACATTCAATCTTAAATGTTTTATTTAGGGTGTCATATGAGACATCTGTATGGCATTCAGAATGCTGTACAGAATACTCATTCATTTATTTAGTGCTTAAAATGGCTCATTTCCATTGCTGCAGGCAAGAAGCATTAGTAAGAGAAAAAATGTAGACATTAAAACTTCTGTAGCTTCTTTATGCTTCTTGAAAGCCTTAATCACTTCTTTATCACTGGAGGGTGATGAAATATACTTTTAGATTTCCAGCAATCCAGAAGTAATGAAGAGGTTATATTTTATCAGTCTGAATATTTATTAGCAAAACTAATTTTTATCATTCTTTCCTCTTATAACTTTGTTTACTTTATATTTCTATTTCTACTCTAGCCTAAAAAGCTGAAAAAAATCCCCAAAAGATCAATAAATGGTCTGTTGACAGCTCCAGCTGTTCTTATAGCTATCTTCACAACATTTACCGATCTAAGATGCCTGCATGCCTATGCTTTGGGGAATAAGACCAATAATAACTTAACTTTTAGGAAATCCTGGGTCCGAAGCATTTTTCTTCTTTGTGATTGCTCTTTTTGTTCTCAGTAACTTGCCTTGAATCTTGCTCATATTTGCAGAGACAACAATGAATAAACTGAAGGTTATTATTTAGAAACAAAATTAGCTCCAAACTCACAATTTGTAAGTTAAATGGATCAATACAAAACAAAAACCAACAATTTGTCATACGAAACCTGAGTACAGCTGGTCAAAAGTAAATACAGTACTTCTCCTATTTGCTGCATCAACTGCATTTTTTTTTCATTGCTATATATAAGTCTAATAATTATTTTCATAAACTCTAGTGGAGATCTTTGCTGAGAACAGGTATCCCTGACAGGTGTTCAAACAATACCCCACCTCTCCAACCCAAGATTCCCACCCACCCATTGTCCCCACTCAGCCAATCCCTTCCCACATTCCTACTCTATACCCTGCCTAAAACCCTACCACATGGAGGCATCACCAGAGCAACTGCTAGAAACCTTGCTTATGAATTTACATTTTCACAGGCCTGGTGACTGGTGAAATGTAATAGCTCCTTGTAGTCTAAATAAGAAATGCATATTAGTTTGCCATATTGACATGGATGGATGGATGGATGGATGATGGAATGTAGGAATGGATTTCTTCAGCAGAGAAGTAATATTTTGTTACAAAACTCATTAATTCAATTTATGCTATTTGTAGTATTTAAAAACAAGCATGTCTGAAGAAAGAAAATGAAATGAATGGAAACATTTTGCATGATTGTAGAAAAGATATTTCAATATCAACGTTTTTCCACCATCAGAAATGTGCAGACGTGGGAATTGACTATTTATTAACTTTGCACATTTTTGCACATAATTAGATTTAGTGTTTGTGTAACACAAACAAGGAATTATATGTAAAATGTTTGCAGGAGGTGAATCTGCTTGCATACATACATGTGTATAGTAGTAGTTATCAGTTTGAATTATTTCCCTGCTTCATTGTAAAGCTGTTGTTTATGCCGTCCAACTGATGAGACCACCACCAACATTGTGTAGTCATCAGAAGAGATGAACATTTAGTTGCAACTTTACAGAAATGCTCTTATGTTCAGAAGTCCCATCTGTATTCAGAGTTTCTGACATGTAAGGATATTTGCACGGATTCTATCTGTCATAGAAGAACCATTAAATGAGCTAATTTGCATTACATTGTCTGGCAATATAGCCGTGTCAATTGGGCATTGATGTGACAATTGCGGGTACAATTGCTGTTACAAAAGAGAGAGCATACATAGAAGAAGGTACATATCTTCAGTTCAATCCACTTCTCATGTTTTCTCTTGCCTACACCAACAATGCATCCTTGATTTCCTGATAATGAACCCATTAACCAGACTTTGATATCCACAGTTTACAGTGACACCAAACAACGGTAGTAAGCTACATATACTCATCGAAGCACTGGGGGCCGTTTCTTTCACACTAGAGAAGTAGCTCCAACAGATATCTGGAGAAACATCATCTACATTCACAACAGCGCAGTCCTAGGAGTGGCTAAGATACCACGTAGGACCCTCAAGCTTCCATTGACTCTGGTCAAAGTGTTGCATATTTCTTCTGTATCTGTATTTCTGTATAAGCTCCAAATTTAAAATGTACAAACTGAACAAATAAAGGGTTTCTGTGGACGCTGCCTTGTAATTAATAAAACCAAACAGCTTCATTTGTTTTTGCAGAAACATCTTTCTAACCTTTGTTTTTGTGTTTAAAACTCTGCATGACTTCTTCATTTTAAATCAAATTATACAAATACATGATCCTATGACTTCACATGCCTATTTCTCTCCTCCTCCTCCTCTCTGCTGCCCTCTCGCTCTCCCGCTTTCCATCGCAGATGATCTTTCTGAAGGGGATGCAGCTGCAGCACAGTTACAGTCCTCCTCTGCAGACCCTTGTCTGTCTGTCTCCTCTTCTCTGTATCGACCTACAGCATGCCAAGCAACTTTTAAATTTACCTGATCATTTTTTCATTTGTTTCATTTGCTCTGTGTTTAACCCATTTACAAGCATGCCTGCAGAAAGTGTGCAGTGTAGGAGGTGACTTGCAGCCCATCAACATCAAGGTAGGGATTTATATTCAATATTTTCTATTTTAAGCTAAAGTTATACACTGCATATGTTTGATCAGTCTTGAAATGTTATACTATTTTTTAAAAATCTGTTTAATTTTTTTTATTATTATTTGGATGGATGCATCAAAGCATCAAAGCTTAAAAACAGCAAACGTTAAAAAACAAATACCAAATAATAGAAACAGTCCAAATGAAGAATGTGAATTAAAATTAAAGCTGTGACTTAAACGTCCCTTAAATGTAATTGTTACAGGAAATAATTCTTCATAAAATTATTAAAGGAGTTTAATTTAGGAATTTCTTTTGGGATTATTAAAGAAATCATGTTTGCTTAATGCTATCCAAACATGTCTAGGCTTGTATGATACGTTCGATGTAGAAGCATAATTAACCTTTCAGAGGAAATCATTAGCATATATCAGTGAAGCATGGGTAATGTTAATTATTCTCTTCAGCCCGCAGTTGATGAGAATACTCAGAACCACATTATAGTGGTGATGGAAGATTTCCCCCGGAGACTGCTATTCAAATGCTGCTCAAATCTGCTTTTAGCGCTAAATTTGTGTTGTATGACCATTTAAAAAAAACAAATAAACATGTAAAAACTATTTTTGATAATAGTGTGAGTTTTCAGAATGACGTAATTTTCTGAAAGATAAGTCTAAAAAAAATCCTTTTTTTTTACATGAAATATTTGTTGATCATGTTCATGATTTTAATTAGTATGTTTATGCACCAAAGAACTTGTGTCTTTTTCAGCCCCTGCTGTTAGTTTTGCATGTTGTTTCAGACCAATATGTTGAGAAATAAAAATAAGATACACGTTTGGGATTTTGTCTGATAAAGAAATTGAGAGGCTCCAATTATGATAATATTTTATTCTTTTACAATAATTGTTTGACAAGGTATTTTTGACATTCTTCTTTTCATCACAGGTCTAGACACCCAACCCAGACACCAGCAGAGGATGTGTTGACGTCTCACATCTACAATGGAGCTCTCTTCACAGGCCTCTGCTTCGTCCTCACCACTTTTAAACACTAGCCTGCCAATAAATGCTTCAGGGAATTACACTATCGACCAAATCTCTGATGTCAACCTATTTGAAATCCTTGGTCCTAAACGATCACCCTTCTTTTTCCCAGTGACCATAATTTACCTTCTGATCTTTCTCACTGGTTTGACTGGAAACCTGCTTACATGTGCAGTTATAGCAAAGCACAAGAAGATGCGAAACCCCACTAACTTGTATCTCGTGAGCCTAGCTGTGTCTGATCTTCTCGTACTCATGTTTGGAATGCCTTTAGAGATTTATGACCTCTGGCAAAACTACCCGTTTCCTTTCGGGGAGGGCGGTTGCTACTTCAAGACCTTCCTTTTTGAAACGGTCTGCTTTGCCTCTATCCTGAACGTCACAGCACTGAGTGTGGAGAGGTACATTGCTGTCGTACATCCTCTCAAAACACGATACCTGTCGACCAACCAGCACGCCAAACGTGTTATCACAATCGTATGGGTGGTGTCGATGACCTGTGCGGTCCCCAATACCTCATTGCACGGCATCTTCTACCTGCCAGAAAGAATGGATGAGTCAGCTATATGCGCCGTGCTCAAGCCGATATGGATCTATAACTTAATCATGCAAATCACAACCGTCTGCTTCTACTTTGTACCAATGATGATTATTACCATACTGTACTTGGTAATGGGCATTCATTTGAGCAGAGAAAGACAAAATACCAGGGGGAGCTTGGGAAAGAATTGCTGTAGCAGCACCAGAAAGAAGATCAGCGTGGAGAATGGACGCAGAAGACAAATCATCAAGATGCTTTGTGAGTACATAATGATAATGGACTATCAATGTCGTCTGAAAAGATTCATTTGCAATCTGACTGGTTTTTTAATTGATTTATCCTTATTTATATACAGTCTATCAATCTCATGAAGCTTAACTGTACAATACATAAATCACTTGTTAAATTCTTCTCAACAGTGCTTCAGGGCTTTTATTCCAGTTTGCCATATCAGTCATGATATGGCACCATAAGATAAATGAAAACAGAATTCCATAAGTCACTCGGAAAGCCTGTTTCCTGTACAAAGTTCTTACTGCCAGTAATGGATTTCTGTCACTAAAACAAGCAGACACTTTAAAAAGATTTCTCAGCTGATTTCTGAATTCGTGCTTTTGTTGGAGGTCTTCTCATCAGTGAGCAAGAATCTGTTGGAAAAAGCTTAGGTTGGGTATTAGTACAACCTGCTGCTTTATTGATTGGTTTTCCAGACACACACAACAAAATGTCAATCAGAATGGATAGAAAAAGCAAAACAGACAAACAAAATAAAAAAAAGCAGTGCAGAATAGCTTTTTGTCTTTTGGAAGGTTAATATTTCTAAACTAGAGGTTAGAAACCAGTCAATACCAAAATAAAACAGATGGAAAAATAGTCTAAAGGTTAATTTCTTAGAGAGTTACTGTGCATATGGAGTTTGAAATGCCACCCCATGTGGAATGGCACATGTGAGACATAGCCAGAGCACATAGAACGGAAACTTTTACTACGTGGGAAAATGGTGTTGCATTTTTATGGCGAAAATGACTAAAACCCAAGTAAATTATATGTAATCTATATAAGTGCAAGCACATTTCCATGTGAAATCCATACAGTCACATGTGAAGCCCTTGTAAAGTTGTAAAGTTTTACATTTTAAATGTGTTATCATAAAAATTTTCCATGTTTCTTTGAAGGTATGACAGATTACAGATATTTAGATTTAATGCCTGCAAATGTTTCACAGGTGAATCCCAAAAGAGAATCCTGTCAGTGTTTGGTCAGGATACTGAGGTTTCATGCCGCAGTATAAAGAAAGTGTAAAAGATAAAACAGCATTGTCAGACCACTGTTTTAAAGCTTTGGAGATGTTTCTGAAACGCAAAATTACATTTTTTTTTTCAGTTTTATAGTTTTGACTGTTTGGTTAGGTTTAGGAAACAATATTTGTTTTGGTAGAAAAGGAAAATAGATCCATTAACAAGTTTAAACACAGGTAAGAAGGTAAAATCTCCCCTCTGGAAATAAGCTCAATGTCTCCTTAGTAGTTATGGTACCGCTTCGTACAGAAACAAACAGTGGTAATTTATATCCCCTTAATCATAGAAAAAACAATAAATTTGGGTTTTTTATTTATTTGTTTATCTGAAATAAAGCTAAATAAACACTTATGCATACACATAATAACAAAGATGGATTTTATTTGGATATTTAATGATCCTTTCCTCCAGACTCTTGTCTGCCTCCAGCTAATTGTTTTTCATTTAAAACAAGGTCCTATTTATTTATTCAATAGAGCCAATGTTGTTATACAGTATGCACAAAACTACCAAGCTTAAATTGGTGTTTGACTTACAGACCTGCGCTCAGGATTGTTTTTAACACGGTCATTGCTGTCTCATGCACCATGTACATAGGTTTAGACTTAACTTTATTGACTCCCTCTGGGAAATTAGATTTCCAGCAGCTTATAAATATAAACTTCTCAATAAAAAGAGACAATAATATAAATAGATAGAACAAGTTATAAATACAATAAAAAAGAACAAATAGAGAAGCTATATATGACCAATGAATAACTTAAAATGATTGCACTGTGGTAGTTACTGAAGTCTGGGTAAGTTATTGAACATTAGCAGTATATTACTACCAGTTGTTTCTGTCTGTCCTCTGTACTCTCTAGCTCCTCTTCCAGAGTGAGGAGTTATAGAGGGTGGTGGCATAGTGGGCAGGAACAGCCTGTCACTGAACAGGTTCCTCTGGCTGTGAATGATGGTGTGCAGAGGGGGACTGGTATCGTCTATAATATCCAGCAGTTTGTCCAGTGTCCTTTGTAAAGATTGGGCCACATTGGCACGATCACTCATGCGAACACTTCTCTCTCCGTACTTACTTCATGCTGAAACAGACACTGAGTTATACTGTAGGTCTACTATCAACCATCTTAAGTTAATTTTCTATTGTGTGCATTTATGGCTTTTCCTGACATACATGCTTTATTTAGCCTGTTCATGTCTGGTGCTCCTGACAGTTATTGGCTCTGTCTTCCCATGGGGAGTTCATGAGATGCCTTATTTTGGGTTTAAGTACAGGCTTAGTAAATCCAGCATCTATAATATGGTCAGGTATGCCGCCTACCTTAGCAACATTTCTGTTCATGAGAAATCCAGTAGATCATTATATGTGGTGTCTTGGAAGAGGAATTTGTCTCCATGTAGGCCAATGCTCCTCAGAGAGAAACAGTAACAGATGGTATTTTTATAGATTATATTCACAGGTGATAACAGAAATGCAATAGGACAACACAAGCTTTCATTAAGTTTAAGCTTTCATAAGCCTTTCCACTTTTTTGTATCCATTATGGCATTTAAATATCTCTAAGAGAGATTAAGCGAGTTCTCTTTATGTAGATATGTGATTGTGTCTGCCACAGTGCTACTTTTGCTCAACAAGAACTGTAATTGCATTGTAATGGATTGAGAATTTCCATTTTATTAATATTCTGCTCAGCCTTTTGCTTTTTAAAGATGGTACGTACCAACCTGACATGCTCAATTATGTAGACCTATGCAATTTATTGTCTTTTTTTTAACTTTGAAATAGAAACAGACAGAAAGATCCTAAAGGATTATGTTCTACAGTACATATTCACAACATAATCTCACCCCCATATTTGCCTCAAACTGTTATTTGAATGGATTCATACAGGTGCATACAGATGTATAAAAGATGCCACAGGTTCAACTGCCTCTTCGGGCTGTTTGTTTATTCATTTTAAAGAAGCACAAATCATAGGTTTCAGAACAGTTTAATAGTTAACAAAGTTGACAATGTTGTGTTTGCTATGAGGATGTCTATAAGCCTGCTGTTTCTCTCTCTGGCTTTCATCTTCAGCGATTGTGGTGGCAGTGTTTGCAGTCTGCTGGGCGCCCTTCCACATTGAGCGACTCCTGTGGAGTTCAGTCAGTCAGTGGACCGACTTGATGCACAACGTTTATCAGTATGTCCACCTTCTATCAGGCATCTTCTTCTACCTCAGCTCTGCAGTCAACCCTATCATCTACAGCCTGCTCTCCACGCGGTTCAGGGAGTGTTTCCGGGAACTTGTGTGCTCTCACTTGGAAGACAGCAACTCTGTCAGAGACTCCCCACCTAACGTTCTCCTGGACCCCTCCTTTACAAGGTCCCAAATTCTGACAGAGGGTAAGGAGGCATGTTCTTTTATCCCTTTGCTGTCGCCTAACGTAACACTGAGTATGGACACTGCAGGCCTCACTTACAAGTGCAAAGAGACGACTTGCAAGACCTCTGTGTTCTAAAATTTGTTTTAAATAAGTAAAAAAAGCAACTAAAGCATAATCGCTCGCGTTCATATGATAAAGTGACATCTTGAGATTAGAGATTTGTTTGCTTTTGTGCAAACATGCATATCAACACTAATGAGAAATATCAAGCTTCTGCTGGGAGATATGAACTTGACTTAAAGTTAAAAATTGGAAACCAGTGGGAACAGTTGTGTTGACCATTCAAGCTGACTTAGAAGGGGAAAAAACAATATCAGTGGTCTCTTTATGTGCACCTTGACATGTTTCATAAAATCCTGCCTCTGCATAATTGTGTTTTTTGTCCACATATATCTGTTATACCTTGTAAGTGCAATGCAAATAGAACTGTGGGAGGTAAGACACCAAAATATTTCTTATTCACTGCTATCTCTTATGTGGATACATAGAAACATGTACAAATAATATGTGGATGCATGGATGAGGGAGATTAATAAAGTTAAAAGTTGACAGATTGCATCAGCTTACTGACTTTTTAAGGGTGATAAAAATTAAGAGTTTTAAAAATTTTGGGATCAAAACTTTTACGTTTAGTTTAATGAGACCAAGAACTTGGGTTTTTTTTTTTGCAGTTTTATTATCATTTCTCATAAACAATGCTCAGCAAAGGGTGAAATGAAAAGAGAAACAGAAGTAGAAAATGAGACAACAATGAATTCAGAGTGAAAATTGGATTTAATGGGAAATGTATGCTTTGTCACTTCCCGTCTTATTGCTGCCAGAAAATAAAACCCAAAACCAATTACCAAAGCTGACCACTATTTACTCTAAAAGACAAGAGTTAAAAAAGCTTTAATCATATTAAAAAGGGCTGTAAATCCCAAATGACCCCAGGCCTCTGCTTGACATACAGCAGCTTAGCATTTGTTTCATGTTCTTTTAGGATCAAAGTGGTTTTCAGATGTAGTCCAAAACTTTGACCTCAGCTTTTGGTAACTCGCCCTAAAGTATTACTGCTCAGTGCATTGAAATTAGATTAAAATGAACCTATTTAAGAAAAAAAGACAATAATTTAAGGTCAGCTCTCCTTGAATTTTAAACAACTTCTTATGTCTTGTTATCTTAAGATCTTCTTTCAGCAATAACATAAGATAAGTTTGTGTATTGAGCTTTTGTAACGTGCAACTGTTCTATGATTTTGCTATGAGGTGCAGAATATAAGATTATTGGAAACATAGTTGCATAAACTACACACTGCAACAAACTGCATACTCTGCACCTTAGCTTTTGTATTAAGGTTATGGAAAGATCACAGTGGGGGTAAAAAAAAATAATAAAAACTTGCTTGATAGCCATTATTTACTCTGTACAAGTTGCTGAGAAACCTGCCCGTTTGACATAACAGACAATCAGTAGGATGGGTAAAAAAAATAGTCTTTATGTGATTAAAAAAATAAATTCTTATTTTTGAGAGTTACAATGATTGTAAAAAAAAGCATGTGAAAATGTAGCATTGCATTTCTGCTTAAAATTAACTTGAATCTTTATATGAAATTTTAAACAACCAGCCAAATGAGGAGGGAGAACTAAAATGGAATAATGGGAAAGAAATGGTGAACAGTATATAGTAATATAATATCCGTTGATTAAAAGCCATGAAAAGATCAGTCAGATGTTCTGGTACTGATAAGCAGAAAAGCTCAGGGTACCGCAAAAAATAAAGTGAAGAAGCGGTTTCTACTGGTGACTGGTTTCTACCTGCATGTCTTCAGCTTTCTTATGAACACAATAGATCTCATTTGTCTAAACTAAAAGCTTTTAGTGTAACGTGTACAACCTCATCTTGAGCTTGTATTGTACAACGAAAAGGACAAAAATAACTTAAGTAGAGTAATGATAAATATTCTATATGCAGTCAATGTTTTACCTGCTGTGTCAGTGCAAAGCCAAAAGGAATTCTGATATAGAAGCTAAGCTAGAAGCTAACCAGCATGAGTCAAATGAGGAACAAATATTTGCCACCTGAAAAAACTAACTTCAAAATTTTAATTACTGTTTGAATGAATGACAAAATCATGACTTTACATAATCTGACTATTGTAAACGTTCTCAACTCAACTCATGCATTGCGAGGCACTATTGCATGCATCGCTTCAAATATTTCCTGGTCCAAATCAGCTTTCACACACAGTTATGAAGATTTCATTTTGGAATAAGTAAGTGAAAAACCTGACAAAAACTACGGAAGCTAAAAGAAAAATCATAAATTTAAATAATGAAGTTGCTTTACAGAACACATATTTGCTATTGTGTGGCACTTTATTTTGCATGTCTGTTAGCATGGATCAGAATTCCTCCTCAGTTCTCCAAGAGGCTTTCACACAGGAGGACCGCTAAAAAAACCCAAACAAAAACCTACCAGCTTTTTGTAGCCTTTATGCTAGCACTGAGCTAACTGATTTGCAGTAGCCTACCAGCTCCATGATCATCCTTCAATAATGTCATGTTATTCTGAAAAAACAGTATATTTGTGTATCCTCCGTGATGCTGAATTTTTCTCTTCTACATAATACATGCTATTATTAAAAGATTGTGTGTAAAGTTGGACTTTTAGTCTGTCTCATCATGATGGTGCCTATATATTTCACCCACTGTCTTACTCTGTAACTGCTTTATGCCTTATGGGTGGGAGTGAAACAAGGAAATATAATCTGACTGACCACAAGCTATTCTTTATTATTTTTGCTCTTGTTTGAAAATCAATGTGTTGTTCAACAGCAAAGAGCATCCACAATTTTTTGTGCAATTCAGTGAAACTTGTACACAAAGAATGTTCTGTTGTACTGTGATCTGTTTGTAATAGCTGTTTTGTCTCTTGTTGCATGGCCAGCAATCATATACGTGAGCTGAATGACTGGTAAACTGTTGTTTACTGTGATTGCAATCATGATAACTGGCTATGGTTATTGTGCAATTGCTCATTTTAAATGGGTGCACAAATAAATGTTGACCTGTCCAAACATAGCTATTAAATGTTTGACTTAATGCCTTTTTATATGAGTTTTTAAGTGTTTTGATTATAGACGGGTGTCTGTGCAAGGTTATCACAAAAAGGGTGGACAACAAGCAGTTTTCAACCTTGTATGTTTGTTCAAACTGACACAGAGATGATAATACAATTAACTCTACTCATTACCCACAAATATGGGTGGAATTGGCCCCTAATTCCATGGGGATTACAGCTCTTTGCCAAACACATCAGAAAACAGCAATAGATTGATGAGCCAGGATGACACAATTAGTGTTGCAGAGACTTCATCTTCTTTGGGACTCAAAATAGAACATTTTGATCTCGTATTGTCAGATTTATCTATTAAACTGCAGTTGTGTCATGATAATGAAATAACTTGGTGATGTTCTCAGCTGTTTGTCAGACATGTACATTTATATGTTTCACAGCTCGCTTACAGGAACTGGAGCAAGGAGCATTTTTAGTATTGAATATTCTGCTTATATGTTTTTAAAATCTGGAATCATAGACAGCTTGAGATTTGTTTTTATAGAATTTAGTATCAAAACCTGAACCAAATATAGTGAAAAAAAAGTGTTTGACGTGTCTTGTATAGTTGATGCTATATCTGTTCGATTTAGCAGATTGTGAGGTTTATTTTACTATGCGCCTGTTCACATATATTGCCCAGTAAAACTAACAATACTAACAAGCTGCTGATACTGTCAAATTGGAAAAATCACACACATCTCATGTAAAATGCTCTACAGAGACAAAACAAACTATTTTTTTTTGCTCACAGTTTTCACAGGCCTGTGTGAAAAATATTTTTTAATTAAACCACAGTTACCCACCCCCTCCCGGATGCATACACATTCAGTTATATAGTGTAAGAAAGAAAGCTGTCTGTAAAAAAATGATCATATCAAAGGTCTTCCATCACCATGTAACTTCTTTTCTCAAGGTTTTATGAAACCCAATCGGAGAGTTTGCTCAAAATAAATATCTCAATATGAAATTTTCTTCTTGAGCACAACCTTTGACTCACTATGATATTTCACTATAGGGCTAAAAATGTCCAATACCCATTTCATTTCCATCACATCTTCAGACTGGGCAACTAATAAAGAGATAAGCCACAGACTCTTCTTTATGAGGTTTACCTGAATGTGAAATTGTCCTTCAGCAGTTGTGTTTTATCATTTTGAACAAAAAGGTAGGGCTTGTCAAGGATCCTAAATCAATTTGCTCTTTGTCAAATCTAAGTGCACAGCCAACCATAAAATCTAAATCTCTTATCATTAAAACTGTTGCAAGATACATTTTCCTTTATCTTTTAGTGAATTCACATGGAAATATTTTTTTCATTCGACCCATGAAGCTGAATATATTTGAACCCAATAATTTTGTGCAGACTATACATGAGAAGAACAACATATACATTTTCATGTACTCGACCCACATCTGTTTTGTCTGAAGAAAAAGTCAACAAGAGAAAAGGTCTGGACAATGAAAGTGGCTTAAACGAAGGCTGAAAGTAAAAAGCACTGGATCACAACAACGTGAATGTTTAGCTCAGAGGTGTGAAGGAGCAGCAGGAGGACATTCATGCATGTCACTGAGCAGACATTCATTATTTTCTAAAAATGTCTTTTTATGTTCTCAGTCAAAAGACTCCTCAAGCTCATCAGATTAGTAATCCCAACCTTTTAGTGTTCAAAGCTTCTTTTTCACTTTCAGTCTGTCATTGCAGTCAAAGGAATAATCGTTAGAAAACAGACTGGCTGCAGCTCAGCTGGAGAAAGTAGGTCTGCGGGCTATTCTTACTACGTTATATGTGTTAAGTCCCGGTGCATCAAAGCCTGTGGACAAACCCTGCTTGTTAAATAGGTAGAAGTTAAATAATTGTCCGTCTTGGGCTTCCAGGGATACCGAGGCTGTACCCACTTGCAAAACACAAGGGTATTCCTTTTCAAAGACAACTTTGAACACTCGTTCAACCAGGTAGTTGAGCTTTATTGTCCGGTACCTCTCTGGGATCAGCTCCTCAATCTGAGGGCCAAACTGCTGCATGATCAAAACTCCATCTGGCCCCACTTTGATCTCATAAAAGGTGATGTTGCTGTAGGTGAAAAAGCCAATGTAAGGATCTGGATTTGGAGGAGCAGCCAGGACCTTCTTGGCTTCTCTGAAGGCTTTCTCTATAGCTGGAACAATGTAGCTATATGCCATTGTCACCAAATCCTGTTTCTGGGACCTGCTGCCTGACATAAGCACCACTAGGCCAAGCTTGAGTCTTGGAATCAGGGAGAATGTAGCAGAGTAGCCATCCAGATCGCCATCTTTTCGCACCATCTCGTAGCCCATCAGTTCGTTCACCTCCCATGGTGTGCCTGTACGGTTTGCAAAGTAGTCCTTATCACATCTGAAGAGTGGAGTAAGCATGATCTTCAAGGAGTCTGGCTCCAGCAGTTTGCGGTGATAAGCACCCAATAGCACCATTGCGAGCTTGGCCAAGTCTGCGGATGTAGAGAACATCTGACCGGAAGGCCGGTACCAGCCAAGATCATAGAGTGGAGCTGGTTTTCCATTAGAGTATACCCCCACTGCCATCTGGCTTTGTAACCCAGGGGTCAGGTCAAAGCCTGTGTCTTCCATCCCCAGCCGGTCCAAAATGTTTTCCATGACCCACCGCTGGTAATCGGTTCCGACCACTCGCTCTGCCATCACATGGGCTAGCAGAGAGAAGGCGAGGTTACTGTAGTGACATCTGAAAGGGAACAAAGTGAGGACATCAGGGATGTTTAGAGAATAATAAAAAGAAGCCACTGTATTAACAGTGGTAGAAAATGGATGGATGGATAATATCAGACATCTGGACAAGAAGCTTATAAAGTGAACTGAGCTGTCAGAATAACCGTGTTAGGCTTCCATCACACACAGAAGTCATACTTAATAACTAATGTAATATGTCACAGAACAATCGGTACCAATTAAAGCTGACATCTAAAAATCAAAGTGAGATATTTTGAACTAATTGGTGTTTTGTGACTCGTGATCAGGTGATTTATTTAATAAACATGAGAATGAGAGGACACTGCTGTCCAAAAATAATAAAGCAATCATTTGCACTTACTTGGTTCCTGGATCTGCAACTAAAACATCATCTTGCAGCAAATTAATGGCAGACTGTGTTTTTCCTTTCCAGAGTAGATTTGTGGCCCGGAGTCTCCTGGGCAGACCTGCATCAACCCACAGTAACATGAATAAATTTACTGAATGTGATTGGCAAGAACCTCCACCCAAAGACTGAAACAATCACCACCATTTTTTTGCTTTGCTTTTTCTTTCACTTGTAATTTCAGGGCAGAGTTTATAACAGTGTTTGGGAGCCGTTCACTGGTGTGTGACAACCTCAGTTCTGTGAACATGATAATTATGTTCTGTCCTGAAACCATGATTACAACCTTAGATACGAGAAAATATTTGAAAATCTATTATTCTCCATGCATCTCCCCTTACTCTTCCCTTTCAAACAAACTGAAGCATTAAAACCTGAAAGGTGCAACAGATAAACATGCTTTTTTATTTACATTTTAAATACATTTTGAAAGACTTTTAGATAATTAATTTGGACAGTATAAAGGCATGCAACACCAACAGACAAAGATATAGAGCTTAAACATATTATGTACAGTGCTGTTATACTGGTAGGTAAAACACAGGCTGTCTGCAGTGATTGATTTTTATCTTCTGGAGCTTTGTACCTGAAAGTTGGCTGGCCATTCTGCGCAGGGTGACTGAGGAGGAACGAATCTGAACCTCCCCACTGTCTAGAAATATCAGGCCATCTGTCACATATTTCAGCTCAGAGTCTCGTGTCTTCCCCAAAGGGTTTTTTATGGTGAAATTCTCCACATATTTTTCCAAGGGATCATCTAAAGAACTGATCCTTCCATCCTCCCAAAGTCTGTACAGCATCAGTGTTGGGAAAATCTTGGATAGGCTGGCAATTCTGAAAGACAAATAAGACAAAGCTGTCATTTTCTTTTAACTTTGGTACAAAATAAGTCAAATTTCATTTGTTTTTTTGTTTATTTTTTGTTACATTAATATGTGTTTTTTTCCCTCTGCATCTCCGTTTATGTCAGACAGGATAAAAAAGAAAATCAGTCCGACTCAACTTGGCTTGACAGATAAAAAGCAAAACCAGTCACGCTGCATTAAAATTAATTTAAAAAATGTCAAATCTTTGGTTAAAAGGGGTGTAGTTTTTCATCATATTGTAATTTTGAGTGACAAATATATTTTGAGATGTAGATTTGAATTTATTGTAAAATGTATTTTAACTTGTTATTCTTTGGATATTCTGCTGCAATAAGTTAAACGTTTCAAAGAGAATAGTTTGTAGTGAACCTATGTTATGACTTGTTTAGACTAGAATAAAATAATGGACAACAGAAGAACAAACTAAAACATAGATTACATTTACCTTTGTGTCCTTTAACAGGATTCTTTTTTAATTGGAGACGCAGAAAAAACAGGAAATATTTGTGCACTTTTGTGTTGATATAAGTATTTAATACTGACTAATGTACATATCCAAATGCATTAATAAACATGCACAAATATGTATAATATAAAAGCTGAAGTAGTGAATGTAATCCATTTAATCCAACCAACCAACAGATACAAAAACACTCAATTGGGCCCCCTTCCCCCCATAAACAAAAGAAAACAAAAAAAAACACATTGATTCTTGTAGGTGAATGTGCTGGAGCACAAACACATTTTTACTGAAAGTGCTCAATACATCTTTAAAGTTCTAACTTTTGGATGCTTTTTAAGATGCTAATGTTTACTATGTTTCCCAATGTGTTGGGGGATACAGGTAATACATGAATCAGCTGATCAGTGCGCTGTGAACAGGGAACTCGATAAACTGTCCTAAAACCCTAGATTAGTCAGCAAACCAGTTGCTAATTAAATGGAACTACCCTAACATCAATAAGGACATTAGGTTCATTTGGAATAGATTTTCTATGATAGTGCTGGATCACAGTCACACCTGTCTTAAAATTTTAGCAAAAAAGTAATATAGTCTGAAAAATATGCATAAACATATAACAATGCTGTATAATGCATGATGCATAACTACAAAAAAATCTATCTGTGTTTTCCCTAAAACCTAAAACTTTAAATTATAAAGTAACAACATTGAGTCAACAAGTTGGAGGTGGTACAATTTTCATCCGATTGTCTTGGCCTGCATTGGCTCTCACATCCAAGTGAAAGAGAAAGATTGTTTGGGGAGTTTGAGCCAATATCTCTTGACTTGCTGTATTGATTTCAAGCATTTTTTCAAGCTATGCACCTCTCCAACTCTTCAAAAGCACAGTGGTCAAATGTTTTTTTTGCTTTAAGTTTAGCAGAATGTCAGAATAATTCTGATCATTTCAAACTGATGCTTGACTTTCAGATCATATTGACATGACAGTTCACATCAGAATTTTTTATTGACCCTATTAGAGAATGTGAGTGGTAATCTGTCTTTGTATCAGCCCTGTTATGGAGTCACAACCTGTCCAGAATATGCCCTGCGTCATGTTTAATAGCAACTCATCCTGTATTTATAGATTCAAACAACACCACAAGTCTCCTGGAGAAAGCCCGTCATTCTCAAACTAATAATTAATAATAATTCAAGTTCTTTACTTGTCAACTTTGTTTAATTTTACTAATATACATCATTTAGGAATTTCAGGCCCTTAACACATTCTACAAATTGGAAATATTTTCCTGGTTTCTAGCCGGAGTTCATCTTTACAACATTTGGGACATTCTAGCTCGATGAATAGAAATAATTATGCAGATGTGGTGTCAAGTCATTCTGCCTGCATTTAAAGTGTGAAACTGTAGAGGTGTCATTGCATTCTTGTTGTTTCAAAATTACCTGCACATTCTCTAAAGGAGGATGTCCGGACCTATCTGACAAGCCCTTTGATCTCATCCTTTCCTTCCTCAGTTGGATATCATTTATATGTTTAGGATATGTGATCTCATATTGAATCGTCGTTAAAAAATAAATTGATGTTTCTGATAAACAAAACTTTTCTTGAAGGCATGAAAAATTTCCACATTAATTCTTCTATCTCAAAAGTTAAAATTATTAGTTAAAAAAATATTTTATACTCCCATATATATATATATATATATATATATATATAATATGCATTAGTAACCTTTATGTTGCCATCTTTCCCAACTTTGTTGCAGGCCTGACATGAAATCAGTTGATACAAATTAATAGGTTAAAATGCAGTGAATAAATGCTGTTCATTTAATTCAGCTTTGTCGGGACAAGGATGGCATCTTAAAGTTGTAGGATGGTAGATCTCGAGGACCAAACTTGGATACCCCTGATCTAGATAATGTGGTTGTTGATGCAGCACATACCTGTAAATAGTATACTCATTCGGTGCTCCTGAGAGAGGGTCACTGGCATTCCTCTTTCCAAAGTTACCGGTCCACAAAATGGTATCATTTAGGATAACAATGGCAGACAAAGCAGGAAGGCTGATAGGATTGATGCTCTGCCGAAGCAAAATGTCTACCTGCAAGAAAAGGCCAGCTCTGAAATATTTGCATTTTAAATGAATCCCGTTTTGATTTAAACTGGATCAGCAAACACTATATTCTCCCTTCAGATGGAAAATCCAGCCAGTTACTATTTCACAGTTAAAAGGCACATCCATGTTAGGGTTTACTGTTGCCCTCAGCGCACCATTAGTGCTAAATGCACCATCAGTGCTAAAACATGCAGGTTTTACAGCATCATGCATTGCATCAAATTGAAAAGAAACTCTAGCTGATTTTTCATGAAATGTCTCAGTCAACATTTGAAATGTTCTCTATATTAGAAATAATATAATGTCAGATAATGAACAATGACCAGAGGACATGTCACCATCTCATAAGTTACAAACATGGATTGTAACATTGCTTCTTATTGGACATTTGTGTTGCCCTTTTGATGAGACTGAATTGTTAGATCAGAAACATAATTAACATTCAAATATTATGTCATGGTTTCAGTTTGGCGTTTTTGTGTTGTCTTTTGTTCTTATTTCTAATTTTATTTTGTAGTTTTTTCCTTTGTCTGCTTCTACTTTTCTGTTCATTTGCTCACCTGGTTTTATTTTGGTCGTCACTCCACTTCTGTCCTGCCAGTGTCCTGTGTCTATACAGTATAATGCTCTTTGTTTTCAGTATATATGGCCAGTTCATTCTTGTATTCTTGTTTTCTCATTATTTGTCAAGGTTTTATTAACCATCTTTTATTAACCAGGCAGCATTTGCCTGCCTCCACGCTCTGTTTGTTTGTATATGAGTCCAACTCCATGCAGCAATCCTTACACATTATGTTTAAAACATCCAATATTACCAGATAAATAACCAAAAGACAAATTAATTAAATTTAGACACTCACAAGGAGGATATTAGCACAAAACAAGCATTCACTGTAACATTAACTTAAATAATTAACATAACATGCGTGTCTTGTGAGTGGGAGGAAGCCGGAGTACCCACTGGACAAACCTCCACAGCCTGGGCTCAAACCAGCAACCTTCTTGCTGTGAGGCCACAGCGCTAACCACTGCTAAATAGAATAAAAATTCATCAGAAATTTCTACAGACCAGGTAATTTCTCATGTAACAGGAACAATGAATGCAACACTTAGCAGCTTAGAGATATTGAACTCATAATGCAGCTGATGTGTCACAGTTACAATAGCAGCATTAGCATTTCTCCACTCTAAAATGTAGATAGAACCATAAAACCAACACAAATATTTAGTATACTATCGCAATTAAAGCCATATGTTTAATTAGTAATGAGTGCCAGCTTTGTCAGACTACAATGTGAAGAGAGGCACCATGTTGAGAAACATCAGTCAAACTTTCCCAAGACCTGCAAACGAGCAGTTTGGCTGCCTTTTAAAACCAGAGCTGTACTACGTCAGCACAAATAAGCTACATCAGCATCTCTTTGCTGGAAATTAACAAAAAAGGAGAAGTCCAGTTACAGACTCTAAAACACTGAAATCCTGTATGCTGTTTGTCATTGATGAGGTGATAAATGACAACAAATGTTTTCTTGCACTGGCTAAAAAGCTATTTCTGGCTTTGTCAAATTCTTGGTCTAAAATTCTGACTAAGTTGAATATGTGATTGCGTAGCCCTGGCATATACTCTACTTTGAAATGTCACATTCAGTTTCTAAAATGCCTCTCCTTTGACAGAGGAAAATCAAGCTTTTACTGGAATGGACTGTTTATCCCCCCACCCTCTTCACCCCCGCCCACCCCTCTTTTCCATCTACTCTGTCTTTAATCTCCTTCTGTCAAATGAAATGACATTTGGTGTCATGGATTACCAGCCAGCCTGCAAATTTACTTGTTCTTGAGTGGAAATGATAGAAAAAATGTCTGCAGATCATTTTATGCACGACTGAAGTTATCTCACCTTTTCCAAAGCTTCTTTGAGACTGGGAATAGGATGCTCCAGAGGGAGAGGCTCTGGAAAGCGAGGACACATCATCTCCAATTTGGCATTTCGACCCATCTCTTCATCTGAGTGACAGATCAGAAATGAGGGGAAAAGGGTCAAATTGAAGAAAAGAGGACGCTCAAAGACTCAAGCTTTTGCAATACACTTGATTTTCTGTTGAATAATATATTTGCAGCATAACATAATAGGAGGGTAATGTGATTCACCTGGTGTCTTGTTTGTTCATACGTTATTACAGGATACAATTAGGTTGTTTCATACAAATGCTTGTATCCTGGTCTTGCTTTGAATTCTGGATTAATAGTAATAACTAATTTAGCATCTACTTCTTTATTCTAAAAAACATTAATGTTATGAAAACATGTGCTAGAGAACCAGTTTGCTTGTTATTTAATTACTCATATTTCTGTTACAAACAGTGTTTGAGGCAGAAGTGTTCTGTTTGTGTAATCTTCCTTAGAGGCTGGTAAAGTATTGTATTTACTGTACATGTCAGCATATTTAAATCTGACATCTGATAGAAAATATCACTGGCACAGTAGAAATGGATATTCTGACGCTGTCCTAATTAGAAATAATTTAATGGATGGCATCAGTCTTGAGTGCTGTCTTTAATCTTCAAACACAATGTCATACTCATCTAGTCATGACTTAGCTGACACTTGCCTGCATGACCTTGAACTTGGTTTGATGTATCTTATCTAATTATCTTATGTAATCTTAACTATCTTAACTAATTATAATAGTTAAAATACACATCAGTCTAGAACTAGATTATCTTCATTCACATTGCATTGGGAACTGATATTTACTGGATTAATGCAGGTTAGTTTTAGCTGAAATTAAAAAGTAGGTCAGCGTAAATGACAAGAAGGATTCACTAACAATCAACTTCTTATTCAAATAAAAACTTTGGATTTCACATGATGAAGATATATTTTCATATGAACAGTTGTCCTGCTGCTTTGATCTAAAAAACAAATCAATTCACAAAATAAAGATTTGAGAGAGGCTAAACTTTCCAAAGTCGGATTTTGGCTGAGTTGCCTCAAGTCATCAGAAAGCCACAAAGAAATGTCACACCTTTGCAAAGTATGATGGTTAAATTGCATCACGCTCAAATGAATTTACCAACACATCTCACAGTCCAGTCATGTGTCATTTTCTGTGGTTTCCTCTTTAATTTTGACACTTGATGCATCTACATGAAGGTTATTTAAAAAATGAGCCTGATGTCATCAATCTTACCTGGCAGAAGTTTTGGCAGCTGATATTGCCAGAAGAAGCAGCCTGTCATCACCAGTGACAAAACCAGGAAGAACACCAAACCCAGCTGGCTCCATTTTACCTTCATCTTGTTGGTTTTAGAGAGTCCTTCGAACGTGACAGCAACTGGAGCGGGAGGCACAGCCACAGCCGGAGTTGGCTTATGTAGAGACAAACAAACAAACAAGCATGCAAGTACACAAAAAAATTAGCTCAAAACTGAATGTCAAAACTTATCCTAAATATGCCCTGTAAACACAGATTTTTCTTCAATAACCCTTGTAACAGCCTTGGGTGAGATCTGATCTTCAACGGTTGAGTTCAGTTGTAAAACTAGCCGGATGTCCCCGTCACTACGTTCAGTATCAAAGTTATCCCCGTTGCACTTAACAGTACTCACCACCTGATGCTTCACAGGCCAGACCAGAGCAGGATTAACAGACACAGAAATCTTCTTATCCCTCAATCAACAGAACCATTCATTTGGGCTCAGTTCTACTGTTTAGGTAATTCATACTTTCCAAAGGCAGTAAACGGTTTCTGGTGGAAGTTTTCCTGAGCAGAAGAAAGGCACAGACATGGACTCTCATCTCTGATTTCTCACTGACTATGTTGTAATCCTGGGCCATTGGTGCTCCTGTTCTTCGCAATTCAATTTCCTCTCTTGCAGCCAAAGGCTGTTGACATCATAATCCCCAGATTTACTCCACCAAAGCGGCAGGGGAAATCTTAATCCCTAATCCCCGTGAATCAATTCACTCCAGTCTAGCTTCACCTCATGGAGCCCAATAGCAAAGTCACATCAGCTGACTAAGATGGCGGCCACTCAGGCCAGCACAAGTCAGAGACAGTGTGTAAGGCTGGGTTAAAGTTTGCCAGGGCATGGTGTGAGAAATGCTATCACTTGGTCAGTCAATCAATTTGGGTCAAACTGGGTTACACGGGTTGTGATCCTGATCACAAATTCAAATAATGACCAGGAGAAACGTGTAACTAGTTTCTTCCCTGACAGCTCTAACAACTTGAGAGACAACACATATGTTACTGTATCTAATACCAACAAGATTAAGGTTGACATGCTGACAGACTGACCAATTACAGAATTTAAATTAACAGAATAATAATAATAATAATAACACTTTCTGTTGTTTGTGAAAGAAACTTGATCAAATATTTGGTTAAATGATGTATGTGAGAGTAGCAGATTATATATTCTTCTGTCTTTTGCTCCTCTTCATTCAGGTGTTTGACATTTATCTTGAAGTTAACTGTTTTGAAAAAAGTTTAAACATTTTATAGCTAAATAAATTAATTTGAAGGTGCCGAAGCTTTATAAAGACGTTAAAGATGTCACTACCAGTAAGCAAGCGTGAAGCTAGCTGATAAAAATATATACAAGTGTGCTTAGTTTTATTTAAATTAATATAAATTTGTTTTGAATTGAATTAGGAAACATTTAATTTAAAAACAGGCATTTTAAAATATATTTTCGTTTTCTCACCTAGATCAGATTACAATGGATTTTTGTTTAGATTATTCTTAGAAGAGGATAAAATAGTGTTTCTGAATATTAATTTTAAAGGCTATGAAATATTTGCTCCCACAAGAAATCAAGTCTTAATCCCATCTAAGCCTTTTAATTTTACAATATGGCATTGTCACAAATATGCAAACTGTCATTTATCTGTTCCTTTGGTGTTAACAGTTACAGGGACTCCCTTCAAGCAAATCAAAATGACAATAAGTGTTTGTAATAAAGAAAGTGTGTAAGCATTGGCTGCTTATCTTGAGCCAAGGAAGCTAAAAATTAAGGATTTGAATGTTGGTGCCGTTTAAAAAGCTCTAACAAATTAATCTATAAAAAAATACATGTCTAAGCAGGACTCAGACATTCCTGCTAATTCATGCTCTTTTTCGTATTTTCGGGGTGGATTTTGGTCAACTTCCTGCTAAAAGGTTAGAAAGTTCTGAGTGTTGGACCATATTCAACTTTATCTGTTGATCTGTTCTAAATCACTTTGGTTTACCAGTGGGTTGTTGGAAAGTGTTATGAAAATAAAGTACATTTACATGTATATTAGAGTTTGCAGACAGACGGGTCTCCAGGCTAATTTGGGATCTGGTATGGCATGTGTATATTTAAAGAGTGTGTGTATTTAAAGAGTCAAATAGCCTGGTCATCCAGATTTCCAGCTGCATTTTGTTTGAGCCTTAGAACGGATTATACAGACCAATCCATCTGCTGTTTTTAGCAGTGAGATGTTAGTGATGTGATGATGAAATCCATAAAGAGTGCACACACACAAGCCTTTTAAAATTCTGTTTTAATGTGGAAGTTTTCAGATTTAATGTTTAGATATCAAAGCAACCATTACAGCATATCTAATTGAACTTTGTATCTAATAATAAATAATTTGATCTACTTGCCTTTGCTGGGCAGTTTATTTCAGGACAATGTTTTCTGAATTTTTTAGTTTTAAAAGCAATTTCAAAATGTCACAGGGTTCAACCAGTTGCTATCGTTCCCTAAGTCGACTTAATCTTTGAGTTCTAATGGCTGAAGCAGTTTGTCCTGCAGCACATACTAATGTATTTTTGATGATTATAGGTACGATGTCATGATGTGGAAAATGAAGTGTGAAAGTAAGCTGTGGCTGATCCTGCTTGTGTAATCTGTGATGGAAGAACACAGCAGCTGGGCCATTTAAGCAGCACACATGCATACATTTCTGACAACCAGAACACTACTCATCACAGACATTTAAACGATTTTTACTCAGATATACAATTTGTATAAGTCTTTATTATTGTGCTCAAAGTTAAGATGTTGGTTTTCACCTGTCAAAAATATTCCGCCTTATTAGACGGGGAATTAAAAATGAAGGTTCCTTGGTGTCTCTATTAGATGGATTCATTAGATGACAGATACAGAAGCATGGAAGTGCTACATTTTAGGACAAGGCTACTTGGTCTTAGGACTTGTCAACATTTTGAGGGCACAAAAGCCAAATATTACAGAAGGGAGGCCATCAAATGTATATGGTTAAAAAAAACAGTATGTAAATACATCTTTCCCACAAAAATATATACGTCACGAGGAAAACCAGAGAGGATTTTCTTTCCATTAGGACACTGGATTCCAGTTTGTGCCTGAGGAGTTTGCAGCTCAAGGGAGTCATGTGACTGGCAAGTGGTGTCCCTCCTACTTCACTTCTGGGTCTTTTGCTATCCACCTGTGAAAGCTTTGGCTCATTGAACTTTTCTTTCATTTTCAATTAACTCACATCTTTGATAAAGTTTCCTCAGGCAAGAGACAATTCTTCCCTCTGGCTGATGAAAACAGTCAGGAATTTACAACCTGGTTTGATATCCATAGGTCATAACGGGCAACTCTTGGTCAAAAGGAACTAGTTTTGGACAGTCTTAAAGCTATGATTTGGGGATTTGGAGTCCTGGACTTAATTATTTCAAATATTCCTCTGTTTTAATTATTTTTAAAATGGTGTTTATTGCATTTGTGCATTTATTCATTGTGTCTGAATAATTGATTCATGTTTCATACATCACGTTTAATGTCTTACCAATGTAGAACTTACACTTGTGTTTTTAGATGTTAAAGTTTGATATTCTGAAGAAGAAAAGAAACCAGCGCTTGTAAGTTTAGACTGCTTATTAGCTGTCTGATATTCACCATTCCTCTTTTGTCTGCGGCATGACATTTATTTGATTTTTCAACACCCTTTCTGTGCTCCATGGCTTAAGTAATTAATAATGCCTTTGTGGTAATTACCAGAGCAAATATGATTTTAAATCACTCCGGTGAAGACACTGGCCAGAACGTTTCAGACATCAGATAACACCATCAAGATGCATCAGGATGAGAAGATGGACAACTGCAGACCACAAAATGACAAACCACAGAGACTGACGGACAAGCCTTTGCGGACCAATCTGCGCTCCCCTTATGATTCAGGATCAGTCCAGTCCAAACTGGTCATAAGTGGATCACAGTTGTTCAACAGAATCCCAAATGCAACGGAGATTTGCTGTTTCAAAGCACAATGAATATTGTGTGGATAGTAAATTAGACTGAGCCTTTTTCCAAAAAATGACAATAATTCGAGTTTTTTAGATGTAACACAATGTAGGTTGATCATCATATTTGCACATTTTTAATTTAGGAAAGTTGTGCAAACACAACCAAACTCCATCGACTGAACATTTCCCTGATTTTCATGGTCCCAGCATTTAATTTTGAGCAATTAAATAATAGAACCATGGAAATAAGTGAGAACTTGTGGTTATTTCACATGTTCCTGGAGAGACCTGAAGATCCAAAGGTGGCAAATGACCTGCCACACTCCACTCTTTAAAGTACAAGTGCAGCAAAGATTGTTTGTACTTTTGCAGATTAAAACATGTTACATTTGAGTATCCAAACAGTTTGTATTACATTAGGTGACGGCTTTTACCTGTGATTGAACCCCATCCATTGAAGTTTCCCGGAGGACTTTACTTCCCACTTTTCCCATGTTTTTACTGCACCAGATGTTACATGAAAAAAAAAACAGGTAGTTAGTGCTTCAGTAAAAAAAAAACAATAAAAATAAGGGAAGCATATTCCAACTGCATATGAGCCATAATAAACACATTTGTAAGCTTTATTTTAATAGTTAATGCTTTGTTCTTACAAGCCTTTGGCTGTGCAATTGCACCATTGCTCCCAGTATGACAGTAAATGATCCAAATCTGACAAGAGAGATGCTCTTCTATGACTACCAGAGAAAGACAGAAATTGCACAATGTGAAATCTGCTGTATATTTGACAAACTTTTAACACTAAAACTACCTTTTTATTGCAAAACAACTCACAGAGGACAGAGACACATCCAAAAGCTGCGATGTTCTCAGTCAGTGAGAACAGAACGTAATGTTTAAAGATGAGCTGTGGGTGGGCTCTTATTGTGCTGGAATTTGTACTTTTGCTGAAATGAAGTCTTCTATAAATAAAACCGACTGTAAGATTTGACATGAAAGTGCCAGGAAGGTGGACCAGAGGCTTGATCTGTGACCACAGTTATGTATTTCATTTTCCAGGGCAGATAATAAATCTCACAGGAAATTTAAACAAAGCGTATCTAAAAGAGGAAGTGGCTTAAATGTTGACTAAGGTTAGGGTTTGTGCAGATGGATGAATGGAGCAACAGACAGATACTTTATTGATTATTAAAAAAACAAAACAAAAAGAAAACAAATACAAATACAAATACAGAAAATTAACACAAAGGATGAAAGTAGAAATAAAGTGACTTTAGAAATGCTAGGAAAATAAAAATAAGATTAAGAAAAGACTGTAAACATATGAGTATATCCAAAGCAGATTGAAAGCAAGAAAGAAGTGTGTATCAAGACAAGTGGCTGGCAAGTGAGTTTTATATTACCGGTATGTCTAAGCACTACCTGTGGTGTTGTGGGACCACCCTCCCTTCATCACCACATGCTAATATGACATCACACAGTCTGATTGCCCTGAGTAGTCTGTTTATAGAGCAGCTAAACAGCAGCAGCCTGCTCCTGTGTTGTGATAACTGCATGCAGAGGATTGCTGATATCATCAGTGATGGCTTGTATTTTGTCCATTATCCTCCTCTCTGCAGATGAAAGATGCATTCAATCCAAATGTATGCATCACTATCACACTTGCACTGAAAGCATTATTGTGCAGCATACCATGCAGTCTGACCTCCAAAATTAGAAAGAGATTAACATGAACATTTCCCAACATTCAATTCTCAAAATCCCAGGTTCCTCTTGATAGCGTTGCACCAAAACTCTAATTGGTGTTTAATTATCTCATATCAAGGGAGTTTTTTGTCAGTATTTTGTAACTGCATCTACAGACCAAATAATCATTCATTTATTTATAAAGCACTTTTTATGCTAAAATGTAATTCAAAGTGCTTTACATGAAAATATAATGAACCAAAAAACAAACCAAAAAAAGTCCATTTCCAACTCATGAAATCCCCCAGATCACAAACCCTTGAATCACACGTACACACAACATAGAAGACATGCATAGACATGGTCACACACCCACACACATACATAAAATTATGTCTCAAGAAGTATCAACATAACTAACTGACTGAGCGCATCAGGAGCGCTAAGGTACCAGCAAAATAAAAGTTGTTGAATGATACAGCTGGAACACTAAATTAAACGCCTTCCAGATGTCTTGGTCTCCACCGGTGGGGTAAACTAGACACCAGCTCATAGGACTGGGAAGTTTGTACAACAAAAGGCAATATGATCGATACTCCTAACTTTTAGAATATTTAAATGTTTAAAGAAACTTTGTTGTTGTTGTTTTGTTTGGTTTTTTTTTGCAAATCTTTCCTTATTTTGACTATGAACCTGGGACAATGGGACAGGGGCAACAAAGCACAGGGAAAGTTAAGGAATGCTAAACAAACAGAAAAAACATGTTTGAAACATTACAGTTGGGCAGGTTAATTGAAAAAAGGCAAGTGACATGATGTTTGTAAAAAAACAATAATGTGTCTTTTTAGTAAATTCAACTTGTTAGAAAGGATTTACAAATTTGTATTCTGTTTTCATCTACACAACACCCTTCACTGGTATTAGGGTTGTATGTAGTGCACGAAATAATTCAAATCAATCAAATTAATTTATTTATAAAGCACTTTGACTGATTTAAAGCTGTCCCTGTTTTAAGCTCAGTGTACTTCAGAAAACTAGTTTTTTGCTTTGTTTGCAGTGAAAAGAGTTGTACACAGAATTTTAATGAATTTTTTTTATCTTTTAACATTTCTTCTATGTCCTGTTTCACTTCAAGCTTTTGTATTTTTTAATTACCAATGAAGTAAGTGTTTTAACAGTCTTTTTTATTCTCTGAATATGACACGAAAGAGCTTCAGTATGGCTGGTATTGTCTACATTAAAGTGAAAACATTGCAGAGAAAAGCAGTGATTCATTTCAGTTTGAATTTAATTTATACCCTGTTTTCCAAGTTTATTTTAGGAAGAAAATACTTTAAAATTAAAATGATCAATTTCATTTGTATAGAACTTTTAAGCTTTAATTTAAGCCTAATTTAATAATGCTAACTAAAGTCGTGTCATAGTTGCGTAACACATGATTTATGTGTATCCTGTTAAAATAAATGAGAATGCTTGTAGACTGTAGGAGATAAAAATGTGCTTAGCAGTGTGATTTATACCATGTTTTGTTAAACTGGAAGCCCATTTGAAAAGATTTAGAATAGCTGGGAAACATTGTACTTGTTGCATACGGTATGTATGGCTGAATGGTGGTACAGTTGGTTAGCAGCACTGTGGCCTCACAGCAAGAAGGTCGCTGGTTCAAGCTTCAGTTGGGGCGGGTGTCCAACCAGGAGCCTTTTTGTGTGGAGTTTGCATGTTCTTCCCGTGTTAGCGTGGTTCTCTCCGGGTACTCTGGCTTCCTCCCACAGTCCAAAGACATGCACCTTGGGGATAGGCTGATTGGAGACTCTA
>JBAMHV010000003.1:10692859-10702937 GCA_037177535.1 Pseudomugil gertrudae | reverse complement strand
GGGGGGGGGGGGGGGGTAATGGGAGGTACATAAATATAATCAAAACAACAAATATATGAATAAAGACAATTTCTAGTACATTTTAAGTTTATCACTTTTAGAGAGTTGTTACACAAATGTACAGCTTGATGATGCTTATATAAAGTTCTGTAAATTATTTAGTAGTAATACATACTTTATTCTAATGACCATTAGAGGGATGGAGCCCATAGTTTCTCTTTGCTCCTAAACTATAACAGATCACATATATCTTTTTAGGCAATAACAAATTGTATAGCTCATTCTGTGTCTATCAAGGCAAAAGGTTTCAGGCCAAATGAGAGATAAATATATTTTATTTTTGGCTTTTTTTACTCTGCTTCACATATTAGTTTTATGGCTACTTTTATTGAAATCTGGAGCTACTAAAGACACATGAGATACCAACCAGTTGTGGAAGCGTTCAGCACATTAAACTAGTAAACATATTGGTTTATGTTT
This sequence comes from Pseudomugil gertrudae, assembly GCA_037177535.1. Taxonomy (NCBI): domain Eukaryota; kingdom Metazoa; phylum Chordata; class Actinopteri; order Atheriniformes; family Pseudomugilidae; genus Pseudomugil; species Pseudomugil gertrudae. The sequence continues at coordinate 10,702,457 of JBAMHV010000003.1, read as the reverse complement.
TGCTTTATTTAGTTAATTATTGTCACCCCTACCACCCCCCCTTTTGTTTTTGGAAGCCTTTGTTTTGAAGGATAATGAAATGCTGCCTATCATACTGTTGCCTAAATTTGTTGAATGTTTTTCCTCCGGTCTTGTGAATTTTCTATGTTGTCCACTAAACCAATTTAATAACATCTGAATGACTAACATCTTGTGAGTGCACTCCTGAGAGCTCTCCAGCACTTAAGAGATGCTCATTTTACGGCAGTGCCATAACTCTAGCCTTAGCAGACTATACAGATGTACCAGTTTTGTGACAGATAGACTACCACATCTATAAATCCCAGATAGAGTCGGGTATTATAAAGACTCTGAACCCATAGAGAAATACATGCATGGTGGCGGGAACAGTGGGAAACCTGGTATTTTCCTTCTCAGTTAAGATGTTAAATGCTTTGCTGAAAACAGCAGTTTTCATGCATACTGCTACTAAAACAAATAGCTTTTCAATATTTTTCTAAATGATACATTTAGTAATTAATCTGAATCTAAAGGGTAACAAAAAGTAAAGCCCACATTCAGGAAGATGTGTTTATAAAACCAGTTTGCTCCACATGTAAAACCAGTTCAGTACAGCTCTTGGAGACGTGTCATTTAGTCAAAAGTTTATTTAAGTTAATGGTCAATTTTCATCTCCTGAGCAGACAAGGATGGAAGTTGGAAGAGCAGCGTTAACTACTCGTTGGTCTGCCCTTTTGACTCTTGTCCACGCCCCCACCCTGCTCCCAGATCCCTGCATAAATGCAGGCCAACATCCTGAGTGCAGTGCACTCTGTTCCAGATATTAAATTACTCATGAAATATTTGCTCGGCCTTCAGGCTCAACTGCAGCTTGGTTGCAAACCTCCGCTTAGCCCATGAAACAACTCAAAGAAAAAGACTTGTCTCACCTCTGTGAGGAAGGTCAATTTTTCCGATTTAAAAACAAGCATTAGAGATGATTTCAAATTGCATTAGTGTCACAGTTCCGCTCTTGTCACCTCTTCCTCTTCTCACCGGCACCACTTCTCGTTCTTTTGTTCAGACAACTTTCCTGTCCTTAAACAACCATATGAAAGATAGAACACTGCATGATTCAGTAACAAGAAAAGACCCATCACTCATGCTGGGTGCACTTTACTGTACCAGAAAGTTCCATCCAGCTCAGTGAACCTTGAGGAGGTTTTAAAGATGCAGCTGCAGAGTTCAGAAGGACAACATGAGATTAAAAACTGTCTGGGTTGACATGGCGGGACTGAACCCGACGACTGCTGGTCAGAAGGTTTGCAATGCTACACTCAAGTCTGTCTTTTAATTCAGCTTGCTTTTAAAAAGTAATTAAATTGTCTAATTTTTTACAGTCTGGCCAGCAGCACTCTGACACGTATGCTAGCTTCTCAGAACAATTATGGGATTAAGCAAGAAAAACCTTTTTGATTTTAGGAAAAGAAAAAAGATCATTACTCTTCACTTTGTTCTGAGATGTTTTTTATACCATTTTATTCTATGGAATTGATCCCTTTTCTCTCATAACATTTTATATAACTGCTTTTATTAATATAGAAAAAAATATTTAAAGTGTTATTAAAATAATGATTAATAACTCAATTTGAAATGAAGAATTTATTTGTAAATTATATTTCAAAGAAAAAAAAACAAAGCCTGAAATGTTTACTATATGTTTAATTTCAATTTTCCAGTAATTTCTATTTTGGAAAGCAAATATTATATACCCAGTTTACTACTTTATGATAATAGTCCTCTAAAAATATCCAAAACATACTTTTAAAATACTGTTTATGACTGCCTAATCGAACACAGAAACTGATGGAAATTTAATATAAAATGTACAATTTCCTTTCCTCAGAAAGTTTCCCTGAATGAATTTTAATGCAACCAGACTGTTCACCAGTAGTGCCGAGAGATATTCTGTCGTGCTTGTCTCCGTACATTAGATCAAGTTAAAATTTAAAATGGTTTAAAATGCTTCTCATCCCGACTCACCTGAGATCTTATTGTTCGACGTCAACAAACGACACAAACTTTAATCTCAGTATACTACACCCCAAGTGTTAACAACTTGTAATTAACAACAAAATGATAGAACTTTTTTAATCTTGTGCTGTTTTAAAAAAAGCTGTCCTGGTGTCATTTAGTGAAGCTGAAAATATGTTGTATCAAACCATTTATTTTGATTTCATCAAGTTTTTATTTCATGTTTCTTGTCATGAACCATTAGATGAAATGTCAAGCCTCCAAACCAAAAAGTTTCTTTACCTCCAAATTGTGTCCAAAAGATGAAGTGTCATATCCGGAATACTGACCACGGCAGTTTGAAAATGATTATTTTAGGTACATTTGAGTGTGAAGAGACATATGGAAATATTTCTCTAACCTATCTATAATGTATTTTTAAATAGAAAATATATACACACACACACATTTTAAAGTAACTATTTTAAATACAGTGGGATGAACTGTCTGCTTTTTATGTTTTTTGAGCGTGTGAAGTAATGTAGTTTGGAAAGTTAAATAATCTTTCTAGATGTGGAAATGTATCTCTATCTGTAGACTCATCATTAAAATTATTAGTTTTCTTTAGTTTTCTAGTAAATAAACAAATTCTACTGTAGGTAGAAACTAACATCAGACAATAATTATAAGTCAAATTGATATTTTTAGGGTAATTACAGCAAATCTTCATGTAACATATTATTTTGTCTATTTGGAAACATATAAGAAGCAGGTACAGGAACGCGAAGCAGATGCAAGGAATCCCCTGACTTCAGACCCCAAGTACTCCCATATGTGCCCTCACTTATAGATCACAGCAAAAAAGGTGAAAATCCAGTCACCCGTGATTATTACCAGCTCAGTCATGAAATGTGGAACCACGGGGCAGTGACAGAGCGAGGAGAGACAGTTAGCGATCAGGACCAGTTTTCTATTAGACTCAGTTTGTCCGCTCATGCTGCTTCACTGACTTAAAATCACCGCAAAATACATGTCATTTGATTAAAGATATATTGTTTTCAATATTCAATTTAAAGACATTTCTTTTTCATCCAGCGTTCTGCTGATTATATCCGTATCTGTGTTGTGTTCTGTGAGCACTGCAGCTGATGCATGCAATAATAAGAATCTGGAATTCACTACAATTTAGAAGTGCGTAAAAATGAAAGTGAGTTTTCTGCAACCACATTCCAGTATTCCTGCTGCAACCTTTTATAACAGACAAATAAAATCCTACGGCCCATTTCAGCTCACATAGGAACAGAAAACCAATATTCTAGCCGCACAATGTGTAAATCTTTCATATTTGTGTTTCTGCTCCACGGTTGCAGGCTTCACACCCTCACAGGGGGCTTCCGCAGAATTTCTCGCATTGATGACTTGGGAGGTATGTATGAGTAACGTGTGAACAGAGCCGTTATAAAGAAAAAAGTGGTCATGATGTTTTATTTGATAAATAAATAATAAAGCTTGATGGCTATTTGAACTAATGACAACCAAGTGGTCAAATTTACACCTTACTTCTTACCTAAACGAGACAGGATGGTACGCTTCTGAAAATACGGCCTAGTTGCCAAAAATTAGGGATTTTTTTATTTACTTTTTTCTACATTCTTCTTACACCTTTTTTTGTTGTTTTCAGTTTGGAGATATAAGTCAGATATAAATAAAAATAGAATGCGTAATTTTGTAATTTGAAAAACCAACAAAGCCATAAACTAAAAGTTTATAAGCATTAAAGAGCAAAAATATTGGATGGTGGTTTTCCCCTTATTTTCAACACTGTGAAAAGAGCTCTAAAGTGAAAGGGACTTAAAAAAATATTTATTTAATATTTTCATTATAGCTTAAACATGGATGATGTTTATGCATTTTAACTGACTTTTCGCATGTTTAATAATCGCCCATGTGAAAAATATAAGCCAAGTATAATATCATAATATAAATAATATGGATGAATGTAATGACTTTAAAACAACTTTGATGGGAAATAACTTTGGTTACCTAATGCTCACTGGTTAAAATCACACCAGTAAATCATAAAAGACAAGGGAGCATGTGGAAACCTGGCAGTGATTCATCTCTTGTCTGTTTGGTGAAAGTAAAAAAGCAAAGGATAACTTTTTGCTCATTAAAATTTCCTGCCTGTATTGTGGATGAAGCTGCACTATGTAAATAAATATATATGGACATCCATGTCAACCAATGAATCTGTTTTTTTTAGTTTATTTTAGTTAATTTTTTAGTTTTTTGGTGCTAAACTCCTGAGATTTGTTTTCAACCGTTAAAGAATATGAAAAAAAAAACAAAAACAAAAACAAATCCAAACCCAAACAAAAAAATCTCAACATTCAGATTTAATGGGTCATTTCATGACGTTGCCATTACTATAGATGTTATTATACAGTTGAGTCTACTGATGAGCTAAGCCACAGTGTAAACCTGCTTTTCAGTATAATTTATAACCCACAAGTCAAGCCAGATTAGGCTTGATTGGATCGCTGGTGCCATATGTGACCTACAATCTGTGCCCCGCTTGTACTACATGGCGGGAGGGTCAGTGATCTCCCTGGGCAAAGGTTGCTATGGAAACGACCTCTGGATGCTCTTTGCAGCCCTCACACATCTTAAGGCAGAATTATTCAAGACTTCTTTATATCAGGCGTGTATTCTTCTGCTCTATTTCCCCACTCTGTCCCTCTGTTTTAGCTCCCTCTGTTGCCTCTCCTCACAGACAAGTTTACAAGCAAAGGCATTTACATGTATGTTGACATGTTCATGGACACCAACATGCAATTCAGCCTGCCACACACACTCTATCCCCGGTCGTACCAAATAAACCAGAACGCCCTGGTTTATGGGTTAGTTGCTTGCCAAATCAGTTTCTAGTCCAACAAATGTTTAGCTTCAAAGTTGCCTCTATCTTTTTAACACCTTCTTGAATATTTTATGAACATAAAATATCATCTTTTACTTGTTTGGCACATCATCTTTGCTCTTTGTATCCTGAAGACATCAGACACGTTCTAGACACAAAGAAATTAAAAAAATGCCATAAACTATTGAGAATAGAGCTGAAATTTTGTGTGAATACACAAAATTTCGTGACTGAATTCAGCACGATGACCTGCAGGTTAAATATTGCATTTCAACTCAACCTCAAAATGTGGCGACCATGTGTTTATGGCATGAAGTGTCTAACAGCTTGTAAAATTATGATTTTTTTTAAAAATATCAAACTGCAAGTACATATACAAGAAAACACTTTCTGCCATGTTATATTATTTATTGGAATAAAGGTGTTTCCACCAGGATAAGACATGTACAGGTCAGCTAAAAGGTCCTTCATACAAAAAAAAACTGTTTTCTGAAGTCTAAAAAGAAAAAGGGAAAAAAAGAGATTATGTTACACGGTCATTACATTACAGAGCGAACACAAGAGAAAATATAATTGGTTCCCCCGGAGGTTTCTGGTTATTCTCCCTGCTTACTTTTAAGGTTGAGGTTAAATACAGTGGAAACACAGTAAAAAAGGTAAAATCCCTCAGAGCAGCAGCCAGGTTAAATTAACCATTTTTATACTCTCTAATAGTTTCTACATCCCATAAAGTCATTAATGACTGTAGGACCTTTTTTACATCTGTTGATAGGCTTCACATACTCTTAAATAGCCTGTCCATGTGTGAAATCACTATTTGTGGTATTTCTTGAAGTGCACTTTTAAAGCTATGCTAGTAAGGGAGATTTACTGACTGCAAACTGTGATAATACACAATCCAAACAGAAAACCACAGGTAAAAAACTGCCACACGGTGCTCAACAACTGAAGACATCTGTAATGCAGACATTAAAAAAGTCATCAAACTGAAAACAGCGACTTAGATAACCTCATGGTACGATAGGTATGTGCTCGAAAAAGACATTAAATAAAATAAAAAATAAAAAAAACATACATACAAAGATTCACATCTGTGCAGTTTTACAACAGCAAACAGATTTCAAGGAGGAAAACCAAAATATATATCTAAATATTTTAAGCTTCCCTAAAGCATTACAACCCAAACCCACTATCCTCAGTCTTTTCTGTTAATGGGCACTGCCTCTGTAATGGTATTACCATTGTAGTAGACAGGTGATTGAACTCTAGCCATTCACAGACATAGAGCTGGCTCATACCTTCACATTCTGAGTGAAAGTGCAGAGTTCAAAGACTCATGATGCTACCAGGACTTTCTAATCCTTCCTGGTTAATTTAATGTAATTCACAGCGAACTTGATCAGGGATGTCTACTTGCCAAGCAGGTCAACCTGTGTAATGGCGGGTTTCACAGGGCTTAAACGACAACTCTACACCAGATCCAGTAAATCAGTTGAGCTGGGTCACGATGAAAGCCTTTGTCCAAGCAAAAAAGTCCAGAGTGACAGGCAAAGAAACAGGAATCCTCTTAGTGGTAATATCCTGTTGTGCACCTCCATCTGTTGCTCTGTGATGACCGACAGTCTAGATGGAGAGAGAAGGGGAAAAGATAAGGAGGCGAGCCATATTCAGTAGTCTGGTTTTATTCAGTGCAGTTCTGGTTACGTTTTAAAAAAATTCTAAATTATAATAGTGTAACTTATCTTATGGTGAATGTTATTTTAATTATTTAATAATTAAAAATTATTTAAACATTTTTTTTAAAAAGCATATATTATTTTGACAATATTTCTAAAACAAGATTCACTCCTAACAAATTCCATTTGCATACATTTTGTCTTCATCTTATTATAATCACACGTAATGCTTATTTTCACGAGATATGTTAATTAAGTATTTTTTAGTAAGCGTACAACGTGCTTTATTTCTAGTGCCTGTTATATTTGAACTTTTATTTAAACTAAAAAAAAAAATAAACACATCTTTTCACAATTTATAGCATTGCTCAAAGCCAGCCAGCATTGTGCAGGTCTAACTATTATGGGGATAAAAATAATGAAACAAAATAAAAGCTCTTCTTGTGAATAAAATATAAACACTCGACAGCTTTTTGGAGACCGTATCTGCCATCAGATCCACTGTGTACCTTGCAATTTGAATGAGTGATGCAGAGCCTCACCATAATTTAAGAATTCTTCCTTTGGCCATGCTCTATTTCATTACTGCCATCACAAAGTTTGTAGTGGTCTAATGGGAGTTATTCTGCCGACTGACAGACACACAGAAAGACAGAATAAATGTCTTTGCAGAGAAATAAAGCAAGCAGACTTCTGAGTGATTCCCATGCACAAGCTTTGCAACGAGCACAAGCCGTTTGGGCCACGGTAGCTGTCAACAGTAGAAATGAGGAAACATCTATACCGAGGACGACTTTTTTCTTACTGTTAAAGAGTAAAAGTAAATAATGTGCCATTGCACTCTGCGAGTAAAGCCAACTTTCTTGTCAGACATTTGGTTCACATGTTATTGTTGAGAGAAAACGTCTGATAAGATGTGCATGCACAGAAAAATATAGAGGTAAATAGAGTTAAAATCTGAGCTTTTTTTAAATATAAAAAACACATAAAGCGCCAGTGCATTTTCAATTTTTTTATGTTTAAACACAAGTTTTTTGTTTTTTTTTTAAAAACCCACAAATAAATTTGAATGCAACTGCGTTGGCTACAGCAGCAAACCACCCATGATATAATGACTATAACACATGTAGAGAATGACACAGTTTGTGTTGCAGAAAAAAGATAATCTTTGGTTTAGAGATGCGAACCACAATGTCAACAGCACGCTGCGTCAACACAGTAGCAGATTTATGCAAGCAGTTCATATCAATTAGAGGAAAGGATGGTTGCAAAAACAAAAAAAGAAAAAGAAAAGGAGGATGATGGATGACTGCCATTTAATCAAAGCATTCATATAGCCATGACTGTCAGCTGAATGACTTTTACTGGGTTTTTCTTTTATAGCAAAAGTACTTAGATTTATTGTGATGATAAAATGGTTAGTGTGCCCTATGCCATTCAACACATTACTATTTCACTGTCCCACTATAAACCAAAGGCAACAGCTTTAAGTCATCCCTATTTACTGAGAGAAACCACAGTTTTGAGCTTGAAAACGAAGTTATTTCCATGAAAAGAAGTGAAGGGCCATTAGTATAATTTCTCTGTTTATGGGCCTCAGAAGTTTACTACTAAAAGTTCTGAAGTGTCTTTAAAGTTCACTTAAGGAAAAAGTAAATGAAATCCTGCCAAGCTCTTGGTCTATTTAATTAAAGCTCGAGCAACTTAGTGGGATTGAATTAAATTTTTGGCAGGGGTAAACCAATACGCTGGGAAGGTGGTGGTGGTGGTGGTTGGGGGCATGCAGTGGGGTGAGGAAGGCTATTCATGGAACATAGGCAACGAACGGTTTTTCCAGCTTTACTTTGTAAATATTTTCTTTCAATTAACGTCTTTGTATCTTGTTTGCAAAGCAAAATCCATACAGCAATAAAGTTTCTCTCCTCTGCAGTCTCTAATAGATGCAAACAATGAAAAACAGGATTATCCAGGTTAGGGCATAAATCCCCTGTCAGACAGAGCGCAATCCAGAGGATTCCAGTCTCTTTCCTGTGAGGATGTGATCTCAGGTTAATCCACATGCAAAAGGTCTCTCCAGATTAGAGGAGTCAGTGTCTTTTTCCCAGCACAGGGTCAGGGGTCAGTTGTGCCATCAGTTATGGATAACAGGCCATTTTATTTCTTGGCTCTTTATCCAGCTGGATCCAACACTTCATTACAAGGACTTCAGTACACATGCTGTGATGTTTAGTGGGCTGAGGTAAAAGCTACATTTGCAAAAAGAAACTAATAAGTTTTAAACTCTATGAATTCTTTCTTGTTTATTTAGTTTTGTCTCAGTGTTGCTGATGACTTGTGTATACATTTAGCTCTACAGTACAATGTGCAAAATGATGGAGGTCGGACTCATTTTATTCTAAAGCTGGGGTCCATGTGAGTAGATAATCATCGAAAGACTATTTGACAAAACTAACAAAATAATTTTAAAATGTTCAAAATACTCTCCAAGTAAATTAAAATATAAATTATAAATAAATGAAGTTTTCTTCAGAATTAAAGCATCTTTCATGCAAATTCTCTACTCTACATATTAAATATGATTAAGTCTGAACAAAACATATATTTTTAAGTAGGCTATTCCATAATTTGATTGATTGATTTACTTTAACGTTTACTTTAAAATAGTGATCTCAGAAAAAAAAACACACCACTTTTAAGGGAAAAAAGCTTCACTGGAATTAATGTCAATCTTTAAATGAGTAAAGACCGTAAAAGCAATGCTTCTGTGAATGTTCATCCTTTAAACTCTGGATGGCAGTGTTGTTGCAACCACGCTGCACGCAGCTCTAACAGCAAATGCTGAATGAATTTCTCCTCACATATTGATTCTATGCAGTGAATGCTCTTACAACGTGACTTTTAATATTTTATTTCTTTTTCTGAAGTTTTCCAATGAAGATTGTGTCAAAGTAGGGAATAAAACATTTCTATGCCCAGACATTCCCTGTAATAAATAAACATATTTACTATATAT
>JBAMHV010000003.1:10670165-10682814 GCA_037177535.1 Pseudomugil gertrudae | reverse complement strand
GTGGGAGGAAAGGGGGGGGGTGGGGGAGGGGGTAAAAAAAAAGGGGAAAAGCCCCCCCCCCCCCCCCCCCCCTTTTTTTAAAAAAAGTTCGAGGGGGGGGGGGGGGGGGGGGGTGTTCAGATTATCACTCATCATGTTAAAGTGTGAACTGTATGTGGCCCTGAAGTGACAATCTTGTGCAGAGTATTACATGGCTGACATAATTTGACTTGAATGAAATAAGGAAAAAGGAAGAAAATGGAGAGTATAAATGTTAACAAGAGTTTCCCACTGTCCAGAGGGATGTGCGCAGACACCGCATCCAAATTTGTCTGTCTGTCACAGTCCTGCACGGGTCCAATTTTACTGCACGGGTCCAATTTTACCAAACTACACACACCCATTAGGATGATTACCAAACCCGACCAGTGACCTGTGTACATTTCCCAGTAAAATCTTGACCCGACACCGACGATTGATGCAATTAAGTAATTGTGCATACAGCCCAGACTTTCCCTTCATCACATTATTTATTGGTTGAAATATTTTGCCACTTTAATAATTTGGTTGTGAAATTGCTGTGCATAAAGAAGATGAAGATCATCTTCAGTTCACCATCCAGGAAGATTCTGTCCACCATCCCAGGTTTCAGCTATGTTCACTATTATTTAATCACATAACCAGCAAAAAAAAATCTCCCTCACTGGCTGCAGTGGTAATCCGGATGACGAGAACATTTCCAGCAATAAGTGTAAGGTTTAAAACACTTTTACAAGACTTCTCAATTAGGATAACTTCCCATGCCGGTGAAGTAAAATAATATTTTATAAAGAAAAGAAGGAAATATTATTCTAACTGATGACCCATCTACACTAAATAAATATGCACTCGTAGCTGTGACACTTATTTTATCATTTTTACTTACAAAACAGCTTTGTTTTGTTTTTTTGCAGGAGACTCCATTTCTGTCTTTGCGCTGTGATTTCTTTTTAAATTCACTCAAACACTGCCCTGTTACGGTGTGAACCTCAAGTTTGGTTTGGACAGAATTGTCACGCCAAATACTAATAAAGTCCAAATCATCACTTTTTTCCCATTAGCTAGGTGCATCTACGTAATCCACCATGATTATTATGCCAGGTTCCACCTCCACTTTGAGCTGTTCTGTACATGAAAAGTGCTATATAAATAAACTTGCCTTGCCTTGCCTCCACAGCACATAATTGGGATGTTTCTCTCACTTCTGTGAGGTCAAAGTTGAATGAAATGTGTCATAACTGTTCAGACCAAGGTCCCTTTGACACAAATCTGACATGTTTTCAGTTTAAGACTACATATGAAAATGACCTGGGTTGGATTTAATCAAATATATCAGTCAGACTGTTATTTAAACATGAAAATAAAACAATTAGAATTAACCTGCAGTGTGAAGAGAGCCTTTCTTTTTTACAGTCCCACTTTACAAGCACTAGTTTAAACTGCATTCCCATAAGTAAATACAATGCTGGCTGTAGTGGGAAAATTGAAGAATGTGTTTTGGGAATGAAATACATACAGAACAATGTTGTCAGGCAGATAATGTGTAACCACGTCTTGTGTTTTTAAACTTTTTTTTTTAACCTAGAATACCTGATTTGCTTTTGAATGAGTTTGCATACTATACTTGCTAATACTAGAAGAGAAATATAGTGATAGTTGTAGTGGAAGCTTGTCTCTTGCCTTCACCTCTCTGTAACCTTTATAGTATCTCATACAGAAATCTAGATCAAGGATTTTCTTATATCCTGTTATCTTAATTAGCACATCTTAATTGGCATTGCACAGTCTCTGGGTAAGTCATATTTATTATGGAGAGCCAGATTCATCCAAACCCGTTGGGACTCAAAGTCATTAGGGGACAATGAGATGTATTTCCAGACATTGTTCATAGGGTTCACTATCAAAATGGCTCTTCTAAATCTAAGCCTCATTTTCTGTCTGAATTGTCTGTGCAGTGTTTTTGTTTCACAATCATACAATTTTGTGTCTGTTTCTGTGCATGTCTTCATTTTTCTCAGGCCTGTAGTTTCTTATGATACCTGTATTTTTATAGAATTCAGCACTGGTCTGATCCTTACAGGATGGCCTCCAGTCATGTCACACCCGCTGCATGAATGTGAGTCATTCACATTAACAACATGGCGTTTCTAATATTCAGTCACCATTCAGGGCTAGGATGCACAGAGAAATAGAGACAGAAGAAAGAGGAGGAGGGAGAGTGTACCCTGAGAGAGGTCAGACCTCGTTTCAGAGAGCCACATCCACACACACCCCAGGTACTGTGACACTGCTTTTATGAGTCTGCCTGGAGAACAGAAACCCACCGGATTAGTGTCTATCTCTCAATGTCCCCGGGAGCAGAGCCCATCGTCCGAGACAAAGCGGGGCTGATTGTGTTGTCATCTGCATCACAAAAGGAAGCCTTTTCCACCTGAACCACTGCCTGTGTGCCGAGCTATACATCATATCTATCAGCAACTCTGGACCCATGTGACATCTGCCTTGTGTTTTTTTTTTATCCATCTCTGTCTCCCGCTCCTCTATTCTTCCTCTCTGGCCCACACCGTCTGTCCACCAGCAAAACCCCCTCCCCCATCTTTTCTCAAAGGAAACTAGCATCTCAGTTTGTGAGAGGACTGCTGTTTTCTGTTTCTTTGTAGTTATATTTTTAGTAATGTGTGCAACATCTAGTCTTAGTACCCAAAGCCAATAACATTGACTTCTCCCCCTTTGGGTGCAGCTTGTTAGCTGTTGGCAGCATACTTCAGACAAAAACCCAGTCTCTCCTTGCCTGACCCTAACAGGTCTATCAGATGAACTCAAACAGAGCAAACACTCCAGCTAAAATGCTAGCAGCAACTGGATTCAGTTTATCTGATGACTGTTATTCTGTACTGATGATGTAGTTGATACTCACAACCAACAGAAAAAGATCAGGTTCTATCTCTAGAATATTTTTATTTGCCTGTGTGCACACATTTTTATAATAATTATTGTTATTTTAATGCTTTATACATCCTTTCATTATTGCTGCATGACTAAAAAAACAAAACAAAAATTAAAAACATATCTATTTTAATTGCAAATTTAAAACCTTATGAATAAATGCAATAAGTTAAACAGGGTGTGACATTTAAAAAATAGAGGGAGGCATAGTAACAGGAGAGAATGACTTTTTGTGTCCTCAAGTGTGATAGTTTCTATTCACAAGTAATTGCATTAGCTTAGAGAATAGGGAATTAACACAAGGCAATTAAATGATTTGGCCTTTGGCTCTGACTTTTTCTGGTTTTAGAGTTGGCACTCATCCTGCATTTTCCTAAATTAATTTGGAAATTGCATTCACAATTGTAAAATCTTGAAAACTCTAAAATACCAGACCCTTAAACCTGATGCACATAAGTGATTAAACAATTTTATTTTAAGCAAACAGTTGTAGAACATTTAGGCTAATTCTAATGGAATTGTTGTGATGACAAAGAGTTCAGGATTAAAGGTTAAGAAGTGACGGACCTCGGAGATGAATGTCAAAACAACAGCAGGGTAATCACACTTTTAGTGCATTGCTTCTGCTCGTCTAATTATAGAGAAATGTTAAGGCTCACCAATTCATTTAGAACACCAAATTAGTGGTTGTTATTGAACATTTTATGAATTGTTATTTTCATTCTCTGTGTTTTATAACACACATACAATATAATTACTGTTTCTAAGCAGTTTCCGTGCAATGTCATCCCAGAGGTGGTGCACAACCAGAGGGCAAAAGCTGTGCTTAACCCAGATTGTTTGGCAGAGTCAAACCCCCAAATAGAGATGACAGTTCGGTTGACTTTACCTTTCGCCTAAAAAGATGAACGATAATTGTTCAAAATTCCAAGGGGATCACAACCCTTTGCCAAGAGCAGACAATTGTGAATCCAGGTCAGTAAAAGATCAGAGTGAGATTCTGCTTGTCCCAAAGGCAGCAAAGTCTCCACAGTTCTGACGTTGTGTTTCAGAATATAAAATTCAGACCCCAGCGCATAATATTTGACTCATAATTTAACACAGAAAAGATAAAAAGATAGAGATCTGCATTAAGGATTTCTCTCAATGTACACTTTCTTTTGTTAGAATCACTGTCTTTCTCAGTGATGTGTACCAAGCCATGCAGTTTCTTAGAATTGTGATGGCTAACTTGGTTTAGTACAGTTACTGGAACTGATTACACAGCTTGGACCCCACTGTTCAATTAATCAATTTCAATTGATCCATTTTTGTTGACTGCCTTTTAGCTTGCTATGTTTGATGCAGCCCTAAATCACATAAGATAAGAATTTGCAAGGACCCAACAATATGTCAGACAACAAATGGACCAAGATGAAAAAACAACCAAAATAAAAGATTAAATCTTTGAGAATAATTATAATCTTACATTTACCTCAAGTCTGCATCAAAACTCAAGTATAGATTTAATTTAGATTGATGAAAGACACCTAGATGGCGCACATCTTTCTATTCTTCCTAGACTTTATTCTACTGCCATCATTCTACCTGGGAAAACTGCTCCAAAATCAATAACCCAGCCTCAGCAAAGATTAGGATCATATGATTGAGTTTAGGAAGCTCCATCAGTTCACACTTTATCGAAGTCATTTCACATTCAGCAAAGCTGATGATAAACGTAGCATTTGTGTGGAGAAAGTTGTCCTGTATTTACATAATCACTTGACTGTGAATGGATCTACTGGAGGAAGCAATCAGTGGTATCTGCCACTCATCAGTAAGAGCCTGTCTTATTATGACATCTTGCTCATTTTATTTCAACCCACAGTTTCATTGTTATTTTACTCTAATTTAAAATCTTTTAAAAATATTTAGCAGGAAATACTATCTCTAAAACCAATGGCTATGATTCTGTTTTAAACTTCCCAGCAGGATACATGGATACATGTCCTTTGGGCTCAGTAAAACAAGTAAAACGGTGAAACAGGAGTCACAAAACAGGACTGGGGTCATGTGGATGACAAAACAGGAGTCTGATATATAAGAAGAGATGGTAAAACGACAGTGTTTTCCATGCTTTTCCTTGGCAGAGGTTTTTCAGGAATAATAATGGATCATTTGGGAGGGCAGCTGGAAAACCCATAGTAAATGCTTAGAATCCCCAGAGACCTGCAGTGCCTGTGAAATCAATACAAAGATGTTGAGACCATTAAATTAAATGTATGTTATATGATAGGGTTAAACATGCACAAAATTATTATCATAGTCAGAATAGATTTTTCCACAAATGATACAAGTTTATATTAAGCAGCAATAAAGCCATGCTAATGTACTGACATGCAGTACTTTGGAGGACATGAGTACATCATGTTTCTTGAATTGCAGTAGATTGCAGCACTCTGATAAAACCAAGCTATTAACAGCCATGATTTTAGTGGCACCAAGGTTTGGACTTCAAACCACAGTGTTGGTAACTTCATGTAGAAGCTATAAAAACGTTAGGAGTTGGACAAAGAAAGGCTGTAAGGAAACGGGACACAGCTAAAGGAGGAACGAGTGTTTTGGCATAGCTATTTCCTGCTGTGAAAAAAGTGTGTCATAAATTGACAGAAGTTTTATTTTCTAATATTCCTGGTCTTCTGAAAAAAAAAAAACGTGATGTAGTTACAATGTGATATTTGGAATCAATTTGCAGTAAAAAGCCCAATACCCTTTTGTTATATGAAACGTTAGCTATTTGATTTAGCAGAACCTTCAAACAAAACAAACAACTGTCACAAAGTGCAGCAGACTGTTTTCTCCAACTTGTCTTATAGTAAAATAAAGAAATAAAAATGTGGTATGGGTGGCCTCAGCAAGAAAGAAACCCCAAAAAGTGTACAGTTACTTGTAAGCTGTGGTAACGCCCCAGCCTGGTTACACCTCATCTGAGCACTTTAAAGCTGCTCTCCTTTAAAAATGGTTTAACTCTTTTTAGTGGTCAGGCAGGCATAGTGCTTCCCTGTAGTGCCCGTTGAAGTTAAAGGGTGTACTATTAGGGACCCTGTTGCTTTGAATTATTCAAAAGACATGTTTGGGATTAGTGGTCTGTCCTCATTTGTGGAACACTGGCAGAGGCGTGGACCCGGGGCTTGTATGGCTTTCTGAAATTGGCATGGTTCAGAGTGATAGAATAGGATGATTTTACTTAGTTTGGTCTGCTTAGATATAACCTTTTGTGTTACTAAATGCCCATACACACCATCTGTAAAAGCTCCCCATGTGACATATAGTATCTTAGAAAGGTATATCATGGATTCTTGCTACCAAGTAAGAGAAATACATAAAAGAAATCATTGAAATACTTGAATGCTGAATGTCCTCTGGACATGCTGAATACAGCAGTTTCAACACAATGGCAATTGTTTTGACTTACAGCTTTAACTTGCCTCACTGAACAAAATGGAAAGGCTTTGTGTCATTTCAGCATGTGACCTAACTTTTCTTTCTTTCATAATAGCCAGTAAAACAGCACATTATGCCAAAATTATTTCCTTTCATCTCGGCGCCTGAAGTAATATCTTCTATTTCTGAAAAACATAAAACTGAGACCTGTATTGTTTTCTTCCTACAGGCAGATTTTAGGCGTGGGCACGTCCTAATCTCTGTTTCAAAGATACCGACATGCTTATTTTGTGTCTCCTTTCTTTATGTGTACCACACATGCACACAATCATATAAATACTTTTGCCTCCACTATTTCAAACGTGACACCTGGAGTGTTGGACAGCAGACTTTTTTTTGGAATTACGGCATTACCTTGGAAGCGGGATTAGTCATGAGGAGGTGTGAACACAAGGTTAGGACGAAGATGGCCTTTAGCTAATATTTTCTTTTTTTTGTTAACCCTGCTCCTAGAATGTGCTGTCATAAAAATAATAAATCATTCTTTAAGTTTTTCATTTTTTATTATGTTAAAAGATTTTCAAATTTCATTCAGATGCAAGTTTTAGACAGACACACCTTAAAGAGATCCAGGAGAGTATTGTTTCAATGACTGGAGCAGTCTTTGTGATTCTACTGGAAATGACTTAGGAGTAAAAATACATGGTTCTGTTTTGTTAATCTGCGCTACTTGGTAGAGTGTGAAAACACTAAGCATTCACATGACAGCAACTACAGTAGTGCTGATATTGATATTTCACTTGGCAAATGTTTGAGTTAGTTTAAACTTTTTTGAGTGCAGGGATTTACATCAGGGCAATGCATGATTAATTTATTAGTTGATTAGTTGGAGGGCTGCACACTGGTGTAGTGGTTAACCCTGCAACCTCACAGCAAAAAAGTTGCTGGTTTGATCAACTGTGCTTTCTCCCTGTATATGCGTAAGTTCTCTCTGGGTACTCTGGCTAAACATGAATATTAGGTCAGTTGATTACTCTAAATTGTCTCTAGCAGTGAGTGGGAGATAGGGATAGGCTTCTGCTACCTGATTCAGATGAAGCGGTATGAAAAATGAATGAATGATTAGCTGAATTGAAGCACAAAGTTGACTAATATGTGTCAGCTGTTTTTGTACAGTTATGTTTTATTATACAGAGATTGTGAACAATTATTTACAGTGCTGTGTAATAAGAATGGCCCTGCAGTGAGCATTTACAAGGTAATGGAATAACAGCAGCAGCAAGAGATAGACAGTGCTGTGAGTAGATGCATGTCTGAGTGAGAGCGAGGCATTCCATCAGAGCAGAAAAAAGTTATTGCTACAAGCTTCAGCAATAAATGCTCCAGCTCCTCTGGTTACAAGCTGTGTCCTATGTCTGTTTTCCTTCATGTAGACCTGTGAAATGTCAGGCGCACCGGTGTTACTAAAAAAAAGGTTAATCCCACTCAATAAATTTTTGCTCGCATGTGCATTTGCAGTGCACCCATAGAGGAAGAAATAGAGTGGTGCTTTAACGCAGTGTTTTACTGGACAACAAAGTTAAATGCAAGTTATATGGGCATCTTGTTTACCGTGGTTATACCAGCACAAGTAGGACTCACTAAGCCATTACAGAAATGTTGCACTTCACTTAAGTGGGGGTGGGGAGAGAGCTGCTGCCACAAAGACAAGTCCTTGATGCTGCTGGTCCAAGTTTGAATCCCAGTTTTGGACAGTTGGAAGCAGGCGCTCTCCACAATAAAGGCTTCTAAAGTCCACAAAACCTAGCATTCACACATGTTACAATTCCCATGAGGAATCAACTAAGTGCTTTTAATTGTTATGATTAATCAACTTCAAACATAACTTATTACACATCTTCCTAATCTACGTATACCTTAAAAGCATTGCATTGAAGCTCTACTAAAGTGTCTCTGTGCTATTGCCCGGGTAGGGAAATATGTAAATCAGCAAAGTCTGGCTTGACAGGGCTTAAGATATGAATAAACAGCTATAAGGTCAGAATAAGCTCCTTACAAGTCAGAGGACCAACATGAAAGCACCAAAAGAAAAGCTTTCTGATACTTAAATTCCAAAGAGCCAATAAGAGGCAGGCTTCCAGTCGTAATCAATAACAATGGAAAATAAGCACACATTATGTTTATACAGGTATTCTCACAGGCAATTTTTTAACAAAAGCTCAACATTGTGTGCTTAAAACACTGATAGCTCAGGGACTGGTGATGTTCAAGTCATAATGTGTCTTGTATGTTGATGAAAAGTTATTACCGGATAGATCAAGTGTTTTAAACTAGGAACAACTTCCAAACAACACTCATGATGTATTGTTCTTTACAAATAGCCGTGTATTCAAATTCTGTTTAGACTGTCTATTTACTGTGACTTTGCAAAAAGTAATCTAGTCATTATTCTCCACCAAATGGTCACTTATTTATGTTTGACCAAATCATATGTTTCAGAAAGCATCTGCTTCCTCAATAGGAAAATGGCACTTCTAAACACTATGTCTTTTAATTGTAGCGAGGCAGCAGCACAAAGAATCTACCACCCTTAATCCCTCAGCTGACAAAAGAAGTCTGTTAAATTCCTTACACACTTGGACTCTTGTTAGGTAAGTGGAGGGCACTTCTGAACAGCTCCCTGTTAAAGCTTGATTTCAAAACACCTAATTTGCAGCCATCTTTATCTCCTGTTTGTCCTCAAGGTCTATTTCCTTTAAAAAATCCACTTGCTATCCTTTCTCTGACCAGTTGCTGCCACCTGTCCTCCCAATGCTAATGTGAAACATTAACAGGAGACTGAATAGAAACACAGCGCTTTGTAGGAATACGTTACCTGTCACCCTTTCTCTGGATTAGGACTTCTCTGCTGCCAAATGATTTAAGGACCCTTTGCTAGGTTGTCAAGAGAGACATGATTGTGCCTGTGGCTATAAAGAAACATATGTGCTGTTTTTTCTCTCTCCTTTTTTTGAAGGTGTCAAGCAATCAGCACCAGATGTGTGCCTTGAATGGTGTTTTTTTTCTTTTTTCACATAAGCGTGTGTCTGACGCTGTGTGCAGCTGCGTTGAAGAAGAGTTAAGTCCATTTCACAGGGAGTAAGGAGGAGGTGAGAACCAGCACGTCTAATTGAAGCGCTTAATGGGCTGTCTGAAACCTTCATCCTGCCCGAGATTACACGTGGAGAAAATCATCACCGCTGTGAATCAGATTAAACAGCTCTTTTACAAAGATAAGCTATTGAACAAGACGGGATGGGGGGGGGGAGCTTTCTTTCTTTTAAATCATAAATGCAATATTTTTGGAAAAGGAGATTTGTCTTACTCTGAGGAATCATTTTGTCTAGTTCTCATGACAAAATGTCGATTTCAGCTTCCATTTTTTATTGTAAAACTGACCATAATTAAGTTTACTTTGCTTACTTCTGTAATTTATTATTACAGTCATTGTCCAGAGAAGGGAATAGAGTGATTTCCTTTTTTGTTTTGGTTTTTTTTTAGACAGAAGATGCTCTAAATGTGAATACAAAAATGCATTTTTTTTATCTATCTTATGAAACCTACTAAACACATAGATGGGAATACTTTAGTTGTTTTCCCTGCTGTGGTTGGCTTCAGCTTCGTCCCAGCCACATCCCCCTTTAGTCCCTGTCCAGTTTGTCTGGCTGTAGTCCCAGCAGCACTTATTCCGAGATAGGTTTGTGTCCGTCCCATTGCAGCCACAGCCCAGATCCTTGCTCTGCTTTCAGTTCCAGTTAAAAGCATGCTCGATGAGCTGACGGCTGATATGCTGTGGACACGCTGAAACATTTTGCTCAAGCTGTTTCAAAAGCTAGCAGCTCCTACTGGAGTGATTTGGTATCCTTGTCTTGCTGTAGGGCATCTCAGTGGAAACAAGACAGCAAGCAATCCTTGTTCATTTAAGATGACTGATTTTTCTAGCCATGTGGCTACCACTGACCGGTTTGCTTGTAGGGACATTAGTGTAGGAGTGGCTAGGGAGATGTAAACCAGGCGGGTTGGTAGATTGGTTATATTAAACATCTCTGACACAGTGAATTGCTCCTTTGGGATAAATGTTAGAAAAGGTGTAAGGTTGTGTCAGAGGCAAAATGTGGTCAGGGTAAGTGAACAGACATCCATTATATTGGGGCTTTGCAGCTGGATTGCATTTTCCCCTGCAACCATGGCCGGCCCTTTTGGAGACTTGCAGAGCATTTGGTTGTATGCAAGTAATGTTTGCTTGATTACTCTGATTAAAGTTATTCTAGGAAAGCTTTTAGTCAGCTTTGAAATGGTAAGTTTATTATTAAAAGCAATAGCTGCATGACTTTTTTTCCCAACATAATACATTGAATGATGTTGAAATAAACAAACTGCGTTTAAACTTCATAGTAAGATGTAGTGTTAAAAAGCTATAAGTCTGACCTGGTAAAAGTTTTATAGGGTATAAAAACAGACTGGAGAGACAAAACACCTATTTATACCTCCATACGTATAGGCGTCCGTTTCAGACGTGTCCATATGCCTTTATATGTCATGCTGTGATATGTTACCGTCCCGATACTTCCATGCATCTTTCATATTGCCATGGTTGTTTGGTTAGTTCATCCACCAATGGGTAGTGTTGAGTTTTGAGGTCATTACCACGTTCTGACACCGTTTGGTTGTAATTGCAGACACACAGTCTCTCTTCAGATGCTCCTGCCATGTTAACAGCGGTTCATTTTGTTGTCCTCATCTTTTGGTGCTCTGTACTTGGCAGTCTCTTTGTGTTTCTCTCCTTATTACATGCATAACCTACACAAGAAACGGACAAAACAGTCTCTGTATCCCTTTTCTGCATCAAGCTTGAATGGACCCAAAGTCTAACCTTGCAGCAGAGCTGAAAGTTATCTGCTGCATGTAAAGAAGAGTTGGCATGGCAGAACGTGTGAAGCTAGACAACTTTTAAGCACATTGGGGTGGCATTCGTTTTAGTAGTTGTGAACAAGTAAAGCTGAATTTTTAAATTTGATCAATTCAAATAGCAGTGATTCTGGTGCCTAATACTGACATTTATTTATGCATAGCTTAAAGCCTTCAACCAGTGCTAACAGGAGTTTACATAACTGGGAAGTAGGATGTGATTTCCAAAGAATACCATCTGCAGTGAAAATCTTCTGCTCATGCAAGTGGCATATACCTCAGCATAGAGTTAATAAGGCTGGTAAACATGATTGTCCCCTCAGTGAATTAACTTGTCAGGGCACACTTCCTGTCATCCTCCATCTTCATCAATGCCATCAAGCTGTGAGGGGTTAAGACTCAAAGCCATTTGTAAGTGAAATGCTTATTTTCACATACACAGCAGAGCCAACAGTAGATTATGAGTCACTAGTACCTTTTTAGGTCCCTGGATTCAAGCAGATTGCACATACTTTACCCGCGTCTGGGACGGCTGAGGGACTTAATACAAACAGTAATCTAATCTTTTTGTTGGATGGCATGAATGAGTATAACCGACTGCTTTCTTCCTGTCAGTAGTCTTATTAAATGTGTGGAATTATTTAAGCCAGGCTTGGTGGGATATAGTAAGAGTAATGTGCTATGTATTATGACCTGATGAGGTTTGGTACAAATCCTGTAGGAAGGAAGAAATCATACCTATTTTTTTTTCATTAAAGTTGTAGAAGTCAGCATGTTATTTTTGCCACCATGCAAATGCTTTCTATATCACACGATGGCAGGCAGCATCATGACATGCTTTAATGGGTCAGACTGTTGGACCTTTTTACACACAGATGCTGATCATGAAAAACTGAGGACATTTTGTCACAATAAGCATATCATCTATTTCCCTCTGGAATTATTTCAAAGGTAAGCAGATCTTTTACATGCATGGCACAGTTGACTAAGATTAGGTATTCAGTATATTTCAATCTATATGTGAGACCCCAAGCAAAAGATGTGCATTAGCAAACACTGCAGTAGGGGGAGGGGGAACAAAGAACTGAAGGTGGCTTCGTCAGTTTAGAGCCCTGAGGGGGTATCTGGCTTGTAAGATTGTATGTGCAAGAGTTGTTTTCTGTTGGCCCACCTTCTATTTTAAGATAGATAGATAGATAGATAGATACAGTAGATGTCTATCTGTGTGTCTGTCTATCTGTGTATCTATCTATCTATCTATCTATCTATCTATCTATCTATCTATCTATCTATCTATCTATCTATCTATCTATCT
>JBAMHV010000003.1:10650058-10670065 GCA_037177535.1 Pseudomugil gertrudae | reverse complement strand
AACAGCTTGACTGAGTGTGTGATGGATTATATGGACTCCTGTGTGGACGGCACCATCCCAACAAGAACAGTGAAGACACTTCATTAACTATTTTTTGTATTAAAAAAACGACTACAATTTGAATTTCCCTCTGGGATTAATAAAGTATTTTTTATTCATTTTCATTTAATTTAATTTAATTTCGTAATTATGAAAATTTGATGTGTATGTGCATAACTAATAAGTGGCCACAAATTAATAATATTGTTCCATGCCTCCAAAATCCATGGCAACAACCCAAAAATGATAATGATAATAAATGATAATAATGTTTTTTTTAAAATCTTTTTAAAGTTTTATCAAGCCTGATAATTTTCTCTCTTAACACTGCAAATGCTGATGCTCTAAAGCAGCCTGTTTTCATTAACAGCTGCCCAAGTCATCAACTGGGGACACAGAGTTGTTGGTAAAATAGAAAACAGCAGACATTAAACTTTAATTCATATTACCTCTGTTCAAGCTACTGATGTACAGTTATGGGAAAAAATCATGTTAGTATTTACTCCCTGGTACAACTGGTATATGTATTTGGAAAAGAAGAGTGGCTTAATAGTTTTTTTCAATGATTGTGCTCTGAGCCAGTTAGCCAGAAGTTTTTGGACAATTTGTATATGTTTCTAACACAGGTGCTACCATAAGGTCCTGGAGAATTTGGGTCATTACTGACATCACTACCCGTATTAGTAGCACTTATCTTTTCCTCTGTTTTTCCCTTCAGATGTTGTAAAGTTGGATTTACACTTTAACCAGCAGTCTGTTAAAGATCGTTGTGGTGGTGGGAAATCCAGCAACATTGTTTGCAGCGGGAATATAGGGTCATGGCTGGGGATCGGAAGCTACACTGCAACAGCAGAGGAAGCTCGTAGCTGTGGAAGCTAGAGAGACAACAGAAAGCAGTTCTTTCCCGTCCTCTTTGTTTTAGGGCAATGATGCAGATTTTTTGCTGCATAATATTACACACCGCTGTAACTGTATGTGCAGGAATTTCAGATGTTGTAAGAGCTAGTTTTGCAAAAATTGATTATATAATGTGAAATTCCTGCAATCCTGCGGTGAATCTCAGGCTCTGCTTTTTCTTATCTCTATCTGTGGCTCACATATTTTAGTTAGTGTACTCTCCACGTCTTCTGCATCAGATCATGAATTCATATCTGTTTTCACTTATACTATTTAAGGGATTCTGAAATGAATGGAGTACAATTAATTTTCCCATTGCAATCAAGCAAATTGTTATAATTGTTTTACATGTTTTTAGTCACAAATTTATCGCAATCATGGAATTTATAATTGTAAAGTCTTCAAATGGTAAAGGTAAGGGGAGTTTAAGCTATCATGGAGTATTGACATACAAATGTGCTAAAAATAGCCATAGCCAGCCATCAAATACTGTTTCCCTGCAGTAAGAGAACCTTGTGTTGTCTCTTTGTTCATCCTTTCCCTATTTAGAAATAAGGTGAAAAAAGCAGTTGTTGGAAGATGGCTTGGACTGATGATTCACTCTATTTGTAATTATAAAACCAGCTATACAAAGTTAGGTGTAATACTTTTTTGGTAAGACATAAATATTAAGTTACTTGGCAAAAAACGGTGGTATTTCAGTGAGAACAAAGGTGAAAACTTGTATTTGTATTTCGTGTGTCCTTAAAGTACTTGCATCTTGCTGAAAATATGCATAGTCATGTTTCTTGAGATTTGTAAAACCTCAGACCCACAGCACTATTCAACTCATTTAGTCTAATATTGACTTCATCTAAAATGAACATTAGTTAAGTACTTTGCTGTTTCTGAATGATCTCTCCCCCTTTTACACGTTGCTTGGTGTAATAGCCAGTACCCACAAAATGAAAGCATTTAACTCCAATCAATGGGATTTATGGCTGCTTTAAAAGGCAAAGGTGTCTTTGGTCTTTTGAAAGTGCTGTTTTGGCAGTCTTCCAGCTACGATTGAACCAAAAGCTATTTATGAGTAATTGTTATTATCTTGGCTGCTTGCTGTAGGATTCACACTTCTCTTTAAGTTTGAACGGGCTGCAAGATCTTCCTGCATTAATCAGCAGTGAAGCAGATTTACCTTCCAGCTACATGTCATGTCTTCCTCTACATGAATGAATCAGACAAATATAGACCAAACAATGCAGCTCCAGCTGGGGATTTATTGGGCAGCTTTTGCACATCCCTTCTACTTTCCCAAGCCTCTTTTTTAATATATTTTTCTAATGTGTGTCTCTTGAATTATGAGAAGAAAATAATTCTGCTCATGAAGTGGTTACACACAAGTAGGAGAAATTGAAAGCAAGTGTCAAGATGTGAGTATAAATGTGTTGTGTTATTAATGTGCAGTGCACATAGCTTGGATATGGTCCCAACTGGGATATGGAACTCACAAATATAAGATTTCATTAACAGATAAAGAAAGATTGGACTTTCACAGCAAATGTGTTTATTATTCTTAGGAAGACTGGAAATGAAATGCCTACAAGTTAGCAATACAAATCCACTTGTTATATGCAATATGGATTGTCAATTCAGACTTTATTCCTTTTGACTGCTGTCGTCTAAAGCAGTATTTTATCATTTGAATGCGTTACAATAACACAATAGTTAAAAAATGACTTAAAAATTGTGATAGAAAGACACAAGTTTGGCCCATAAGAAGCTTCTTTTTAGACCACCATTGTTTTTGTCCATGATAATCCATGCTTTAGCAGCTTGGTGCAGACACTACAGGGTGGACTTTTTGAGAATAGATCTTGATCTAATTTACATTCTATTAAATTTTGGGAATGGTCTGGAGACAATTGTGGACACATGAATTTTTCAAAGTATTCTTCACAATATGGGTGGAAAGGAGCTGCTTGGCAGCAGTCTGCACTCCCTGAGTGCTTTTCTAGTTATGCATGAATTACACAAAGCACAGGCTACTTCTTACCATGAAATTGTTAATTGGCCAACAGTGAAAAACCTTTTCCTGTCTCTCTGTGATCTTCTTACAAACTGAAGCATTCTCACACAGTAAGTGAAGGAGTTCATTAAAGAACAAGTGAGCAGTAATGTACTGCTGCCTGTTGCTTTAAATGACAAGTAGTGATTGAGTTGATGTTGAACTATGTTTGCCTTTCATATCATTTGTGTTGTTCGAGGACCTTCATTTGTGCATTCTAAAGGGATTTACCATACTCCATGGCTGAAGAATGCCTTATTTTTATTTGTAGGATTGCTCAGTCCTAACTATCTTGGTGAATTTGAAATGGAAAAAGATACAATAATGCTACTATTAAAAATGTGTATATATATATATGTGTGCGCGTGTATGTGTGTATGTATGTATGTACTAGACTGGAGGTGTAGGACATGTTACAGTTCTGCAGTTGAATCTTGTAAGAAAAACATAATAGTACTCAGTGCTTTTAAGTTTTGAGTGTGAGGATTGATTTTGAAAGAGATTAGGGTCCGAGTTGCTGCCTATAGACTGCACTCATTTGCTTAATCTTGGGAACTAGAGTGGAAGCTGTGTATAATGAGGACTAAAGCTTGTCCAGGATAGCGATGCGGGATAGTGGTAGGGGGAAGCAAAGACTGAAAGACATGATGGTATTAATCGCACAAAGGGGTAAAAGAGAAGTTTATGTGGAAAGAGAATGCCTGTGAAATGTGGAAGTGCAAATGACAGTAAAAGAGTAAGATAAATGACAGAACCAAGAGCAGGATATTTTTGAGGGTGATCTCTTGCTAACCTTTGTTTTTTCCTTTTTCCCACAGCAGTAGAGCACAGTTGTAGTTAATCTAAGGCATTTGGGCTGCCCATGGTTATTTTCAAGAATGCAGAGATGAACTATAGACATTGTGAAATTAGCACCTATTTTTTAACCCATTAACACATAAATAGCAGAATCTCATGCTGATTGTATGTAAGGTCGCTTCTCACAGACGGGGAGCCCAATACACCAACCAACATTTTATCCTCCTTATGTATGAAGATTCCAGATTTCTAGTCTTACATCAAGAGAATGGCTGC
Organism: Pseudomugil gertrudae; assembly: GCA_037177535.1. NCBI lineage: Eukaryota > Metazoa > Chordata > Actinopteri > Atheriniformes > Pseudomugilidae > Pseudomugil > Pseudomugil gertrudae. The sequence continues at coordinate 10,666,011 of JBAMHV010000003.1, read as the reverse complement.
AAGATGACCCATTGGATACATCGCACAATTAATTACTAAGTTGTTGGTGGGGGTCACAAACACCAACATACGTTATCTTGGAGTCAAGGTGCAAAATGTTTGAAAATACTGTTCTCAACTACTTTCTTCTATTATTGATTCCAAACGAAGAAATGATCAAAATGTCACCAAAATAGAAGATATTTGAATCTTTCCAGGTATAGCAGTCCTGCTGAAGAGTTTTAGAAGAGTTTAATCATAAAAGTAAAAACATGCTTCTTTCTGTACCTCTGCTGATCCGAGTTTTAATGCATCAAGCACAAAATGCATGAGGACTTTTTGAAGCATCTGCATGTGTGAAATCATCCACCATTTCTCTCTCAACTGTAACTCAAGGGCCTTATATCATCCACATACACACAATTGGTCCTTCTTTTATGACATATGTCCCTTACTATCCACGCAAAGACCACTGTCAGCCTAATTTTTTTAATGACACGGGTATTGTCCAGTGTAATCTAGCAGTACATTTACAACCCGCAATCCCTCATTTACCTCTGCCTTTCCTTTGCAGTTCAGCCCAGTGACTTGTTGTGTGCTTGTGGTACCTTTACTGTGGCTTAGGTTGATAGTGATTGCTATAGAAAACATCTCTACAAGCAGTCAGAATTAACAATTTAAGTGAAAAACCTCCAACCATGTAACCTTGGTGATAAATAACCTGATCAAATATTCAATCTTCAGTTTTTTTTTGCATAAAATCTGCCAACGGTGTGAATGCATTGCTGTGTTGTGTCCTATTGCCAAGGTCAGAGTACATTTGAGAGTAGCCAACGACTTAGAGGAAATTTATTCAAGCTCATAAATAACAATTATGCGAGCAAGTTTGACTTTGCTGTAATTAGTTGCAAAAGATGCAATTAAAAATAGTGAAGAATGTTAGTTAAATGTGACTTTGTGAATCTGATTAAAACTTAAGGTGAAACAGTTTTTAGCTGTAGTAAACATAAGCATTGTCAGTTTGGGTAATCAGAACCTAGCATGTCCCTCACGCAGACAGATGGAATATACCGCAGTGAATTTGAATGAATATATATGTCAGTTCTGTCCATAATATAACAGGAGAATGCCTTTTGTAATGCTTTTCCCACTCAGCTAGAGGACATTGTAATAATAGTCTATTTGCACCAGGCGAACAGACAGCCCCCGTGTGAGTCAGCCAAGTAATCCAAGATTAAAACGTATACTCCCTATTATCAAGAAAAGCAAGAGAATATGCAAGACACCCAGAGCGCTGAGCGTGGACTAGTCACACATGCAGAAACACAAGGTCTCAGCCCTGCGCTGGCAGAATGTGCTAAATGTATGCAGGCACACACCCCAGCAGAGAGAATACACTGGAAAATAAATGCACACGCACACACACACACACGCACACTCCCTTTGCTGGGGATAAGCTCCAGCAGCATGTCGTCAGGGAATTTGGCCATCCAAATAACCCCCTGAAAAAAAATATAAGAAAAGAAAAAGGACAAAAGGCACTCCATTAGAAATTTAAGCTCCTGAACAGCTGACATTATATTTAAAATTTTTAGTATTCATGGAGAATGTCAGAATTTCACAGATGATAATCCAAAAGGAATGCTCCCTGTAAGTTTTTGTGCTTATGAAAAGCAGACGCTTTTGCAAAGCAGAGTCAACACAATAAAGGATTAAGCTGATGATAGAGTTTTACATTCTGGGTATATGAGCTTTTTAGGTAAAAAGCAATGAAGAAATTATTGACGCACAGAGGTGGCCTGTTGCTCACATATAAATATATATATAAATCGATAAACACATGAATAAATCATTAAATATCCTGCATGCCTCACGCTCAATTCTGATTTAATTGAACACTGACTAAACACCTATCCTTTTGATATATCACTCTTCTAATGTCATATCAGACCAGTTTGTAGTTTCACCAGGAAACTTTGGTACTGGAGCTATCTGGGTTATTATTAATGGTTCCAGGTACTTTGCTAAAATACAGAATTTCACATACCTGTCTTTACAGTCAGGCTGACAGTGTGAGTAGTGCTTTTTATTTTTTTTATGAGTAATTGGGACACAGTTGTCTGGCCCTGCCCTATGGAGCTTGTACAGTTCCAGAAACATTTTTACAGATGTAGTTAATTACATATCACTTTGGACAATTAGTAAATGAGTCTGACAATAACCTCGAAGAATTAATCACAGTAAATTACACAGAGGAAGGCACAGCACAGAGGTTCAATTAACCTTTTAGCCCTTGTCTGAATGTGGTGGATGGGGCCTGTGATTTAGCAAAGGCCCAAACACTATCAGGTCACCAGGGAGAGAGAGGCACCCGGTGCCACATAGGAGTTGTCAGAAACACACAGTTTCATACTACCCCCCTCCAACACACTGTCCTTGCCAGGCCCAGACCCCACCCCTGGGAATCATTGAGGTGTCTGCAAACCAAAGTGACCTTTGTGTTTGTGGCTTTCTCACAGCTCCATTGCCAACCTTGTGATAGCCACCAACACAACGTGGAAACTGTGGAGAAACCAGGAGCCATGGTTGGAGATTCACATCGGCTATCTAAAAGAATCGGACATATCTTTGGCTTGTGGTGATTGGAAATATGAAAACACTTTACTGTCATTGGTTTGGCAGGTTGTATGTGTCTCATGGCAAAACTTTCAAATGATTCCATGACCTCTGAAAATGCACTAAAAGCCACAAAATACATGTTTCATCAGTAAGCCAGTATAGTTTGAGATTGTTGCATCTCCTGTTTGGTTTCTGGATGAGGGCTTTGAGACTGCTGCCACATTGCCCTGTAGACCAGACTATCAAGCAATGCTCTTTCACTTCATGTTTTTTAAAACAGTTTTTCACAGTGTTCCACTTGGTAGGCATTCACTTACCCAAAAGCCCTTTTTGACACCTTGAATCATAACTGTACATTTCCATATGACACTGTTCCTCTTTTTTCCACATTGTCCCAAATCAGCTTCTATTCGGTCAGAATCAAGATAACAATATCAAATCAGTGCAGAATATTCCTACCTATTTTGCATTTGTCATGCTGTACAACATACTCTGAACACAGAGTTTTATTACACTGTATTAATCAAGTTGCGTGAAGGCCACTGCAAACGTGGAAGGAAATTAAAACTGGTCAGCCAGACAGGAGTTACAAAAGTAATCTGAGGTGCCACAGCTCAGTGCTTCAGCAGATAAACAGGCTGAATAAGATTGCATTTATGCGTAATAAAAAAAGGTAAACTTTGTGGTAAAGTGAACTTTAAAGTCTCTGTAAATATGTTTTTATTATTTTTATTTTCATTAAATGCATATTTTTTGTTTAAGCAGCTTCTGTATATAAACTAAAAAAAACATTAATTGAGAAATACTATATTGATTAGGGGAACTGGCTTGATTTTGTTGTGGTAATTAGCCGTGTAGAACTAAGTCATGGCTTAGCAGAAGTTAAATGAAGGGAAAAGAGCTGTTTTCATAGAAACACTGCACGTCTATTGATGTGCTGCTACTCAGCTTTGAGAAGGAGGGCGACATATTTTCCTTTTTCTCCCTGCCATTAGCAGCAGACAAGAGAAACAAATGACGAGCCAGAGGCAGAAGAGGCATACAGACAGAAGAGGAAATACTCCTCACAGTTGTTGAATCAGTTCCCAGAGAAAAGTCAGCACAGTGCTCCCTCTGTCCTGCCTACACTAGTCCAGTTTGTGCTTGTGGGTTGATGCTGATGTTTCAGGATTGATTTGTCGCATTCAGCAGTGAGGCACCCTGCACAAACAATGAAACAGGCATGTGGCCCTAACACGCTGCTCCCTTGTTTCTGACTGCTCAGTGCCACTGTGAGAACTAGTGGTCACATGACCCGGCCAGTCATAGACGAAGCGAGGGGGGACACCCCTGCTGCACAACTTGGTGGTCACCCCGAAATCCCTGCTCCCCTGGGCCCACAGCTCTCTCTCTGTCTCTCTCTTTCGCACACACACACGCTTAACCACTCTGTGCTAATGCCTTTGTGTTTTGCTAGCACACATACAAGCCTACTCAGACACACAAATGTCCACCCAACACACAGACACACTAAATCTACTTACACATTCAGTCATGCATATACCTAAATGTGTTCACACATGTTTATACTCCACCCATAAAACAAGTGCACGCACATGCATGGCCACCCACATGTGCAACAGAAACAACAGACTATAAAATATAACTTCAGGCTCACATATGCTTCAAGGAACACTACCCGTTCTGTTCATACTGCGATTATTTCTGCTGGCGGGAGAAGACTATCCAAGGTTAAAACGTGATTATAACCTTTAAGACTCTTTTCTAAAAGGCCTTTTACAAAGACTCATTCACACAGATTAACTTTTATTTCTTTCTTTTATCTTTGTTATGCCTTTCTTCCTTCCATACGGCAGAAAGCTTTAACAAAGTCACTTCGACTGGCTCCTACTTTTTTGTTCCTAAGTGTAAAATTGTATCTGTAATCCAAATTTTCAATGCTATTCTCGTTTTCCTAGAAGAGGTTCAGTTTGATATGTTTAATCTTCATCATTCTGAGAAATGTGAAAGTACTTGATGTTCAAACCCAGCTATCATGTAACATGATGTCATTGAATGATACATTTACCAACTTGGCCAGTCTTTGATTGCCTTTAATAAACGGATACACTGGGTGAGGCAACGATCCATCAAACCTCAGTGTGCTTTTTACATACGATTGAGAGTATTTGTCACAGTTGTCTTTCTGGGATTGGAACAGTGGGATGAGTGCTAAAGTATGCAGAAATTAGCAGCTTTTTTAGCAATCAGTTTTTGCAGTGCACAACTACCAGCCACCCCCCACCACTCCTGCTGCCGCTCGGGCTGGAATTTTTTGCGGATCACTGCCTTCATCCCCTTTATTCCCATTCTGTGTCTCCTCCGACACCTGGCCATTGCCCCCCTCCCTCTCCCTGTTCTCCCCTCCCAGCCCCTCATTAATCGGTCCTGATATTGATGGAAACTGAATGCTGGCAAATGACTGCCTGAGAAGCCTCTTCATGCACCCACTTCTCACCCTGCCCATAACCCCACACAGGCTTGATTTGCATGCCAACCACTCACCAGGCTTGTGAATCAGTCCCTCTGTGATTCAGCTGGCTGAATCCTTCACTTTATGGTTTATCTTTATTGTTTTATCTCCTTGATTCCCATGTCTGTGTCTAATCTTTGTCAAGCTCATCCTGGCAGTCATATTGTTTCATTTTGTTATTACTTATTGCCACCTGTTGATCTTTTTCTATCTCAAAACATGTTTTTAACCCTTTTCAAAAGATTAAAAATGTTGACATCATGTTATACTGTTTTATTTTGGTTTATTAAAGACTAAAATAAAAAGTCTGTTTTGAGTTAAAGTGATAATCACAATTAAAATGTCTCTTATGAAGTTAATTTAGAAGGCTTCTCTTACTTTTACTGTAAAATAGTTTTAATTCTAATTAAATTCTAACACACAACTGTGCACACAAGTGTAGATGTACATGAAAGTAAATCGTGTTATGTTAGAGAGGTTTGGAGATGACAACACTATGTGGGACCAGGCATTTCAACAAATTTCTCATGCTTCTGTTTTCTTCTTTTAAACTACTATTGCTTCTACAAGTCAGTTGTCTTGACTAAAGGGAATGGAGTCCTCTTTACTGTACATCTGCTCGTCACACTGCAGTACACTGCTCACCTGTTACCATAGCAACAACAGTTGCTTGGCCATGTTGACATGGCTTTTGCCTCTTTACTAGGAGCCATGGCATATATTCCTCTGCCTCCTGGAGACATTATCTGTTGCCATCACTCACTACATGCTTTGTTTGGATGTCTCCTCCATGTGCTCACCTGTCAGAGACAGCCCTTGGCGCTGACATATGCCTTTTGTCTTTTTGCTGTTGAAATGAAACCATAAAGTCCCTTATAGGCAGAAGTTTGTAGCCCTCTTAAAACTGCCACCTCAAAAACAATCTATCTTTGATCCCTGTTACAAGTAAACATGGCAATAGGAGTTAAACCCAAGGTTGAACAGATCCTTAAACACTTATACATTTTAGCTTTTCTAAAGATAAGGAAAACAAAGTACCCTGTCAGCCTAAGTGGTTGTAATGGCTACAAAACAAACAGAATGAGGACTCACTTCTTTGGAGCAAAGAAAGACCGCATACCGCAGAGAGCCACTAAGCATCTTTGGGCATTACTGCAGCTACACATTATTTGTTTTCGTTGCAGGTCGTAATGCAAACATTTATCCAATTTATTGGGCAAAAGGTTTAGACTGATCTACACCTTTTAAATCTTGAAATGATACCCCGTGACAGATAGACTAAGCTAACTTGTTAGGCTAGGTGCTGCAAAAATACTGTATTTTAAATGAATACATAGTCTGTTAATAATTACCTCAGTGTTCTTTCTGCTTGATAGGGTACTTTGTCACTTTTTCTAAGTAGTTTTAGAGCATTAGTGGATTTAAACATCAGTACCCTGGTCATATAAAATGTAGCTTTTGAGTGCTGCAGACCATTTTATAGATAAATGGATGCTGGATACTCAGTGATCAGTGTTACTCAGTGTTTACTTCTAAGTAAAGTACACTAATATCAGAAACCAGAGAGCCAACTGGTTCTAAAAGCACAGTTTTTTTTTTGTGGCTGCATAAATTAGGTATTTTGGTTTTGGAAGTTATTTATTTTACTTTATTTCTTTAAAATTATACAGCATTGAACCAAGGTAAGTTCTTCTGTAACTTTGCTAAAGCAGCTGTCTTGCTCTTTAATAGCAACTGTCCCAACTCACCACATGGTTTCTGTCCAATTGAAAGAGAAGAGGCACCCCATTTAAGTCAGTAATCGTTAGGTCTTGAGTGCTGTTAGTCTGCCTGCTATTTAGTACAATCAGCCATAACTGACCCTACAAAGTTCTTAAAAGTGCCATCAAGACAGCCAAATTTATAGGCAGAGATATGCAGCTCATTTGTTTAGTTAAAGGAGAGTAGCTTAAAGAATTTATATAGGAAATGGAACCAAAATATGAAGCATCACATTGCACTTTGATCTTGTCGTACAAAGTCAACAAGTAACTAATTTACAATGTGTTACTTGTCATGGCTCACTGCATTTCAGACACATTGGATTATGTCCTGTGCACTATTGAGAGGAAGTGTTGTGAGATGTGAGCTTTTAAATTATGTTGTTGCATTGAGATGAGGTTAAAAAAAAACATTTTAAATTAATTTAAAGTCAACTTCCCAAAACCCCACCCAAAAAACACCAAAAAACAAAACTGCTGTTCATAAAATTAATGCTACCCAGCTAAATGTAAGTCTTATTTCCACATTACTGTTTCTGTGGACCCTAGTGTTGCTGGTTTTCTGTCTATTTAACATCTGACCATGAAACCATTAGCTCTGTTTGTGCACCACTGGTATCAAATATCTCCCAGTGTATGTTAGTTTGGCTAGTGCTAAGACTTTAAAGTGCTTTAATGGTATTCCAACACAATTTCTTTTTTGCTTTGCAGTTGTTGATTAAGAGGTTGTTGATTGCAGTGGCTTTAGTGTGCCTGTACTGAAAGTGATATTTGGGTTATTGTAAGGCATGTAGTTGCTGCATATCTGTGTGATTGGATGCAGTAATAGTCCCAGAAGTGAAGCAAGCAGCCGAAAAGGCATATGGCTGAGATACTTGCCCTGACTGCCTCCAATGCACTTCTTCATAGACCTCCAGGGGGTTGTGACCCTACTATAACTCTTCTGAAACCAGACTGGGACAGGAGCTAGCTCACAGGCCTGGAATCCACCAAGATGCCTTACCTCCCGTGTGATCCCCTTGACTTTTCTCTTCCGTGAAATGTGTGGTCTTCATAAGGAGAAGCAGAAGGGGGGTGGTGTTAAACAGTCACAGCAGTTTGATGGTACAATGGTAGCCACTTTGGAACACAGCATAGTAGGTAGTATTACTTTACTTATGAGATGAGGTTGATGCTGTGGAAAATGAGGCATCAGATATTGACATGGATTAGATAATACATAAGAATACTTAAAACCTTTAGTGAAGTTAGTAGAAGAAGGGGAGAAAAGGTGGCCTGTAGGAAACTGCAAGGAGAGGAGGCGGACAGTGGTGAGCAGAAGTCCAGACAATGTGTCTATGATGTGGTGCTAGATGAGAATAAATCATTACTCCTCTTTTACTTTTCCTATAAGGCTGCAGACATTGTAAAACACAAGCAAAGATACCCTTTTGTACATATTATTACCTCCTGTCAGTGTGACTCCTTCGTTTATAGGATAGGTATGTGAAAACACTTTTATTTTGAGTTATACACCCGCCTGCAGCATTTTTCTCTTTCTAGCTCATCACTTTCTAAAGCACACTATTATTTATGGCCTTAAAGTGTTATTCTCACTCAAACAAAAAGTAACAAATACATTACACAATTTATTGGTTAGGCGTACCTTGCCATTGATTAACTACCCTGGGGTCAGGGAGGTGAATGATATGTGTGTGTGTGTGTGTGTGTGTGTGCGCGCAGCTGGAAGAGAGTAAGCGTGCGAGGCTGCACTATCTGCTCAGACAGAGAAACAACTCTGAGCAGATGACTTTGTTGGCTGACAGGTTGTATTGACTGGCAAGAGATCAACTCTCTAACCTGACCTCTCATACATCAATAATACTGTTCAAATTCCTCCTCATCACACTCAGCCATGAAACGTACCTGGAAGCATAACAGAAAACTTGTCATTAAGAAAAGAAAAGGATGGCTTAGAGGGAGACATGCTTATATGACTAATGTTATGAAAGATGTCAGTTTCTCATCTCGCATTGATTTATCTGTTACCGGTAATTATAAATTGTTTAGTTTTGTGTGGTCACTGACAGTCAAATATGTTTCCAGGTAAATTTAGCACAGTGTATTTCATAAATGATATGTTAAATAATGTTATGATAAATGGAACAGACAAGTAGAGTTGCTTCCAGTTCACAGGTTTGCGTGATCACATGCAGAAATGCTTTAAGATTTATTAGGTTTCAAATGATTGTAGTTGATTTGCAATAATAGTAATATGAAAAAGATGTTTTTCAGAGCACAGCTTTGCAGTGTGATCACACACTGCAGCTACAAACGGCGCCTCGATCAGCTGATTAACAAATGATAAAAGCTTAAATAGATTTCATAGATCAGAAGAGGAAGCTGGGACGCAGCGGTAACAAGCGATCCAAAAGCAACCCGCATTTTCCCGATCCTAGCTCTGATCTTGGCGACAGCCATTGAACTAAACAACTGGTGCCCTGAACTCTGCCATGGTTGAGTTATTCCTCCTGTCCATGGTGGAAAATACCGTGGTGAAAACTCATAACTTCAACACCACAGAGTCTGGTAAGTGTTGCTGTTATAGTGTTACTCATATGTGACGGGAGGCTGTGACGTTTAATATCACGCACGTAAACATGATTTAGATTACGTAATGACGCAAAACCGACCAGGCTGTTTTGGGTCGAAAACAAAACTGGTTCTTTTGAAGCACTGGAGTTGAACCAGCAAAGCTCTGGATCTAGCTCAAGTACCGAACCAGCACGGGAACCAGCTTGGTCGAAAAAGGCCCCTTGAGTGGCTGTGTTGTTTTGCGCTGTCCTACACTGAAAACCACAAAACTGATGTGAAATAACCGGCTTTTCTTGAAGAATGAAGGAGTAAAAAACATCTTTGAAATGTATTTGTGGGTACTTACTCTTAATAATATCCAGTGTTTTGAACTTGATCTGACTGAGTTACTAATAGATCTGATTAACTTAAACACAACTGTTTCCAATTCAAGCAAATCTTAGGTCTGTTTAGTTTAGTGTAGTCATTACTTGTGTTTAAAGGGCAGTGTCTTTTTGTTTACTTTGTCAGTTCATGCTTTGTTTTTTATAGACATTTTTCTTTGAGTGTACCTTATTTGAGTGAGCTACTCTAGCTACCAGAATGAGTTTTTATGTATATGTGTTAAGTGTGCGTGAGCATTTTGTGAATAAGAGCAAGGTCATCCCTTCATCAGGCAGATAATTTTATTGTTCATTCACCAGTGTGTGTCACATGAGCTGTCCAAAGAGTATTAAAAACCCTTTACATTGCAGTAATAAAAGACCACAAATAGAAATCTTTTGATACTGTGAAAAGTGTATCAGACATATCAATAAACAAGATTTAGTCTCAGGATCTCATTACCCCTTTATCTAGTACTTGACCCAGAAACTATATATGTGCACCAAAAATATATAAATATATGATAACATGAAAAAGTACTTTGTAACATGCTGCTGTGGTCTGTTAGCATTTGCAGTGGTTAGGTTGTGGTAAACCTCAGAACAGTTGTCCTTCTATGTTTCTCAAATTGCACTCTGGTGGAATACAGTGAAGCTGAATCTGTAATGCTGGTGAAGTACAGTCACTTAAAGTAATCATTAAAAAATATATAAATGCATATTTACTGTGTAGAAGCTTAAAGTTTTTTTCAGCAGCCATTTTAATCATTTGTAAATTTTCTGACATATTTCATAGCAATGAGTCAGAAGTGAGGGCTGCACGGTGGCACAGTTGGTTAGCTCTGTGGCCTCACAGCAAGAAGGTTGGCGGTTCGAGCCTCGGTTGGGGTGGAGTTTGCATGTTCTCCCCATGTTAGCGTGGATTCTCTCCGGGTACTACGGCTTCCTCCCACTGTCCAAAGACATGCACCTTGGGGATAGGCTGATAGGAGACTCTACATTACCCATAGGAGTGAGTGTTTCTAGTTGTTTGTTTCTGTGTGTTGGCCCTGTGATGGACTGGCGACCTGTCCAGGCTCCAGCCCCCCTGTTACCCCGTTCAGGGAGAAGCGGTAGAAAATGGATGGATGGGTCAGAAGTGACTTTATAGTTATTTACAACAAGGAAAGGTGATCTATAAATAGCATGATATATCATTTGGGCAGACAGATGTTGAACATTAAATGAATGTCCTGCGTTGTGTTATTGCTTCAATCTCCAACATTTTACGGTCTGTTTTAATGGGGAATTAGTACATTTTATAAACTTTAAATATGGCTTTTAACATTCAGATTGTCTAATGGTGGATTTCAATGGTTATGTTTTCATAATGTCTTTTGTTACAATCAGAAAGCATGGAGGTGTGTGGACCCAAAGGGAGGCAGAAGGCTAATCAGATACAGGATATTTCCGATTTATTCTAAACATAAACAGAACAGTGCTGGACAGGGTAGATAAAGTACGGGAGACGGGAAGCAGAAGACCCTGCAGAATATGTGCATCCTCTTGACAGGACAAAGAAAGCCTGAGCAGTATAGATGTCTTGTCATTAAATTAATTTAAATTAACACCTGATTGATATAAAATAGGAATAAACTAGCTACTTGCTTTGAAATTGAGTTTCAAAAGTGTAATTTTAATTTGTGTTGTTACACTTGTTATCATTACCATACTTTACATTGACAGACAAAATGCTGAGTGATGTTTATTAGTCTCTGTTAAAGTGTGGCCCAGAAACTTAAGTTGAAGCTTATCACCACACTTCCAATGATAAGGACTGAGAGCCTCTGCACAGGAATTTATAACAGCCTTTAAACCATCTTTCAGAGGATGAAAGGGTCTTTTAAAGAATGCAGAATAGGTCATAAACTAGATTTGTTTGTCACTCTTTAACGACTCGACTTAGCTCATAATATGTGGTAGAATCCTTTCATCAGCTAAACAAGAAAACAATAAAAAGTACCTATCATTCACACAGGTTTAACAAACAAATGCATGCATACACATATCTGCGCTGTCGACCTTGTGTTTCACTTGTAAAACATTTCTCTCATTCACATCATACTCATCACACTTTCCTTCTGCTACCTTACAGTTTCAGCTACCAGTCAAAGTGGTTAGCATGAAGATACTGTAGCTGCTCTCTTGACTCCCACTGACAGCATCTCATATAGGACAAATTAAAGGGGATTATTGGTCTTTTTGCATACATACCTTCAGCTGAGTACATTTGAAGCTGGTGGATACATTTTATTTTTTGCACTAATACAAGGATATCACGGTTCTACGGTTTATAAAAGACATTAAGATGGATAAAAATGAGTGACAGAGAGTGAGAGAGAAAGGATGAAAAGCAAGGCTAGAGGTAAAGCCATGGATCATACATTTGTGAAATGAAGGATTTCCTTATGTTCTATGGTCAATGCATTTTTTTCCATCCACTTTTGGCCAATGACTGACAACTTGTGTTGAGAGGCGTGGGAGGCTTGTGATTTCCATCAAGTCAATCAGTAGGGGTATCTGAAAAGCTGTCACTTTGATGAAAAGGGATTTGTGTATCCCTGTCTAACTTTGCTGCAGGTGCTTTAACTGAACTCATACAGTAGTTTCACATCCCAGTACCAATAAAATGTTTAAAATGACTGGATAGATGAATGTCAGCCTACTTTTTTGACTCGTACTCCCAATCTCTTCAGCTGCCGCTTATAAAAATGTGGGACTCACTTTTACAGAATTTTCCACAGCAAAATTTAAAATGTACTGATGTGTTAAACAGGCCTATTTAGGTTGTCAGGGATTTGGGAAATATGGAAAGTGCACTTGTAAATCCTCAAGTCTGTGTTTGTAGCCAGGTTTCCTTCACAAGGCGAAAGACTGGCCAGGTGACTATTCCAGCTCAGGATTTATTGCAATGACTGATGTCTCTCTGCCATGAAATATGGTGTCATTTAGACCCTAATTCATGTAATCGTGAGCGTCCACTAATGATACGCCCACAGATATTGCTAATTTTAAGACTTTATCTTAATGCATATTAGAAAGAAGGCTATTTTTATAGTATCGGCATGACAGAGCAGTGAAATAAGAAGACAGTGACTGAAGAATCTAAATGTTACATGGATAGTAACGTTCACAACCCCTTATTAGTTTTGTTTGCAAAATTACTTGCAATACTTTTAGTTTGGTAACAGTTCATTCCTAATTATTATGGATTCCACCATAATAAACAAAAGAAAAGGCAGCTGCCTTTAACTGGTAAATCTGATACCAGTCAAAAGTCAAAAGAAGTTATTTTTCTACAGGAGGAGTAGCTGTGTTTACATGGCACACTTCTGAAAAGATCTAACATCCAATCAAAAACAAAAAAAAAACCTTTCTAACTCCCCCATTATCCCACTGCCCACAATCAGAAAGATTTTTCAATCCAATTAGGAAAGATGGTTCAAACCTTTTCAGGATTGCATCAGCTGGAGAAAAATAATAATTTATACACCTTTTCTTAAAACTTATACTTAAAACAATGTAGTTTTTGATAGCACTTAAAAATGATAAGAGCTCAAATATAACATTATAAGGGATATGTATTTCTTAGAAACTGAAAGAGTTAAAGAGTTTTGGGCATTTTAATGGTCAAAGGACTGCAATAATAATAATAATAATAATAATAATAATAATAATAATAATAATAATAATAAACATAAAATAAACATAAAATAAAAAACACAAACCTTTTACAGGATTAATGTGCATATCAAAGCCATGTCAAAAATGTTAGGGAGTATTAAATCTGTCCATTGTGTAAACAAACGTGATTGACATATAGATACAAACTGATTGGATCACTTTATCTTGTATCTAAGATGTCAGCTGGAATCTCAGTAGATTGATTTAAATTTGTCCATGTAAATGTAGCTAAGTGTTTCAGACAGACAGTTTTTTGCATCTCTTACTTTTGTTTCTAGGTACTGACCATTGATCTAGATGACAAATTTAGTCATACTGACTGTGACAACACGACTCGGCCTGTAAGGATTACTGTTGTACATCCTGCTGAAGGCTGTTGGGATTGCCATACTGTATCATTCTGTCAACAGCCCATGCTCCACTTTCTGTGTGTTTGTGTGTGTAGTACTATGTTTCACACTCACTATCCTCCGCCAAAATTAACGGACCAGGATCCTCTCTCATCTTTCTTTGCTTTGGAAACTCAGCGCACTGCAGTCTTAATGAGGTGAGGGTGAACTTTGAGCCCTACTTCAACTACCCCCAAAACACCTACATCATCATTCTTCTAACTGAAAAACAACTTCCTTAAGATGTAATGAATAAGAGACTAATGCCAGTCTACTTTTGACACTTGAAAACTGAAAAAAAACCTTATTGTCCTCAAAGCCTGCTTCATTGTAAAACTGACATTAAGAATTTATTTAATACAAAGGAATAACTTGTTATGCAGTGGTGGGAACATTAGTGTACCCTAATGAGCTTGGCTTGTGCTGACAGATAAGTTGAGCTGAGCTTTTTAGAATCACTGCCTCCATCCACTTCTCTGTAAATCAAACAGACTGTTATTATTTCCAACAGGCCATACAGTAGCCCTGTCCATCAATAAAGCTATAAATCATATCTTTGGCTCCCTTGGGGGTATATCATTCCCTTTCCACTTAATCTGGGGAGATTTCCTTGCTTGGTCCACTGTAGGATTCTATATTTTGCACAATGATCAGCTTGCCCATATTTCTCTGGAGCTTGAGTTGACAATCTTTCCACATTGACTATCAAAAAAAGAGCTTTCAGGTGTTCAGTGACATTCAGATGCATGCATATTTTGTCCTTCAATCCGGATTTTCTCAGCAATAGAAAGCGCCATATGCGGTTCAAGGCAATTCTAGTTTAAATGTTGAGAGTATTGCTGTACTGTACAGAGGCTACAATTCTGCTGGCAAGAAAAATAAAAGGGAATCATGCCTCTAAGCTGCTTCATGCTGTTTTAGAGGTCAATTGCCCTCTCAAAATACCCTTGTTAAACCGTAGGACCTAGATGTGGGTGAGTTTGTTTGAAAATTGGTTCAGTCTTTTTGATTCCTGTTGAGCTACCATGTCAAAGTACTTTGTATGCAAGATTTTTGTTCTGATGCAACAGCATGCCAAGGCACTTCTCAAATCAGGTTCCTCTTGCTAAGATATGGACACCAACAAAAAATAAATGATTGTATAGTATCACCTTTTCTGCACATACAGGTGTAAACTTGTGACTAAAAGCTAAATATGTTTTCCTTTCTTTTAAATGTCCCCTTGCTTTGCTGCCTGACTTTGGAAGCCATACATGTGTTTTTGTTCTGACATTACTTATGGCAGACGTCCATCATTCAGACTCCAGAAATCTGTCCATCTCTTCCACCTAATTGGTCATCTAGCTGTCAAACCCTGATGTTTGCCCTTTGGACAAATCATGAAATGACAGTCTGTTATAAACCAACTGCAAATTTTGAGAACCAGAATGACAGGAAAAAAAAATAATTGAGCTGCAAGGAAAAAGGCCTCTGTACAGAGAAAGTGAACAAATTTCACACAAAATAGTTATCTGCAATGCATCCTAAACAGAATGTTAACATAAATGGTGTAATAAAACTTAATGCCAAAGCTAACTCTTGTCTTAATGCATTTTCTGTATATTTTCTTACTTGCTGTGGTTGTTTGTGTGGAAACATCTTGTCTGTAAACATCTCCACTCTGCATCCTGCATTGAAAATGCTGCTGCTTTCTTTAGAAAGCTGCAGCATTGACCCCTCTCAGAGAGAAGAGTGTTGTTATAGTACCACAGCACCCCTTTCCACTCCCCGCGCCTGTCACTTCAGACAGCCTCTCACTTGAGAGCTCTAAGATCTGCACTAAACTCTCTCCTTGCTCTCAGGAAGTGTTGCAGGAAGCACTCGCTTTATAGTATGCTTTTCTTAGATTCATAGTGCTCATTGCATATTCATAGCCACGTACACAGTCAAGCATATCAAGCTAAATATATACAACTATATATATATATATATATATATATATATATATATATATATATATATACACACACCAGCATATTATTCGTATTTATATCAG
>JBAMHV010000003.1:10618121-10635022 GCA_037177535.1 Pseudomugil gertrudae | reverse complement strand
CCGACATGGCAAAATTAATGTCGGTCATCGCAGTAAATGTCGGTAACGGTAAATATTTGATTTATCGCCCAGGCCTAGGTAAAAGTGATAGGTTACTGCAGCATATTGATTTTAACTAACTCAAATACACAAACCTTTAATAGTTTGGTTTATTATCATTAAGTCTTACTTTATCATATGAGATAGAGATTTGGTTTGAAAACTTCACAGGAAGAAAGCCGTTTTTGAGGAATTTAGCAAAAATGCCATGCACTGTGACAGATTTCATCATCGTACACAAAAGTTATGAGTATTTATGAAAGGTTGGCTTTTACCAGAGCAGAAACTAAAGCCTGTACAGTTAAAGATGATATCACTCTTTTATTCTCCCATTGTTGAAAAGTCCCTTGTTGGTGGGTTTTTAAAGCTGCCACCATTTTTTTTCTTTGATTTCTAGTCATCATCCTAAACACTGAAAGCTGATATCAGTGCTTGAAGATGTGGTCAACCACTGTCTTTCAACCTCTAGAGGTTGGCTAATGAATTGATCTGTGAAAGATGTGCTTTGGCCTGTTGATATAATGGGGTAATGAATTGATTTGTGAGAAGTGCTATCAAAGGGTTACTAGGATATCTTCTTTCATGGCTGGATTATGGTGCCACACAGACACCACAAAGTCGCCTAGATGAAAGACTTGTACTGTAATATTAATAACACAGCCAATGAAATGTCCTAACATTTCCTCTAAACTGAACGTGTAATTACACATGTTACAATTAAACCCTTGGCAGGCATCTGGCAAATAATTATGCTGTCATGAAATCTGTCAAAATATTGACAGCCGAAGGAGGGGTGCTTAACATCAAATTGTTGAGGTCTTTCTTTCTCTGCAATTGTCTTACTTAGGAGATTAAGTTACCTCTCCAAGTGGGTGAAAGAACCATATGAGGGCCTTTTAGTAGAGATGGTCCTGAAAAGAGAGATCTGATTTCCCTTCAGAGCCTTGAGGAGATGGTGCACCACAGACACATAAGGTCCTGTTTGCCCTTGCTGCTCACTCCAGAATGAAAAGCATTCTCTCCATTGGGGCACAAAGAGAGCCATGTTCATGGGTGGAATTGCAAACTCCCTTAACAATGCCCATGTGTGTCTTTCAGTGTAATCTGATCATCTAACCCCATGCTATTGTGGGTTCAAGGGTCTGGACTGTGGGAGCGTGGCTCGTGTTATTGAGCAGTGAAAATTTGGACGGGGACAATCTGTCAGAGCGATAACAACAACTTGATTCATTTCTTGGTTATGTTTTTAGTAATGGTGCCTATGTTTAGGAAGAAAAATGGAATGAATCATAGAAATATATGGAGTAGTTTGTGTGGCCTTGTGGCCAGGATTTTGAAGTGAAAAGAAGAGATAATGTTGCATGTTACGACTAGGGATAAACAGCGGTGTTATGTATTCTACGCCCATGACCTTCACATCAAGTGGACTTTGAAACTATAGCCAATTAAATTATCTGAGAAATCGATATGCCTAGAGTTCTTGAGCATAGACAGAGGAAGTTAGAGAAATTTTAAATCGCATTAAAATACAATTTTTTTCAAGTGTCATGCATTTCTGAACTATGCCTTACACTCATGGTTTTATTCCAGTTTTATACCTGTCACCCGACTTGTTCTTGTTTCTACGTTTAACAGCCTCTCACATTGAAATATTTCACGAATAGACATAGCTAATTCAAACAGATGTGCACAATAAGCGTCATAGTAGTCTGCAAGTCACATGTAAGACAAGCATTTTTGGGTCAAAGTGTGGAGAGCATGAGACAACACAAGGACCTCTAGTGACAGTCTCGTGGTGAGGTATGCATCAGTGGTTGTAAGTACTTAGAAATAAGCTTCCTGTTGTTGCACCAGAGCAATTAGATTAAGGAGGAAAGGCTTCAGTAATTCTCCAGCTAAATGTGGCTGTAGATAAAGAGAGTTGGGGGGAATGAGTGCAAAGGTAGGTGCCAGGAAATATGATTGGGTAGACATGATTGCATGAAAAAGCAGAGGGGAGGAGGGAGGGGGGAAGGGAGGGGGGGTGAAAGCAGGAAATGAGTCCCCATAACCTACTGTCAGAATCCCAATTATTGCAGTCTCTTCGTCAGGAGAGGGTTTAAGGATGGAAATCAGTGTAGCACAGTCAAATCCACACTGTGGCTTTTATTTCCCTCGCCACCGCTGTCTTTAATGGCAGCTCTAATTGACTGACAGTGCAAGTGAGGAAAGCCCCACTGATGACTGGATGACTATCCTTGATGCTGGACCAAGACTGAAAACCAAACAAACCATCGCAGGGGTTTTTACTGCATTGTGTATTGGGCAAACAAGGATGAAGCAAGGTTTGCACTAGATTATAGTAATTCCATAAGTAAGTGAACACAGAAGGGAAAAATGTAATCACTTTCTGTGCACAATAGGCATCCAGACAATATTATGTTAGAGTAAAAGCCACACTTACTCTTTTTGATTGATGGCTGGTTTGACTGCTGAGGAGCTGTTAGTTAAGCATAAGGAATACAAATTAGTCACTGAGCAGATGTTTATTACTGCAACATTTGGCTGCTAAATGGCATCGCAGCCAACACGACTTAATATCTGCATCAGAGGCAACATCCTTTGATAATCTTTACTAATCTTTTCATTTAGATCCAGTGGAGAGCTTGTGAAGTGTGTTTTATACAGACAGCCTCTTTGGTATGTACACCGTGTAGGATGTTCGAACAGCATGAGGCAAACAGGCAAGCTTTAAGACATGTCACTGTGGCAGAGACCTCAGGGGGCACTTACGAGCTTTTATTCCATCTTCCCCACTGTGATCGAATTCCAGGATGGTCAGTGACTTTTTCTGTTAGTAAAAGTGAGGCAAAGGCAAGAGATTTGAGCACTCAGAGAAATCAAGTACATTTTACTTAAATGGACATTTAAGAGTTTTTTAATTTACGTTTAAATTTAAGTTTGAGCTAAATTATTTTATTTTACGTCATTAGCTGCAAATATACATTTTTACTTGTTTGCTTCAGAGAAGAGTTTCATTTTCAAGTAATACTAACAGTGTTTACAGAGAACAATGTTACTTTTGATTGATGTTGGAAGAGAAAGTGTGTTAATAAAAGGAAAAACAAACTGATACATATATATGTATTAGCATTAACTTATAAATCATATGTTTACTGTTGTCACCATGTGAATGTTTACAGTAACCATAAAGAAAAAGTCTGCCTGAAACAATAAATAGGAAAAGTGTTTACAGGTACACTGCAGTCATAGATCCATATCAGATAGAGAAGTAACATTGCACTGACACAGCAATAAATAACTATTTGCAATGTGAAGATGTGGTGGTCTGCATGGGTACCTCATTGATTTAAATCAAAGTCATACAATAGAACTGTAGAAACACTTATAACTCCCTTTAGTCACATCACAGGCATACTTTGGTCAGCTGTATAGAGAGGACAAAGTACACTCTTGCACACACACATTCTAATTCTCTCATTTTCACAGCACATCTATCATCTACTGAAGTGATAATGTGACCTGCGATCCTTTTGAATCACCCTGAACTCAGAGATCATGGCCTTTAAGCCTGTAAATGTTTTCCACATGTTTTTGCACATGTCGGGGTCTGCTCCACATGGCCCCCTGTCACACTCCTCGTTACCCCACACCATCTTTTGCATCTCAAATTCTGACAATTTGACCTCTCATAATCCTAGTACCTCTTTTCACATCATTGGTTACTCATCTTCCTGTATGCCTGGCTCCCTCTTGTAACATCTATGCATTTCGCATATGCTCTGAGCCTGAGATACAGTTTTCTGGTATTCCTTCATGAAAGCATAGCAGGGTGACAACTCAGAGAACTTATGGTTCTGATCACGACAGGTTGTGCTGGGATTGAGAGCTATACAGTGTACGAGTCATTCCATACAGGCCCCATTTTTCTCACCAGTTACAAGACCAGAATTTTGGGAAAACATCCGCGTTTCCGCTCCCAGATTTCCTCTGGAATCATGTTGCCTTCTCAGGAAAGGGAGTCTGATGAATCATGCATTTGCCTGGATAAAAGATAAAAAAAACAACAACATAAAACCAATCAGGCACATTGTCTAAGGACAGGAATCCCTCTCGAGGATCAGTGACCTTGTTTTACAGAGAACTCGGTCAACACAAGTGAAAATTATGGTATCTTATGTTGCATGTGTTTGACCTAGATTAGAAATATTCTAAAAGTGAAAGCACACAAAGAGAGAGAGAGAGAGAGAGAGAGAGAGAGAGAGAGAGAGAGAGAGAGAGACAGAGAGAGAGAGAGATAATCTATCCATTACTGACAATGGTTATGTATTCAGTTTCTAAAGTGTTGAAGAAAAAAGCACACTATTCACATTTACCTCACTGATCATTCATTATGAAGCTGAAAGTGTTGCCCCTATTTTCTGCTTCACTGAAGATGATTATGCAGTATCATACACCATAGCAGATACTCCATGAGTAATGCGTTTGCAGTTCAATATGTGGCTCTTCATACTGGCTAGAAACTGTAAAAGCGGATGTTAGTTATATGTACAAGAAAAAAAAAGTCATACATGTTCTGTTGATTTGTGGGATTTATTTAAACTGGAAAACTGGATCATATGTAAATGTAACGTAGCCTTGCTGTTGTCCAATAAAAAAGAGAAAACAGGTTCTACAATAAGTAAGACAAGAGATGTCTCTCTCTTGTTAAGGTACAGGTGATTAAAAATTAAATGGCTTCACTAGTGAGGCCAAGAACTGACAGAGAGGATATTAGAGTGGAAAGAGCACAGGAAAATGGGGGTTGGGCAATGTATGAGTTATGCTAATACAAACACAGAGAGAGAAGCAACTTCTTCCTCTCTTTCTGCCTAACCACTCGTTAACCTGTTAAAGATAGCCAGGAGAGATCATTTTGTTCTCTGAACATTAAAAAAGGATGACAAAGTATTACTAATATAAATACTGTAAATGTCCCCACACTGATATTATGGGCTTCTGATGTTTTAACTTCCGATTATGGATTACTTAATTGTAAGGAACCAAGAGATTTCCTGGCAGGATTTTACATAATTTATAATATTAAAGAAAATGTAGGTTAGATTAAAAAAAGATTTCCTGCAAAAATAAAGCTTTTGCAAAACATATTCATTGTTGAATTGTTGCGGTCTGATTAAACTGTTTAAATAAACTAAATAAACCATGTTCATTTTAAATGTTTCAAATAATTACTTTGAAACAGTCTAAGTCTATAAAAGTTATTGCAATAACCCTCTTGTGACCACCAACTGAATTTTTTTATCTGCACAAATGCTTCAGGAATTACGGCACTGACACTGAATCTTGCCTGTGATTGGACGGTCATAGCGTGGAGCTCCTGTGCCTTACCGTAATGACAACTAAATGGGGAGAGAGGTCAATTTTTTTTATTTCTGGTGGTCTTTGAACTGTTAAAATACGTTATATGGTTCAGGCGTTATGATCATATGAAGTGTGCATGTCACATCCTGTTGGCGCCGACAGGTCTGTCTTAAGAGGGCTAACTGAAAAATCACCTTTTTAAACTGGAGTGTAGTACATATTTCATGTGGACTATTATATGAATAATGTCAGGATTTGTGTGGATAAATTGATTCTCCAATGAACCACATTAATGTGTAGTACACACACATCCTTTTTCCCCCTCCTGAGTTCACCTATGCACCATACCTCTGCATTGTCATTGTAGCTCCACTTCAGTTTCATTTAGATTAATTATTTAATTACTTAGCCATAAAATGATTGAGATTCAGAGAGCACAACCTGCTGTTCTCAAAGGAAAACAAAACAAAACATAAAAAGTCTGAGTTCAATTAACAACTAATTCCATTTCCAAAGACCAAATAAAAAGAACCAACAAACAGAGTATCTTTGGATTTAAGGCAACATTTTTGTTAATCTCACTGAATCCCTGTGAGGTGATTATGTCCACATAAGCCTCATGTAGCCACAAGGGCCTCTACAGTTTTTCAGCAAAATCAACAACCAATTCCAGCAGTTTATATTTGCATTTATTTATTTTTTGGGATTTAATTCCATAATGTTTAGAAATCCACAGGCTAATGTCAACTCAGCAGTGGGACCGAGGCAGCAGAGTTTTCTGTCATCAGTCTCCCCAGGAGGTTTCTGAGTGGTTTTAAATATGAAATTGAACACATGCCTCCACAGCTCGGCTGGTGCAAACTGAAGTTCTCTCCTTTCATTGACCAAATAACTGCTGTGTTTTTAACTGTTTAAGTTACAAACTCTGGTTTCTAAACCATAGGAGAATCTAGATGAATATTATTTTGCTCATCAAACATACTGCTCAGGTCACACACACTTAAATGTCATTCCCCCAGAGATATTGATGGAAGAGACTCGTGCACACAAATTTCAAACTGCAGGTTGATCTGCATGGCTCAAGATGAAAGAATAAAACTAAAGAGAAAATTAAATGCTTGCAGCTCGATTAGGGTGCTTTTATGGATCTACTCGTAGTGATAATACTTAGCGTAACAGTTATAATATTTACCTTGCTTCCTTGGTGTTTGCCTGCCACACATACAGTAATAAACTGACGATAAAGCTGCAGATTATGGAAATCCTCTTAGTATTTAGTCATAAATTGCAAATTATAAATGCACCTGATAAAGGTGAAAAAGACAGATAGCATAAAATCTGTCTTTAGTTGCCTATGATGCTCCATGTGATATTCATGAAATATTTTTTCTGCTATTACACTATCATTGTGTTCACTGTTCTCTTTTTTTACCTTTTTTATTCAATTTGTTCTTTACGGTACTCAATTAACTCTATAATTGTTGAGGATAAGCCTACTTGATGCTGGCAAGAAAACAGTCTTGGCCTGGTTTAATTGTGGAAGTCTAGTTGAGGGGGGTGGGTTTTCATTGCTGCGAGGGACAGCTCGGCTTTGTAAATGCACTACTTACAGAATTTTTTGGATGTTGAAACTTTTTATATCCCTTTGGGCAGCTGCTAAGCAAATAAATTACTCTGTATAATGAGCGGTTTCACTCTCCTGTGGAATTCCCATGCTTTAGGCTAAAAGGTACAGTTGGACACGATTTTTGACATTCCTAAAACTCTTGTAAAGAACTGGGTTCATCTAAAGGCTACAGATTTTTTTTTAAACCAGGCCTTAGAAGATGAAAGGCATAACACAAGCTGCTAGGCTAATCCTTATCTAGTCAGTTAGAATATTCCTACCAGCACATTCTATTCTATCCATGCTGTATGGGTTAGAATAATCCCACCATCCCCCCCATTGCTGCTTTTCAATACCTTTGTGGTCCTAGCTTTGTTAGAAGTCTTATTTTCTCACTTGGCTTTTAGGGACTCAATGTTTATGTTAAATTTGATAGAGAAGAAGGAGATGATACTAATAATCAGGTTAAGCTACTAAGAATGCTGCACTGTTTTGCCTTGTGTGGTCCTGTCCTGAGAGTTTTCTTGCCCCTGTTCTGTTTCTCATTTATTTTTTAGAGTAGCATGATGGTAGATTTGGCTAATTTATTATAAATGTGGAATAAATATATTGTCGATGTAAAATCTGCGACTCACAACGCATGTTTTATTAAAATCCTGATATGACTCTATAGGATATTGAATGTCCATTATTTTCAGAAGAATTGGGGTTTTATTATTGACTCAAAAGCATTAAGAATTATACTGTTATTTGAAGGCTCGTATTCTATTTCCCACAGACTTAAAAACAGCGTTTTGTTGCTTTGCAAAATGCCTCAGCTGGATAACTTTATGACTCAAAGAGAGCCAGATTGGAAAATAACAAGCACTAAAACAGGGACACAGAAAACAGGCAAAACAGAAGAATCACGTACCCTGCTCCTCCGGTCTGACATTAACCTCCTGCCAGTGTTTACTACAAAGCCCGGATTGGCCTCGCACGTATTAATGCCAGGGAAATGTTCACTTCGTGCTGAGACCAGTGTTCTGGTTTATTGTGGTCATCTCAAGGCTGTGTGGTCTCAGCAGAGTTATGCTCGCTTTTTGGGTAAATGGGTAGTAAGGGAGGGGGGTATGAATGTGTTTTTTATGTGCAGGGTGTTTTCATTACACCCCACCAACATACTTTTAATGCCACCATCTCAACACACACCCCAGGACCACCTTTGACTCCTTGCAGTACGAGTATCTCCTTCTCTGTGAAGTAACCGGCTTACACGAACTGTCTGGAATACATTAGTCACAGCAATTAATGTCGCTTCTTTGATTCTGCTCTTCTCTTTCCCATATTATCTTTTTTTTTTTCTTTGCAAATGTGCAAAGTCATGATACTGGTAAGAATTTTGGTAGAAACTAAAAGACAAAACTTGTTATCATAAAAGGACACAAACATTAAAACCAAGTAAAGTTGCAAGATGCAGGAAACATCCGTTTTACAAATTAAAAAACAGAAAAAGACTGATAGAAAAAGAAAAAATCTTTATTTTGCAAGCGGTATTTTTAACAAACACGTCTACAACTGACATCTGACTTAATAGTTTTTCAGTTTTATTCGAGAATATTAATTTCTTCTTCTTGGCAGTCTGGTGCAGATATGTGTCACTCTTAACAACATTAGCTAAATTGCATTTGTGGTAAATAGTTGTTTGGCTTTAATAGATCAGACACAGATACATATCAGATACAGCTAAAATTTTAGCAAATGTTCCTCTGTGTCATTATGTTCAGTTTTAACATCTACTACAGCTTCTTTCAGAACTTAATGCATTTTTTTTCACTGCCCGGGATCTGTGTTATCAACAAATACACCTGCGCTCTGCACAGTTCATGGTGCAGCAGTGTAAATGGTCCCCGCTCAGTTTCCTGCTCCTCCAGATGTTGTTTAGGTTTTAAACACATTGATGGGATTTTGGTTGGTACTTGGTTGTTCTTATTCATATAGGAAGATAATTAATCCAAATTAAAAAGGTTAATCAATATCATTTTTGAAAGTAAAAAGAAACTGTGTGGTTCTATTATATGTAGAAATTTTAACTAACAATAAAAAATGTAATATATTGAATTTAGTTTGAAAGAATAACAAATACTAGTTTTATTGGAAAAAACAGCATGCCATTTATTCCAAAGCTTCAGTTTTATTCTTTCATTCTTTTTTAACCTTATTTTACCATAATAAAAACATGGACCTGGCTAAGAGGCACAAGAGTACAATACAAACTCACAAGCAAGAAAGCATCAAATCATTTAAAATCAGTTCAAAAATAGTGGTTACACTCATCCATTAAACAATTTGTCTGTAGACTTTTGAAATCACTCATTGAAATAAAACAGTGAATCTGTCATTGATGTTCCTTGGAGGTTAATGTCACTGAGCAGAGAGTGACATTTTCAGCCTCCATGTAGGATATCGCAGCAATCTGTAGAGAATATTTCTCACAAAAGAAGAAAATCCGAAGGCATTTACATCTAAAATGAGCAGGCTCCTCTCAAGAACAGCACTGATATATTGATGTCTTTCATTCCTTGCAGAGCTTTGTTAACTCCTCCCTGCGACCTTCTTACTAAATATAGCAATTCATGTATTGATTTAGGGACACAGAACAGTCACAGCATGCCTCCGTGATAATGACCTATTTCAATAGATTGCTAGTAGATTATCTTTTTTTTTTCTTATGGTGCATACTTCACAAGAAGTCCATGGAGACATGGATTTGCTAAATGGGGATAAACGTCAGAATAGCGTAGTTGTATTGCATAGGCCAGGAAGCTATCACACATTCATGATGGCCTGCAGGCATCATCTCTGCAGGCAGTCTGTGTGAGTGTGTCAAAGCTTCAATTTTATAAAATTTTGATTATCCCGTCAGTGTTTGTGTATGCTCTTTGAGACATCAGCAGATGTTTTACCTCACTGTGGTTCAAAGTTGCAACATTATAGTACAAGAATCAATTTTGCCTACAAGCAGCATGATTAACCACAGATCATTCGCAGTATTGTACCTCACTGTTATTAAAGTGTGGTGATGGGGAATAGAGCCAGCAAACACTTGCCAAAAGATGTCTTAAATTCATTCTGTGAATACACTATGCCAGCAGGCATGCTTCCCATTACTGAATGACAGACTGTGATTGAAATCGCTGCTCTGAGGTGCCTGACCTCAGAGCAAAGCATGTGCTGCCATTAGGATGGGCAACAACAAGATCACTAGTATGCAGTTTAAAGCAGCTGAGATCCAGATATACCACTGTTATTTCATCAAAACATCATAATGTTGTGCCTAAATACCTCACTATTTATATGTTTGTTCTTTCCAAAACAAACAGTAGGGCACAGAAAATCAAGCTGAAAGCTGTCAGGCAGGAATATGCAAAAAGAAACAACATAAGTTGTAAAGTCATATTCAGGAGAAAAATCTTTTGCTTAAAACTAATTTGTCAACACTATTCCTATTTTTTTTCTTTTGCTATGCTCATTTCAGGATTTTAGCCTCAATGGAAGTAATTTATCCAAAGGACTATCTCTAGTGGCATTTTCATTCAACCAGAAGATTGTTATCAGCCAAATCACAAAACCCCTGAGAACATAAGTCCTTCCTCCTGCTTTACTCATTCACAGACTTTCCAGAGATGGTCACAATCAGGTCTTTGTAGGCCTGGCTTGTCTGTCATCTCTCTGGTTCTGTTGATGTGGGCCTCGTGCTGAGAGCGTGGTCTTCTCATGAGCCGCACTAAGCGCTAGCTAATTGAGCTTGTCGAACTAGAACCTGTTAGTGTGCTGATAAGAAGGTATTTGATCTCCTTGGAGGCTGCTGATGATGTCTTATGGGAAATCATTTGTTTTAGATTTTATTAATTTATTTCCTGTTTGGAAAACAACAGTAGGCAATAAGAATTCTTAGGCATCCTATGTCTATAATATTCCTTTATTTACAAATAAGTCAGGAAGGGGATTGTACCAGTATGAATGGATGTTAAACAATTAAAAAAAACTAATACGGTCTAAACAAAGGGACCATAAAAATGTCCAAAAGTCACCAACCACTTTTGCAAGTAAGATTTTCCATCTTTAACTAGCTGGCAGTCAGAGAGCTCTGTGTCAACACTGTTTTGGAACATTTTGACTCACTCTCTTAATGTTGTGTTTTGGGACTTGAGATGTGGAGGGCCAATATAACTGGGTGCTTGTGTTGGGGCATCTTTAGGGTGTAAACTTGCTACACATTTATAACATTTTGTGTGAGTGCTCGGAGTGCACTCATGAAGCATGTTTGACTCCCACAACAAAAGCACAAAAATACGTCTTTTAACATCTTTGACAGTCAATGTTCAGATTCAGAAAGACGTCAAAAGATGTCGTTGGCAGCCAGTGAGTTAATCAGGTCAGCAAATGTTTTAAACAGATTATCTTCCTCATATCATATATGTGCTCATTAAACTCCAAAATGAAGTGATAAAATAGCAACTGTGCCTTCATTCCTCCCCGCCGCTTCTTTGTACCGGAAGAGCTGGGCAAATTATGCCCAAAAAGTCTTTTTGTATTGATAGGAAACAAGATTTGCAAAACCTCAACTACAAAGACACATAACAGAAATATACATTTGCTATTTCTGGTCACTTTGTTGGAAACCACAAACTGCGTATTTCTGCGAGGCTAAGATGTGTA
The DNA here is from genome assembly GCA_037177535.1 of Pseudomugil gertrudae. Classification (NCBI taxonomy): domain Eukaryota; kingdom Metazoa; phylum Chordata; class Actinopteri; order Atheriniformes; family Pseudomugilidae; genus Pseudomugil; species Pseudomugil gertrudae. Next base: position 10,623,315 of record JBAMHV010000003.1, on the reverse strand, counting down.
GAGTGTTTGCATATGACATTTTATATGTGTGCTGTGGATGGGGATTTTAGTCTTAATGCAACTGACATGACCCCCGCTAGCCTTTCAGATAATCTTGCTGCCTTCAGGAAACCCAAGACTAATCTGCCAGTTGCTTTTTTTGCAGGGCCTCATTCATTTGAGGCTGACTCAACTTTAGGAACATCATCTTAAACACAAATTTTATGTGTGTTTTCAGCCCAGGCAAGTATATGGGAGCTAAATTGTTTTTTTTTATCTGCTCTCGGCTGCAGCAAATACCTAGTATATATGTGGCACAAAAATGATATTGATGACTCACATGGCTGTAAGTTTGAGTTATCTACCAGGTGGCATATGTTTACTTAATCATTATGTTTTTCAGCTACTTTTTTTAGCACCTCAACATTATTGTCAAAGAATATAAGTGTATGGACATGTTTGTAGGCAGTACTGGGATGTGTGTACAAAGTTTTCATCCGCACAAATGAACATGACAAAACAAACAGAAAAATACGCAATTAAGATATCAAACTTATCTTTAACTAATGCCAATATTTCTGTTATGTTTAAAATATACAAGACAATACACAACTTTCATTGTATTTGTAGAGCAATAATGAAACAATTGTGCTAAGATAAAGAGCTAAACCTTAATATATTGAGACAGCTTAATTTTGATGAAGTTACTATGTAACAGAGAGCTTATATATCTGCTCCTCCATCCTACCATTGGCCTGTCTTCTCTGTGTGCAAGCTGGATACTTAATTTCACTGAGCCCCGGGGTCTGGGCTGAACAGCCTCCATTGATTAGGATAAATGTTAGGAAGACCAGCCATCCAATCCCCTCCTTTATTAGGGTTAAGGAGGCAGTCATACTTTAGGGGCAGGCATAGCGCAGAGATATGAAAAGCTTGGGGAACTGATTTTTATTAGATGCAATCTCTCATTACAGATGAATCAATTACAAATTTAAAGGCTAATTAGTCAATCCATTCAGTCAGTTCACATTTGCACTGACTACCAACCACCTTGCTCCACAGCTATTCTGTTTTGGTATTATCATGGTGAATGGACTTGGATTTGCGTGCATCCCAGTCACATCAACCTCTCAAAGCATTTCACTTTAGCAGTCTTTGCAGTTACACTGCATGCCGCATTGTTTTGCTGCTTTGTCTCTCTTTAGTTATGACATGAGTTGAATTTTTATGAAGCTATTACTTATTTAAAAAGCCAGCTTTATTTAAGTGATATGATCAGATGAGAGCATTTACCAGAAGATGTCGGATGTTTTTTATCAAGAGTATTTTGAAGGCTGGGCACGTCCTCAAAAGGTTTATTTTTTTTGTTTTTCCTTTTACAAAATGTCAGAAGAAAATATTCGTATTTACTCTTGTCCTGGGGTGATAGCAACAATATTGAAATTTTGAGTACTTTCACATGTGCAAAGCGTAAGTTATTCTTTGATATATGAACACCATGTCTTTTTCTCTTGTAGTTTAGACAGAGTACAATTTATTTAGATTCTTTACTGCATTATTAAATGCTTGTGGATGAAAGACTTGACATCATCTGTAATAATCACAGTCTAATGAGAGATAGCTAAAGATATAAAACCCAGCCTCTATACTTGATACCCATACTCCATCTTAGGGAGATTTTTGTCTTCTGTGCTGTATGGTTGTGAGTTTTTATATGCATTGGAGTGTTACTCTGGGACAGGGACAGTGACAGGATCCCGCACCAGCTGCTCCTTGTCCCCCCTCCCCATCCCACACAAACACACACACACACACACACACACACTATCTTTCGTACTGTCCCCCTTTCTCTTTCCCTCTTCCCCACCCCTTGTCCCTACTGACTGGACAACATGCAGCCCCTTTATGCCACCTGTCCATCAGCGAGACTGCACCTTAGGGAGCCTCTGTCGCTGAGCTTGGAACTGCCGCTTGCTGCCTTTGTTTGGACTCTGGTAAATCACCACTTCTCCCCCCTCTCCTCTCTTTCTCAGCTCTCTTTTGCTCTCTGTGCTGCGCTTTACAAACACAGACACAAAAAGACACATACAGACAAGTGATTGCTTCTGTCAGCTATTTCCTATATCTGCCTTTAGGCACAAAGGACTCCACTGCCACTACCCATCTCTCTGCTTGCCTCTCACCTGTAGTAGCATGGATGCCAGCTTTTAGGGCTGTTGTGTTGGGCAGAAAATAGATGCTGGCTGCTTAACCAGATAAGATAGATTGATGTCAACAAAATTCTGATTATATTCCTTATATTGCGTGTAGCTCTCGAGACAGTTAAACAATATTAAAAGGTTTCTTATTCATGGACTGGGTGGCATAATTCAGCTAATATTGCTTCTTATTTCTACCAACACAAGTATATGAATCCTGCACTGACATACAGCATGTCTTCAGCAGGTCACTGAGGTTATTTATCATCAATTCGTCCTACTCCTCTTCTCAAACTACCTTTCCCATCTCCTTTCCTCCACTCACACTGCTTCCTTCATCCACCCCCACTTTCATCAGCAGTCTGCAGCTATGATCAGGGTTGTAAGGTCCGGGTGCAACCTGCATAATAGTGTGAGGAAGCTGCCTTACATAGCAATAGCTGCTGTTGCCCTAGCAACTGAATGTCCTTGAGAATAGGGCACATTTGGGGGTTTAGGAGGCTAAGGCTTTGGAAGTTCTTATCAAAAAGTGTAAAGAGTTCAGACACATCGATCTGCTTGTTTGAGAGAGTGCTCATTGTAAACACAGTCCCCTGCAAATCCCTTAAAATGTGCAAAGGCTGAGAGGGCAGTGGTATGGAGTATGAACAAGTTTTTTTTTAATGGGTGAGGGTATTTCCAATGCAACTCATTTTGAACTTGCTGTAGTAGTTATAAAAGTGTTAAAAAAGGGATGAACAGGTGTTTCAAAGGATACCCAGAATTCCGTGGAGCAGCCTGGCTTTTGGTTTTAGTTAGGGAAGACCACATTCTTTTGTTTTCCTCAACAACGGCAACTCCACAGTGGTTCAGCTGTTTCACTGGTAGGAAACTGTGGACTTTAGTTCTTAATGGTTTTACTTGTTTTTACATCTTTTTAAATTCTGTTTTAACATCTCATGGAGTAGGTCCTTGTCAAAGACTTTTGACATATTTGTTAACCAAACCAAGCCAACTAATGGTTTCAGCCCACTGGCTCATTAGACAGTTATGGAGCAAAGATGCCCAATTAACCAGGTGTATAAGAGTGGCTAATGAATGAATTATTGCACTCATCTCTGCCCTTCATGACATTTTTTCTACAAATGACAGACAGATTTTCCTACAATTCAACTTAGAAATTAGGTTATCAAAGAAATCTTAGCTGTGGAAGTAAGTTTCATTATTACATATAAGCAGAACTAAAGGTAATGCAAAAGTAACATGGTCAATTATTATGAAGTAATTGAAAGAAGATGACAAATCACCTTACCACAGCACTCAATTACCATTTTAATGATTCTGTTACAAGTATAACAATAACCTCATGTCTACAACTTCCACACACAGTAGTTTTAAAACCCCAAAGCCAAACACAAACTTTCTGAAAAAACTCAGTCTCTGATTTTTTTCCATTACTAAAGTAAAAAATCCATCACTCAGCATTGGTGATTTCACTGACATTTGGAAATGTTCAATTACAACACCAGCATTCAAACCCAGAGACCCGACAAAAATAAACAATTACAGACACACTAGTACAGTATCTAGTATCCTTCTAAGTATTTCTGGCTGTCATGAAGTGTTTTATTTTCACTTGTATATAGTTTATTTCACTGCTGCTTTATGCTGTGATATGTTGTGGCTGACACTGCCACAAAGGGACTAAATCCTGCAGATTTTACAAGTTACAGTTCATGGTAATATGAGTCTCTTAAAAAACAAATTAAAAGCCAAAACTCTCTGTGAACACATTATGTTCACATGTTACTGAATTTCACTCTGGGATGAATAAAGTATTTTTAATTTAATTTAATTTCCATCCCCTCACATCCCTTCAGCTAGTGCTCAAAAACAAATGTTTGTTTTCCTCCCATCCCAGTATCAGAAACAAACTTTACGCACAATTATTTTGTGTCATATGCAGCTGCATGGAGTCCAACAGACAAGTTAAACAAACTGTAATAGGGAAAGACAGAACACTACTGGGATGTGATATGGTTTATCAAAGCAATGCTTGGTCGAGGTTTCAAAGCCATTCATTAATAATGGATACAACATTTATTGAACAGAATTAATGACACTGTTTGTTAACAGCTGAACACCATGCACACATGCTAATCCTATCCTGAGGAATTAAACTACTAAATTAATTATCTCAAATTTGCAGTTGTCTGCACAACCACTTTATAGAAGACAATGCAGCAGCTTCAAATTATATACCATTATCTGCATTAACTAACATGTTTTCACTCTCTAAATATCTGTCATTTCAAATAATTGAATACAATGTAGATGATTTTGTTTAGGAAACTGATGTTTTACAAGCCTGCTGAAAAAAAGAATAATGCCAACAGTGGGGGCCGCCTCCTGACACACCCTAGTCATCTACAGTTCAGTGTACCAAAAGGGAATATCAGCAACCTGACTGGAACCCTACATCCTCTAGAGAGGAAGCTGTCAAGCAATATATCTGCATGAAATTACCCTTTCCACTTTATTTTTCATAACTTCCCCATTGTTCATATTCCTGCTCTGCACAGATACATGTTGGCATACACGCCTGTAATTTCACCATTCCAGATATGCCCCCCCTGCTTTTTTTTCCTCTTGAAAAATGAGCAAGGAAAGAAATTTTTAAACATTTTTACTGTGTTGCTTTTGCACGTATGGCTCCTTTTATCTCCCTTTTTCTCCTTTATTGACAGATGGTAGTTATCAGATATGGAAATGTTGTGGTCAAGATAGATTTCATTGATTTTTTTAACCCCTACTTTGGTGTTTATGACCTGATGATCATCATGAGAAACTTATAATCTAAAACATAATGCCCCTCTGCTTGCTGAAAAAAATAAATATTTGCCACATGAACATGATCATTTTCAGAGACTCCGTGTTTCAGAGATCAAGCAAAGCAGTATATATTTACCATATTTACCAAACTGAAATATAAGACAGCAGTGTTGTAATATATATATATGTATGTATATATATATATA
>JBAMHV010000003.1:10597735-10617996 GCA_037177535.1 Pseudomugil gertrudae | reverse complement strand
AAGGACATTTTTTGTCATTTATTAAAAAAATAGAACAATTTTTTTTATAATTTCTAAATCAAAAATGTTAAAAAATTGATGAAATCTTAAATTGGAAAAATATTTTTTTTATAATTTAAAAAAAAATTAAAAACTTATAAATCTAGAAAGTTTATTAAAGGAATTCATAATATTTAAAAATTGTTTAAATAAGTAATGAGTGAACTTTTTGGTGACCGGCTAGTAAATAAAAAAAATTATTTCATGATCTTTCTGTTAAAAAAATCTAACTTTATGTATAATTTATATATAAAATACGCATTACAATGTTTGAGTGTAGAAAAACATTTTAATTTTGAAAAAAAAGAATCTAAATTTAATTTTTTGACCATAATTTTTTTTGAAGAAAGTAATTAATTTTTTAGATAAGCGCTCAGCGGGTCTGATTAAAAACTTTTAAGGGCCGGGTGGGGCATGTAGGCCGTAGTTTGCTCATGACTGATCTAAATCTTAAATTTCGAACAAAAAATATTCAACAAAGTCGTTTAATTAGCGTTTCTGCTTTTTCATTAAATACTTTATTTAGTCGATAAAAAACATATAAAATCTTGGTAGTAAAATATACGATTGTGAAGAGGGAAATAACGGGAATTCCATTTAAACACGCGTGATCTGTTTATAGAAATAATAATATCGGCTCATAATGTTTTGTATCAACGGCGTTCTTAGCCGATAATTATTATAAACTATTGACTAGAAGTTTAAACACTTAACTGCCAATTATCTTTTAGGAAAAAAAATTGCCAACTGTATTAAAAAGAGCAAGAGGAAAATATGAAATGGGTAGATCGCGTGCTCTTTTCAATGATTGATTTAATTCTTTAGGGATTTTTTTTATTTTTTAAACTTGTTAAAATGTTGTTCTTCATTTTTCGAAATATTATATAATAAAACCAGAGGCTAAACAAAATCAAAGATTTAATTGCCAGTAAAACTAATAAAAAAATAAAAATTTAGTATAAAAAACTACAAATCTTAACATTAAAAGGAAATTAATTTACACTTGTTATGTAACTAATATCTCCCTTACTGAGTATTTTTAGCTACCATTGACATTCTGTATTGCATTTCACACTTCTTTTTGTCCCTGTAAATACTGTATCATGTGATGATGAGCCCTGTGTATGTGCTACATTAAAGAGGTGAAGCACTTGCAGTGTGAGCTGAATTTATCCTCTGGACAGTGGCCAGGTTAGAGTTTATTAGCAGCTCACTGCTTTTGGTTTTTATTTATTTATTTACTTTAATGTATCAGAGAAAGATTAAATGAAATCATCTCTGGATGTGTATGTGTGTGTGTGGATGGTGCAGTATGCTGTTTTGTAAGGTTTTAGAAAGTGTGTGTACATTGTCTGTCTTGTTTATGTGTGTAGCTTAAATCCAAGCCCTGCTGAGGTACCCTCAGAGCTCATTTCCCAGGTGTCCCACATTTCTAGCTAATCTGCCGCTCACTTTGGCTTCTAATCTGTCCCAAAGGACCTTCTGGAAGGAGGAGGATTGGGGATCTGTGTTCTATGACAACTGCTGAGAAGATGCAGCTTAAGGCAAAATGCTGGGGTTGAAAAGTCACTTTCCAATCATCCTGCTGCCCTCCCATATCCCATGACACAAGACATGCATACCGTGCACAAACAGAAAATTGCACAGTTACACACAGGTTTACATTAATGCATTTACACAAGATGTAATGATCATTATGTCATTTATACCAATTTCATGTTCACTGCTGAAGGAAGCAACTGTTTGTTGCTTTGACTTTTGTTGCCCCAGATGCAATTTTAGCCTTTAAATGTTTAACATGTGGCAAGTTTATTTGAAAAATACATTTTTAATCCTTTCTTTACCCAAACTTTGTATTGCCTGCTTTACACTTGTAGGTCACCTTTGGTTACTTTGAAACACTGGAGCTGTCCTTACAATGTAAAGGACCACACAGAGTCCCAAACCTGTTAATTAGACAGGACATGGAAACCTATAGGGAGAAATGAATATATCATTTGTGTATGTTTTGGGTGAAGTGAATGCCAGTTGTCTAATAGCTTTCACACAAGCCTGATTGAATTAGATGGCCAGGAGGACCTCGTTCCTAATTGAATCACTAGAGTCTGTGTTGCAAACACTGCTAGCTTGTGTTCCCCGTGGAAGTGCTTAGGCAGGGAAATGGTTTGCGGTGGGGGGCAGGGGGTGCTAGCTCGCCCTCATTCCCAGCAATAAACACACAACTTGTAGCTGCTATCCTCAGCTTTATGTCTGGCCATGACTGTTGTTTTTCAAAGTTACACTTTACTTGGACGGGTCTGGATAAAAGCTTGATAGTTCACTGTGCTTGTGATGTCAGGATTGTAGATGTAGCAACACAGCAATCGCACAAAAGGTAACAATGTTTTCTTGACCTAATTTCTTAGTGCAGTGCTGTATCTTGATATCTTCTAATCTGTCACCACTATGATTCATATCATTTTTACAAGCAGCTTCAAAGCCAGTAGAGGACCAGAGATGTAGTCCTCTCGTGCTTGGTCCTCTTTGGTCAAAATTCAATGCAGAGAAACATTTACCATCCACACACACACACACACAATCCCTCTTATGGTAGCCATTTTCACTGCTTTCAGCACTTTTTCCTGCTGTGCTCACAAAACCTACCTCGTCTGTTTTTTTTCTTTTACCCTGCAGGCTTCTGTCTCTAACACCTTCAACACCACACACACATGCACAGCCCTTGTCCGTCTTTGTCTTCTATGTCTCTTCTTCTAAGGGTGTGTTCATTAAATAAAGGAGTTTTTGGGAGGGTCTGTTGGGTCTTGAAAAGAGAGAAAAAAGAAAGTGAGAAGGAGGAGATGCCTGGAGGGGGTGTGCTGTGGTTGCTGTGATGCTGCAGACTTGTGGACAAAGAGTTTTCCTGTTTTCAGTAGAAGATCATATATGGGGGGTGAAGGAGACTGGAAAGGTGTTGTAGTTTTTTAATTTTATTTCTTTTTGTTTTATTTTTTTAAAGATTACATTTGGTTTTGGACTGTTTGGAAACAACCAGATGATTGTCCAGAAGTTCACCCACTGACCTGTTGGACATGTTGAAAAGCTCAGCTTTTGTTGACACTGTAAAGATTGTGTCAGTGAATAACTTACATATGTCAAAGAGGCCAGTATGGCTGGTAACACTGATATTAGTTTACAGACACCCCCCCTTCCCGAACAAACACGCACACTAACATAGTTTGTAGGATTTAGATGGTTTTTGCTGCAGGTCTCTTCTTTAATGTGCTATAAATCACAGTGTCTCTAACAGGCAGGAAAACTTTAAAACAACCAGCAAATTACCTGCTATAAAACTAAGCAGCACCCTGGCGCTCTGACTTACCTTGCCTCACAGCTCCTTCAGAACTATTTTTATTCTCTGAGTCTTGCAAAAACCCCTAATTAAAGCTTTTATGTCACCATATATTATTAGCAGTCATAAGCGTGGGCAGACACAAGCAGCTGGAGGTTTAGTGTGTGTGTGCATGTGTGAGTTTGTGTGTTGGGGGAAGAAGATGTTTTAAGATGTAGTGTCAGATTAAGGAATCATAAAATTGGTGCCTAAATGATCAGAAATCTAAACTATTTTATTTCAGTGACAGAAGTTTTCATTGTTTTACACATTTTTAGGTTTTAGATTTATGTGTTTGTGTTTGTGTGTGTGTGTGTGTGTGTGTGCGTCTGGAAGAACCTAATTTGATGTGGGTCTTTTGACACAGCTCCCATTAAAATTGTGTCTGAAAGTGTTTATAAATTCCCTAAAAGCTTTTTGCCATCGCTTTTGTTCTTGACTTATTGCCACGTTTCATTGTCAGTCCCATTTCTAAAAGCCATGTTTGCGGTCTCCAGAGAAAGAGGAAAACGTGGTGTGTTTGCTTGATGCTTTTGATGATATTAATAACTTTGTGTAGTAGAAACAAGAACAACAGTAGAGCTGTTGTTAATGAATATTCTTACAGTAATTAAGATTCCTTGCCAGAAGGATATCAGAAATTAGAACTAACATGAAAAAATAGCCTTTAGTTCTCCTGTGTTTAGCACCGCTGCCAGCATGATGATCAAACAGCTCAACAGCAGCTATCTGGCAGGTGGGGAGGTTGGGAATTAAAGCCCTGATCTGATTTTTAATCACTGCTCTCCATGTCTCTACTGCTCTACATCTGACACCAGCCAACTGTGCAACTCTTAAAATCTGTCATCTGAGTATAAAGTGGAAATTCCCCAAATTTTTCCCGATAATAATGACCATGGCAAAACACAGGAGAGAGCAAAGACATATTACTGTTACATCTTTAACTGACTAGGATGGATTTCACAAATATTTTTTCTGGATTCGGCTTAAGTCTCTTTTACCATAAATCACAGTTATCACTGGGACTAGTGTTCTGAAAGTAAATGTCTCCCATTAAATGTTTGTGTAGTTTGAGTCATCTGTTTCATATAGACTCTGTTCTGTTCAAGTATAACAATACAGTACTAATGTTTTTAATGAAAGACACAACTATAACAGAAACTGATTGTTTTTGTGGTTTCTTCAAGGAACTAAAGGATCGTTATATTATTCTTTATCACTTTGTCAACAGGGCATCCAAAGTTGGTCTTATAAAGCCTGCTGTTCTGCAGGTTTTCAATGTACCCCTGCTCCAACACACCTGACTTACAGTCAATTGATTCAACAGCTTATGAAATTCTGCACAATGACTGATAACCTTAGGGTCAAGTGTGTCTCATTCACAGACCCTGTTGAAAACCTTTAGGATCGTGGCCCTCAAGGACCAGGGATAGACACACCCCTGCCTAAACAAGTGAAACTGGAGAGGATTTCAAACACATAATGAATAGTAATGAAAATAGTATGCTCTTTTTCGTGTAATTTTGACACTAAACTTAATGGCCATGAAATAAACAGAAGATAAAATCTGATGTTTTGGTGCTCAGTGGAAACTATTTCAGTAACCCACTAGTGAGTTATTCATCAGAAACCACAGAATATTTGGATCCAACCACAGTGGTAGGTTGGCATCATATGGCTTTGTGAGTCATTTATTTTCATTCACTTACCCTTTTGAAGATTTTAAAGCCATTCCTCAGCTTGTTAGACATATGTATGTTTAAAATGGACACACTAACTCACAAAACTCTTTTGGGTGAAAGTGACTGAACACAGCCATTCCCTCTCCCCTCGTTTCTTTGTTTCTACCTTTATGTTCCCACCCCCCACTACATCTTTATGCTGTTTCCTATGGAGTTTATCCTCAAAGACCTGCACTCTCACAGTCCTCACTTTGCCTTCGAAGTCCAATCCCAATTCCCCACATAGCTGTTGCCTGGGCCTCATTCACAGACCCTGTTGACTGGCAGTGTGAATGTCCAGGCCTCATGTTTCGCTTGGTGCCCAAAACCTTTACCTCCATCAATCATGGAAGAAGAAAAACATGTCAAGGCTAATACTTTGTGAGAGCTCTTTAGGATTAGTTTGGATTTATTTGAGTAATTTCTGATGTTTAAAGTAATCTATAACGTACAGTATATGGCACACATGCTTTTGTGAGGTGAAGTCTAATGTTTTTCATAAATATAGTTAAAATGTGTTCTTGTATTTTATGTGTTTGACTAAATGTTTTCCCATATTGTGTGGTTAAATCAAAGATGGTTTTGTATCAGTAACAAATTATTTTCTAAAAATAGAATTTTTTCTTCTTTTTGGTTTTAACACATTTTGTTTATTGATAAGTCTTTTGTAAAACATGTTAAAATGTCACAAATTTAGAATTAGGCTCTTTTAAGAAGGGGGGGGGGGGATTAAATAAGAGGCCTGAACAGTGTCATAGTACATAGGTGTCTTTTTCTAGCATAAACATTGAGATTGGATCTGGACTAACAGCTTTGTGATTTGATCCTTCTTAAAGTTAACTCCAGCTACAAGTGTCTTCATATATCAAATGAAATAACTGCTGTTTTTTAAAGAAAAATGCTTTGCAATTCACACATGCTGCTTTAAATATGAAATATTACTACTATTTCTAATCAATAAAAATATTTTTAGAAGGAAACGCATGTAATGGAATATGTTCTTTGTATACATACATTATACTGAATGTATTTTTTACACTTCTACTAAAGCGAAGCAATATATAGAAAGACCTGGGGGGTTTAACTTGAGATAAGCAACGTGTCCCATGTGTAGATTTTTAGGTTACTGTACTTTCAACACCTCTGTATTTATATTCTGTGAATGGGACACGTGGGAGCTGGATTACCGGAAGCAAAACCAGAGCTCCTGACATGGTTCAGGTGCCTGGAAAAAAAAGGAAAAAAAAACTTTTGTTGTTTTTAGCAGTGAATATTTACAGCGAAAGTGACTGGAGAAAACCTTCTGAGGGAATTTTACAGATCCCTTATTTTGTTTGTAACAGAAATGACAGATACTTATTCAAACACAGTCAGTCCACGTACAGCAAAAGATTCCTTCATATGCATTCACACACACAAGTCGAAAATTAAATAGCTGATTCATCGAATATGTGATGGTTGTATATTCCTCACAGGTTTACAGAAAGAGGCCCTTCAAAGGGTTTTAGCTGGAAAGCAGGCCACTTCAGAGCTTTCCCAGACAACTATAGCATAGTGAATTATTCAAGGCAAACTTATTACATGCCACCATGCCTGCAGAGGGTTTCCTCACAGGCAAAGCTACGCCACCGTGTATTTTTCTGTCTGCTTGTGCTTATGTTGAACTTACTTTTTGTGTACTTTTTTTTTTGGGATGGTTTAAATTTGGCTCGCTTGCTTCTCTTATATAGAGCGATGCAAGCAAAGAGCAAAGTAACTGATTTGAAATGCTGAATGATGAATTGAAATACCATGTTTACTTACAGCCTGTTGTATTGTTGACTGTATGGTTTTAAAATGATAAAATAAATTTCATAGACAAGACAAACGTGCTTGTATTCCCTGTCAACAAGATAGAACACAACAATGTATTGAATTTCAGTAAGAAAAATGAATTCTTATTTATTTTGCGTTTTTTAAACGTGTCTCTTTCTCCTCTATCTTTTAGCCTGTTCATCAGGATTTTTCAAGCCAACTCAAGGAGATGAGTCCTGCATGCAGTGTCCCATTAACAGCCGTACCACCAATGAAGGCGCCATTAACTGCGTTTGTCGCAATGGTTACTACCGTACCGACTCTGATCCTCTCCAGATGCCGTGCACAAGTATGTGTCAATGTTTTTCACTTTCAAATCAAACACACTTTATCCACAGACATGGATGGTTGCTCTTTGGTTGCAGATATGAACTCTTTGACACAAATACATTTCACACCCTCAAGCAGAAGAGCTTCAAGATCAAAGGATAGTGTCAGTCTGTCCAACTCTGAACAGAGGAACCCTGTCAGTGCTGCTCCTCACACAAACATAATGCTGACATGCTCAAAGTGTGGCTGCCCAAAGATCTGACCCAGCACACAAGGCTCTGCTGCCCTTCCGCAACATCACACAGTCTGTACTCCAAACCAGACCGGAGGTTAGTGGGCCAGGGCGAGTAGCTTTGTGAGGGGTCAATCTCAGAGAATGAGCAGAGGCGAGACTCTCTCTTGTGATGCCAATGAAGCTGGTTGAATTTGAATGTGAATTTAAGACTGACGGGTTGGGAGAAAGAAGACAGATAGATGAATACGGCGAAGTAACAGTGAGCAAGGGCGGGGTAACTTATAAATATAGACAGAGAAGGAAATGTAGAAGAATTTTGGGGAACAGGAATAAGGAGTATGCAAATGTGAGAAAGGGAGAGAATTAGTGCATAAAGTGTGGTTTAAATAACACAAAATGGGGGTGAGTGAGGAAAAAAAGTCCCTTTCAAAGTTGCAGTTGTCTTTTTTTCCTTATTCCCCCTTTCTGCCTGTTGAAAGGGTGAGAGGAGGGAAAAAATTTGATGGTCTTCAACAAAGGAGATTTGCATAAGCCTGGCTCTGGGAGTTGAGCAGCTGTTGTGAATGAGAAAGCAGCAGCGTCACGTCACCCGTATTAAGCGCAGCGGGGCCTGGTCTGATTAAAGCAAGAGAACAGGACCATCAGAGAGGCCCGCCAGCTAATGGGAGGGATATTAGTACTCCTCCCCAGGAAGAAGATGCCAAGGAGGAGTTATGTTTCCGTGAGACACCACGAAGGGCACTCCAAAGGCCTTTTTTTCCCCCAGAGCTGAGGATCCGTTAATTGCTGCAAACTAAAAGGGAGTTGAATAAGAATTGATCGATTCAGATTTAGGATGTTGTGGGCGGAGTGGAATTGTTTATCTCATTAGTCCTGGAGGATATGTCTGCCATAATTAGGTGCACATGTCTATAAAGATAAACAGTTCTTACTGTTTGTTTGTTTGGCCTTGTCACTCAACATGCAGCACCATGTGGAAAGTTTCCACCCTGTGATGCCTAGCTGCTAAGAATGTCTCAATAAGAGAAACAGTAGGTCTCTCTAAGTGCCAGTAACTCTATACGACCCTTCATGAGAAAATTGTCAAGAATAGATGTTAAGAAAACACTTGACAAAGTGGACACCAGCATTGAAAATGAGAGTGTAAATGGGCATTCCGGGGGATGAGGCACTGCTTGCAATGCAGTCTGCTCACAGAGGCTATAGTATCTTTGCAAGTTTGTGAACTTTCTTCCCTCCTATGGATAGGTTGTGTAAGTGGAGATAGTTATTACTGTATGTCCTTCACACCATCAAGGGCACAACACAACTTCTGTTTTAAAATGACATCTTTGACTGTCCTTGAAGTTCTGGTTTATGTGAGTGTTAACCCTCTTCTTTCAAATCACTACTGATTATTTTCTCTACCTCATTAACCAAAACAAACTAAATTCATACACCTGAGCACTTAGTATTCATAAAGACAAAGAGATCACTAGTCCAGCCTAAAACCAATTACCCCAGTTGTCAGTGTATTTACCTGGTTTCGTCTTTTCAATTTAACTATTTTAATAGTGTTGAAGAAATTCTGTTTGTATTTAGGTTATCACTTAAATACATTCTCTCCTGCAAAGCACAGCTTTGTCAGTTCAAATGATTTTTGACTAATTTAACCTCAGATTATTCTTTTTTTAAAATGTAAAAATTCACAAGTATTTTCCCTTAGTGGATGTTACAATTGGAAAATGATGCTATTTACCTTCCAAAACCAAAATAATACCAATAGAAACATTTTTTTTCCTGTGTACCTATAGAGAGAATGCATGTTACATGTATTATACAAGTGTAAATGTAAGTGTGTGTGTAAGTATTACATAAAGTATAATAAAGTTTTTTCTATTTGAATGTGATTTCTGATTGTGGTAAATATAATAAGGGAAAAAAAGATATTTTAATGAGTTACTGTCTTACACTTAAGAGATCTTCACTATAATATTGACAATAATATGACCACTGGTGTAATACAGAATCCCTTTCATGGTGAGCTAGAGAACAACAGAACATCTGCATAAAATCAGATGTTCTGTTGTAGACTTTGCCCTACAGACATCACTCCTGTTAAAGCAAATATTGCCTCAACACTTCTCTGACTAATATTATCATACTTTCACTTGAATGTAAATATAAAGTATGTTGGTAAACCAGCTGAAATCACTGAAACAGTTTATTGGAATAATCATTTTATAGCACTTGCTGTAGTGGCAGACCTGAGGAAGCCTCTTGACTACATTTTATTGTTGAATCATTATGTTGTGTGTGTGCAATACTACCGGGTATCACAATTTAGCTTGCTTCTTGTAATATTTATTTACCTTTTACTGATGCAGGTACAAACATAAGTGTAGGAAAAAAGAGAATAAGAGAATACAATTTATTAACATGTTAGAGAACCAAATTCATTACCTAAATGCTGTGGCTCCAAGCTCAGAAGCATAATTTATATATTTCTCTTTTTTAAGTAAATATCTCACCTTGAATAATCTGTTTATTATGCATTTTTAAATTAGATTAACTGTTTTGACTTGCCCTGTACAGCAAAAAGTGTAATCACACCCAGAATGAATTAGAAACAATAAATGAGCTTACATGAATAACATTAGGATCAAAGAGCTTTTTATCTGTAAAATTGGTTTGTTTGTGCTATCAAATGATGTTAAGTACAAAATCTGTGCTGTTTTCCAGCTGTTCCTTCAGCCCCGCAGGGAGTGATCTCCAGTGTCAACGAAACCTCTGTGATGCTGGAGTGGCGACTTCCTCGAGATTCAGGAGGCCGCGAGGATGTTGTCTTCAACATCATTTGCAAGAGCTGTGGAGGAGGGCGGGGAGGGTGTACCCGCTGCGGGGACAACGTACAGTTTTTACCTCGCCAGTTGGGCCTGACAGAAACCCGCGTCTACATTAGTGACCTGTTGGCCCACACACAATACACGTTTGAGGTGCAGGCTGTCAACGGGGTGTCAGATCAGAGCCCCTACTCCCCTCAGTACGCCTCAGTCAACATTACCACTAACCAGGCTGGTAAGTGGACCCATCTGTGTTTTTCTGCTCTTTCTACTCTCCACATGTTTTTCTCCTGTCTTCTTTTCTCTTCCTGTATCGTTCCTCTGTATCTCTTGCCCTGTTCAGAGCCCTTTTCATCACACTCATTTTTCTATAAGCACATAATGCACAGTGTATGGGCCTCCACTAAGTCTTTTTCTTTCCCTTTTTGCATGGTGATGTATGCAGATTAAGGGCTCTAAAATGGGAAGCAGAGCACCAATAATTATGTGACAGACAGAATGTGATGGCCTGTTGGTGTTCATACTGTGACCTCATCACCATGTATTTCAGACTGGGGAACCGAGAGCCAGCTAGCTGCTGTCCCCCCACTTCATCCTCTTCAGTGATTACAGCATCGTATCATCCACCCACCTAGTTGTGGAATAAGACTTGGCAAATTGTAGTCAAAGTAGTATGCACATTTTAAAGTTGTATAACCAATTACCTTTTCAAAAATGAACCATTTGCTACTATTTCCCAATAATGAAGGTCATGTGGAAAACAGTATGGTAGATTTGGTTCACAAAATGATGTTAAGTCTCACTTCTAAAACGCATTTTGAATTGTACAGTTTGGTTGCTGTCACACCTTTGCACCACATGTGCATCCCAACAGCATCATACTTAGTACCGATAATTACTCATCCATTCCTCTGCACCGAGGTCTCTCTTGTAACGGCTAACGGAAGCATTTTTATGAGTTTTATTGGGTTTGGATGACTGCATTCACAAATGCCTATAAGCATACATTAAATTGGTCCAACAGGAACTGAATGAACGTTTGGGGCAACCACACTGAGGAGAGGAAAACTCTCCTCACTTAAACTGAGCCATTGTGGTGAATTTCAATGTTCACTGAGATCTGTTTGTTTAGAAATGCCAGAAAGTACTTCGTTCCTATGCTGAGACTGAAATGGAAGCTTTTATTCACACGCTGACCTCTTTTTATTGTCTGTTTTGATTTGAGTCACTGGTGTGGTGGGTTAATGAGGGCCTGTGAGTGCAGTTAAGCGTTGTAATGAGGACCTTGCCCCACTCTGACTCACTGGGCCACAATAAGGCTGCCACCCCAACCCTTGGCTTCTCTGCTGCTCCTGCTGAGGGGTCCTGGCGGATATTGGGGGGCTCTGCGCCCTCTCCACTGAAGTGCCCGTCACTTCGGATTAGGAAGCAAGAACTCTCGTCAGAGGGAGCTGTGAAAAGGACTCAACTCCTGCTCCCCCACCCCCCACCCCCATTCAACGTTCCCACCTTCCCTCATCACCCCGTCTTCTGCTCACTCCAGTGACACCATATTGAAGTTTTGCTGAGCAAATCGCTACAGGGCTGGGGTCACAGGGACCGGGAACCAATAATTGCATCTGGTTTGCAAGACTTGGAGGTTACATAAACATCATGTCATCCCTAATTATCTGAGGCAGTTCCAAGCTTTGCTCTTATAGTGAGAATGAGAGCATGACATGGAGAAAAACAATAATTAGAGTCTATGAAAATTTGTATATATGCATATGTATAGTCAGTTACTTTTCAAGTGTCTTATGGCTACAGGCTGGAGTTC
This sequence comes from Pseudomugil gertrudae, assembly GCA_037177535.1. Lineage (NCBI taxonomy): Eukaryota > Metazoa > Chordata > Actinopteri > Atheriniformes > Pseudomugilidae > Pseudomugil > Pseudomugil gertrudae. The sequence goes on along the minus strand of JBAMHV010000003.1, from coordinate 10,605,872 downwards.
TGGATCACACCAACAAATAATTCTGTAATTCAAAGTGAGCAGCGTGAAAGCATGCTTCATATCTTATTTGGATGGCTGCCTCCTCAGCTATGACCTGTTGGTGTGAAGGGTGGCAGGGGGGAGAGTGGAAGCAAACACTCTCAGTCTCTATACCCAATCAAGCTTTCAGCACACCCTGTTACTCACAGGCTTAACCTTGCTCTCTGTTGGTGGTAGGTGACAGTTTCTCTGTGATAAAGGAGGCAATTGCGCACAAAAGTGGGGTATTTGACTAAACACTGCAACATCATATATGATGCTCGCCAGAAAGACATTTAAGTTTTTTTTGTAAGCATATGACTAATTCTCCAATACTTTAATCAGGTTATTAATCAAGTATCAGTTGCATTTAATCCATTTATTTTTTGTATTGCTTCATCCAGAAAATGCTAGTCTTGTGAGACATTATGAGCTTGGGATGTGACAGAGTTGCAAATCTGATGCTTTATGCCACAGACCACAAACCTCAGTGTCAACTTTGGATGCATTATAGTGATTTTAAGTGATTTTGACAGATGAGGGATGTGATACGAGACCAGCCTTTCATACAGAGCATGGTGTATAGTATTTAACTTGTGGGGACAAACAGCAGTAGGGGTCATAAATGAATATATCATTGTCCTGATTCTCATTACAGTTATCTTTTATGGATATTAAATATCGTTGGGATATTTTATAATAATTATATTAACAGGGTGATGCTATACCAACAGAACAAAAATTCCAGATATGAAAGAAACAAGGCTTAAACTCTTATTTAAGTAGACTGTCTTTATTTATTTTGAATCTGTTCTTTAAGGCTAAAATATGTAATCCAAGGCTAATCTGTAAACAGACAGTTTTCCCAAACTCTGGAGTTTGCAAGTGCCTTAGTCCATATTACTGTTACTGAATTATGTTCTTAAATGGCAGGTCTTAAATATGTAACATTTTGCTGTTTACAACTTGCAGGTTGGAAATATATGTGTGTATACTTTTGAGAAGGCTCCTAAGGTTTTAGTTTCAGTCTATTGTATTGGTAAGTTTGTTAAGTTATGCAATAATAGATACAGATATGTATTTTATTTTATTAATACCACATTGCAAGGTTATAACAAAGCTAAAATGTAAAACTAGAAATTGTAGTCAGCTAAATTATAATACATTTTAACAAAAAAGCCTTTGTTTTCCATAAACATTTTATGCCTTCCAGACTCTCTTTTACAATTTATCTAAATGAAAAAAGAGCACCAGCACAAAGAAACATGTAATTAAAAAGGTTTATGCAAAGGAAAAAAGATAACAGCTTATCAAATGGACCCAGGTACATGATGACCAATGCCAGTTTTATTATAGAGACACGCATGCATAGAGTAAGCCACAGCTGCACAAATTCTTGCTCTTTCCTTGTGTTTTATAAAATATGTGATGACTATTAAAGAAAAGGGGGAAATCTTAATGAAATAAACTTTGGTGCATATTTTTAAGCTCACACTGGTACACCAATATGTAAATTGTTGCCCCACTGTCTCTGCTGTAGCGACAACAGTCTCCAAAAAGATTTTGTGGTTGTAGCCTGAGTCGTTTGGAATGATAAAAACAATGTTGAGCTAGTCTTTTGCTGGTTACACAAGCCGACTGTGTTGTGTGTTTACGTGTTCAGCTGCTAGTGCAGATATGGTATTTATGCTTGTCTATAGCAGTTGCATGAAGTTGTCTGAAAAGCATAAATGTGGCACTGTTGACCTTATTACCTGTTTTTTAAATATAAAAAAAAAACTTTTATTGAGCAATGTGGTGAGACTTTTTCAGGCATGCCGTGCACTCCCACGTAGTGCATATGCATACCTGTCCCACTAAGAGTAAAGAGTTGGCCACTGGTTCATAATAATGTTTAAAATTATAATAAGATTTTATGTTTTTGCTCCATATTTTATACCGTTGTAGTTTATATGAACATATTGTGTTTTTCCAATGAGAACTATCTGATGATATCTTATATAACAGATTTAGTTCTAAGTTGTTATTGGATGTTCCTTAAGATAATAATATATTTAGATAGGTCATGTTTCTTTCTTTTTTTTCCTCCTCAGTGTGACCATGTCAACCCCATTATTGCCAACACGCTCAAGCACATAGGGCAGCTTAGAGGCAGTTGGCGATTTTCTCCCTGTAGTCCTCACAACCCTGATCTAGTATTTTGTCTTCACACAGTCTAAGACACATGGTTGGATAGAGAGGTTGGAAACGCAATCCACATATTGCTCACAGATGGAAGCAAGTGTTTGATACCATGTCAAATCAACTGGGGCGTCTTCAGCTGTCAGTAATGGTTAAAAGGCATAGCTCTGTTGAAGCACAGCAGGGATGGAAAAAGAAGTCCTCGCTGTGTGCCATGCACTCTGTGATGTCACGCGGCTTGTGTCTAGATATTGTTTGCTTTAAACGCTTTACATTTATTGGTTTTCTGTTTAATTTAGTTTTGTTTTGTAGTTTTCTTGCTTTCTTTTGGGCCAATAAATAATAGCTTTAAGTTGTGCTGAGACAAAATTGTGTTCTAGGTGCAAAATATCAGTAAAGTCTGAATGAACTGCTGATAAATTTGATCATCCACATGCAGTGTTTTTGCCTTCTATAATGATTTTATGTATTGTATTCTGGAGGACATATATGTGTAGGCATTTCATCAACTCAAGGTGAGCTGCTACTAGTGCTATTGAGAAGCAGAGGGCCTGAATTGGATTCTTATCAGGTGAACTGGCTGATTGTGGAAGCGCATTACATTACACTTGGGTTGTGGGATGTAAATGGTGGCAGTCTTTTCATATGGTATATGGAAGATTTATGACTTAATTATTATCCAAATGGCTCATTTTCAATGTAACCAGACTACTAGGGACTTTGCTGCTCCATTGGGCAATGGTGCAAAAAGCACTGGTGCAGAGCCAAGTGGGACTGCCAGAAGGTCCACAACACAGCCAAATATGGCCACAAAACATTTTTTTACAGCAACGGTAGTTAATGAAAAGCTTATTCTTATCATATTATAATTATTATCTTTGGTCCAGTTGTACATTTAAATATACTTTGTTCATTTATTTATTTTTGCACAATATTGTCATAGAATGTTTTAAAGCGTTATTTTATCACTGCAGTTCCGGTAAATCTCTTAGCAAGAAACTATTTAAATTATTGTTCCTTCATCACATGAAGTCATATAAATAATAAAGATTCCTCTTTTTCTTTTTTTCCTTTTTTCAAATTTAAGGCAGCCATAGCATCCTAATTTGCCTGTCATTATTATAAAGCAATTATAAGCAATTATCCGCTAGCTCTAAATACATGACAGCATCACAGAAACAGGCTAAAAGATAAAGAGACTCATTTGACTATTAGACAGTGACCAGCAATATATATTTTCTGCAGTGATGTGGACAGAAGGTGTTAAGGAGGGTACATATGGTGGGTGCCCGTATAGGTCAGCCAGGCAGACAGACAGGAGGGCTCAGCAGGCACCTGGAGCTCAGCATTAACAGAACCTTTACAGTCGGCCAATCAGCCACACATATACTGCATTCACAGTACTACAGATACTGAACAACCTGTTTACAAAGACGGACTCAGAAAAACATTAACATGCAGGGTAAAAGATTTCCTTAGACTGTACGGCATGAAGTCTGCAGGTTTTACAGTGAGGTTCATCAGATGGTTTTAAATAACCTGTGCTTGGGAAAGGAATTTAATTATGGTTCCCCAGAAGAGAATTCACAAATGGAATGTCAAAATTAGTTAACTAATTGATCTTGTTCATAAATCATTTAGTAGCCACGTGATTTTTTTTCCCCTCAATTTATTAGCTGGATCTCCTCCATCAGACTGAGATCTGCAGGTTTGCAAAAGGAGAGCAAAAAAAAGCATCAACTGCTCTTCCATGTAGGTTAAAAGGGTAGGATCTTTCAGGCCAGTGCACTGCCTAAGGGAGTGTTATGTAAATGCACGATTAATTAGGCGCATTGGCTTTATAGTGAAATGCATAAATAATTGACAGATTTAATGCAATAATTTATTTACTCTTGTTTCCAAAAGGCATGATGATGATGATGTTTGAAATTAGGTTATGAAGCAAAAAGGGATCACAACCCAGCGAGCACTGTTTTTTAATTTATTATATTTTCTATAAACTTTATGGAGTTAACTTCATCAATTAAGCAAATGGCTTCGTGATAAACTCAACACCACTTCCCCTCTTGGCTCTCTCCAGGGACTACTGCTCTTTCTCACCCTTTCTGTTTGCGAAGCCCACTCAAATTCCCGTTGACATATACATTAAGCATTCCTTTGAAGGTGGCTGCAAAACAGAGCTGTCGTTGTCTCCGTGACTGTCTTGCCACTGTCTGAAGTTTTTCCTTTGAACATGACAAGTTATTTTCCTCTGCCCCATCACAATTTACCAGTACCTCGTTAAATATTTCCTACATTTAATCACACAGATCATGAACTTGCATCAACCATCATTCTGTTTGAAAGGTACATCAATAGACATAAACACTATTTGTGATGGACGATTCTGTTTAGTTATTTAAAATAAATAACCTTCAATACCAAAAAGAGTTGGGCTTTGTAAAATGTACATGGAAACAAAATAGAATGAATTGCAAATATCCTAAACCAATATGTTACTAACAATAGAGCTTCGGGAGTTGATGTCACATAATCCCGGCATGCAACAGTCGAAATCAAAACATAGCCATTTTGGCAGGAAGACCCGATGTTCAAATTAGTGCCAGGTATTTTGTTGTTTGCTAAACTGATAGAACAAAATGGTTATCATGGTGGATAGCTTGTTGTGCCTCAGGATGCCAGAACAGCCGAGGAAAAGCAAAGGGAAATTATTTTATAGAATTCCCAAACATCCAGAAAGAGAGAGATGTAAAACATAAACCTGCCAAGAAAAGAACATAAAAGGGAACTGTGGTCACTTTATAGCAGGTACAGAATCCAACATTTCCTAAACTTTTATATTTATTTTACATGCTTTTATTACAATTTCCAACTGCAACTTTGAGGTAGTAGAGGTAACATGCATGGATTTTGCAGGGCTTCCCCATGCTTGTTGCTGTGCTTACACACAGCAAATAAGCAATTGCAACATAAAAATGTTTAGAAAAATTGTTACCATCTAACTTCAGAAAAACTCTTAATACTGCAAGTCTGCTTGTTACATGTCTGTTCTTGTACTTACAACAAGCAACAGTGCATAATGTATTTTCTAGCTTCTAGATTCATTTTAAAAGTTCATTTTGAAAGAAATTCATTCAGTCTTTAGGAGTAACTTGATTGGACTAGATTAGCTTTGACATGTTTGTTTTAGCTTTTTAAAGTGATAGATATTTGTTCCCATAACAACGTGTGACATAGTAGCCGTCACAGTAGTTGTGTCCAGCCATACTGCTCTTTCTCATACACACCCACACACTCACACACACACCTATGATGCTGCACTGGACCTACCTGTTTGGAGAGGAATTTTGGATGTTTACATGATTACATGATTGATGAGTTACTGCTGGCAGCTGAATGTAATGATAACATAATTGGTGATGTCATGGGATTGGCTGTCATGCCAGACACACCCCTTTTTTGTACACGAAAACACACCTCGAAGAGAGAGAGAGAATTTTTGGGAAAAAGAGACAAAAAGCAAGAGAGAGGGAGGCGATGAAGGAAGATTTTGAGTAGAACTGAGAGAAGTAAAGAAATGTGGAGGGGAAACCCGGGGATGACTCACACAAGGTTACCAGATGATACATGTAGACGGGCCCAAGCGTCTAAGTGTAAATAATGTCTAATCTAATCTAAAGTTATTTTGCAGACGCTTTTCTCCAAACCATCTTACATTTTTGGGACATGCGATTCAGTGTCTTGCCCAAGGACACTTCAGCATGCAGTCAGAAGGTGGAATTGAACCACTGACTTTCTAGTTGGCAAACAACTAGCCTCCCTATTGTATATAGTTGTTCTTAATACAACAAGTGCTGGTTCCACCCCACTGTGTTGAAGGAGCAACGCTACCACAATAAAGCTCCGACAAACTAAAGACCCCAGCCATCAACCACAATCATTAGTCAGTTCAGCTGACTAGATGCGGCCCACTGCACTGTGTCTGTGGACACAGACTGTTTCTGTGCTAAAAACCACTTCAAAAGTTTTAAAAAGTCAGAGATATGTAATCCATCTAACATCTTCAGATTTAAAATGGCAGCATAACATAGACAGTCACGTGACATCTGGAGCTCTACCATAAAACGGAATGGTAAATGAACTTGTATAGCCCTTTTCCAGTCATGTTGACCACTTAAAGGGCTTTCCATTATATGCCACATTCAAATTTCAATTCCCAACCTTCTGGTCAACAGACAACAACTCTTCCTCCTAAACTACAGCCACCTCCATAGCAGGTAGGCTTGGACAAATCATAGTTCGTCTTAAATCTAATGGCAGCATTACTATGCGTCTAAAAATAATTGGGACAGACGAGGATTTTTTGAAGTGTTCCTGAGCTCACATCGTGATTTCTGTGACAGAATTATACATGCCTTTAGTGCAGTGCTGCCTGACAGTCATCCTGTACTGATGTTCAGTTACAAAGAAATCCCAGATTCTTGAAATCTTATGAGAATGTTATCTTCTGATAGCATAATTAAAGTTCTTTTCCTGGACTTTTTTATTTCTGAGGCATGTTATTGATCTTTTGCTAAATAATCCATATTCCTTTCTTTTTATTACCGGCTATATTTCCGTACCTTATGTTGCGTCCACATTCCTGCCATTAAATTCAGGATGAGCTAAGGTAAACTGTCACTGGCCTTTAAATAGAGGCAAATGTCGACATGCACCCTGGGATGTGTGAAGCTTTTCTCCTTACACATGGTTATACTATTTGATGATTGTGAAACTAGAATTGTGCGAGTCCACGTCTTTATTCTGCCTTATTATGACAGAACAATGTTCTGTTCTTCAGTAAGAAGCACATAGTGCCTAAAGGGTCTTGATTTTGAATTAGAGTATTGGAGATCTTTGTTATGATTTAAATGCTTCTTTTGGCCAAATTGCTTTAATTTTAAAAATCATAAGAACCCTGTGGTCTGGCCTGTTTAAAAAATGTATGTTTCTGTTAACAATATATTTGCTAATTAACATAATCGTTACATTTAGTTGAATGTTATTTAAATTTAAATTTCATTTTAAGCTGCTCTTGATTTTAATCTCCTTCTGATCATTGAGACTGAAACAGTTGTTTATATCCTTATCAGACCCTTCAGGAATGAAAACCAAAACAATACACTTATTTTCATCATATAAATGTCTAATTTCTTGTATAATATTGTGTTAAAATGTGTTTACAGCCTTAATGAATCATTCTTTGTTAAATGAAAAATCTAAAATACAAACATTTGTAGAATTACACAATGTGGGAAAATTGTGATTTCATGTAGTGCTTTTATGTATATGTTGGTTTAACATTATTTTACTTACACAACATATAAATTAATTTCTGAAGCATCATGGGATGAGATGTTGAGTGCATATTGATCTATCCACAACATCTCCAGTCCTGGGTGTAGGCTCATACAGGTGGGATTACTTTGCAGTAGAGTCCTTTTAATTTGTCAACCGCCTGGAAAAAATACAGACAATATCCGTTATTTAGACAGTGACCTATATTAGAGACAAAACAGGAATCATTACATTTATAAATAATTACTGTAGCTATAGCATCACATAACCTACTCCAGGGATTTCCCAGCAGCAAATATTCTTAACCACAGTTCACATAGTGATGCATTTATCACAAGAATGCCTGATAGTGGGGAGCAACCGAGAGTACTGCATAACAATGCATTCATTTTTATTTAGCTGCAGTGCTATGATTTATTTTTAAAGTAATTAGAAATTACTGTAACTATAAAAACTTTTCAAAAACACATGTCTTAGGGCCAAATCTACTAACATCTCAATTTGCGTGTACTAATTAGCGTGTGGTATGGAGCTATCTTTGTCTTTTTATTCAATGCAAGCAAAAAAGCAATCCAAGAGGGAAAAAAAATGTTTTGAAAGG
>JBAMHV010000003.1:10585458-10597635 GCA_037177535.1 Pseudomugil gertrudae | reverse complement strand
AACATAACACACAATAAACACAGTAATGACTACACTAAACAAAGCAGACATCCTGTCCTTAGACCCTCCTTCTCGGTCCTTAGTGTTTGAAGCCTGTTCAAAAGTATGCTAACACATTATTAACAGACTTATTAGCCTGACATAGTCAAGACTTTACAAAAGCAGCCTTAGTACCATTCCTGTAGACGACCATATTCATGAACCCCTTCATCTTCCTCCTCTGAGCCGACATCTAGCTCAAAGCTATATGGCTTGATAACACCAATGTTAACTACCATTTTGGTTGCACCCATAATATTGGGTTGTAGGGTTGAGGGACTACAAACTAGCATGAAGAGCCATTTCTCACCCAATGAATTGTCTTATGAGTGAACTTCAGGCTAACAAAAATTTTACTTCAATGATTGCAGGCTCCAGCTACCTGCAACCCTGAATTGGATAAGCGATTAAGAAAAAGGATGGCTGGATGTATGAATGGACTCCTAGTTGCATGTGTCAGTATCAGCACAGCATGATCTGCTCATAGCTTTCTTTATTCTGTTTGTGGATTTTATGGAGGCATAGTTCATCCTGCAGCCAGCATGTGTCTACACAGTGTATTCCCCATGTAGCTACACGTGGTAGATACAGTCAATAAAGTACTAAATAATTGGATTACTTTTCAAATGCAGTTACTAGTAAAGTAATCTCTTTACTATTTACAGAAGTAACAAATGACTAATTACTTTTTATGAACTGGTCTTTTTATACTAATCTTAGTTTTATTTCCTGTTTTTGCAGATTTGTAAGTTTGATGTAGATTAAAATTCAGGTTTCTACTGGCACCTGAAAATTCTTCAAACTCTTTAGTGGCCTATTTTTGAATTAGCTTATGTTGTGCATATGTGTGTCTTATAGTCCTTGGTCTTTTCCAGTGCAGCTGGTTTAAAGCTTGATGAACTAAAATCTCACTTTTGGAGCTTTACTGCATTGGAAAATCTTTATAGATGTAAAACCCACAATCCTTTGCAGCTGAGGAAACAGGGCATACTGCCAGTATGCTAAAAGTACATGCAAATATGGGCCTCTCCTTTTAAGACATCTCGATCTGCAGCTCATAAATGAACGGCAGTTGGACAAGAGTGGAGCTGCGGCAGCCAGTTTGGGAGACTGCCTGGTAGAGGTCCAGCTGGTTTGAACCCACTGGGAGAGATTGCGCTGTGGGGAAACCAATTTTTACAATGAAAAGGAAAAGGGATTTACAAGCCTTGACCTGTTCTCACTAACTCCCCCATCTTCCCAAAGTCATAGCAATGCTCTCTGTACCAGAACATCTAATCAAATCAGAGCCACATGGTTGCAGACACAGCGGGTTGTAAGAAAGATGCAGATAAAAAGGCTTTAAACACACTTCTCAGAAACATAAGATTCATGTGTTAGCTAAGGTTGGAGATTTTCAACCACTTGTTCTGTCCTGTTTTTAAAGTACTAACTCATCAAACTGGATCAGCTATGGCTATTATTTTGAATATAGTGTGTTTTTTTTCCCATACCTTATCTAACAAGACTCAGATTCTGGAACACCTTAAACTTGCTCCATTGCTAGAAGCCTGTCCAGTGAAAGACCCCACCTCCCTTCCTTGCCCCCCCACTCTTTTCTTTTTTTTTCCTTTACTTGAAAGATTTTGACAGAACTTTCTTTCCTGCCAGTCACCCTCTTGAGTGGTTTCACTTCATCAGCTTTGCCTAATGAAGACGCCCATCATGTTCATAGCAGTGCTTATTACAAGCCAAACAGTTGAAATCTCAGAAATCTTCTAACAGAGTGGAAAAACGTACAGAGAGTGTAGTTTAAGATTACAGAGGCATGCATTAATTGGATGGATGAAAGCCTAACTGTATGTGTGTTAGTCTAGTGGTGTCCCATTAAATTGTCTTGAATTTTAATAAGCGGAAAATCCTTGTAAACTCAATCTTTAATTGATTGGGGAAGTCAATAGGTGTCCAGACATAGCCATAAAACATCTATTAGAGATGCTGAGAAAAACAGACCCTATCTGTTCTCCTTTGTTGGTCCAAATCCAGAATGTCATGCAAGAATAAACTCCAAAGTCTTTTCTATCAGATCCAAGGCTGACTAATAATGTGGGGTTTGAAACTTAATTCTCTGACAACAGCTGGGGCTGCCTGTCCTCTCACAATTAAGCAACATGATACCTCCCTCATGTCTCACTGTATTCATTATTTGATTTCACTGTCACTGATTATCTCTAAGCTTTGTAAAAGATTTGGTATATGCGAGGTAAACACAATTTGTACACTGTAAAAACTGAGTAAAATCTTCTCCTACACAAACAGTTAATGTTTATAACATTGATACTTTTCAAGCTTTTGTTTGAATGAAAGATTCTTAGCACCCAAATATTAACTTGAAAAGTAAAACACTTCTCTTCTATTTCTTGGCATAACTCATAAAATACCCCTGTTTTTTTTTCAATTCAAACATCTAATTTAATAAAATGGCTTTACAATCGCTGTCCTTGTCAATGTAATGGTTTCATCTGTTTTGAGAGCATAAATAGAGCATTCATTGAAAAACATGAATTCACTGTCCTGTGAGAGTGCACTACTCCCACTTTGAAGAACTCCTATATACACAGAACCGGCTTGCTTTTAGTTAATAACAGAGACGTTTTCTCACGTCCTTGTTTTTAATTTCTAATTGTCTTAAATGGTCTACAATCCACATGATTTAGAAATAATCACTGTAACAATAAAGAAAATGGCTTGAAACAACTGTAGTATGTATTTAGTGGTGTAATTTGATGTCTTATGTTGACACAAAGAAAACCAAGTATTTACTCAACCCTTTAAATTATAGATTAAGTTGTGGAAAAAAAATCTAGGTAGACTTGAAGATTTGAAGTGAAGTGGAGACTTTTGGATTTGGAGTGCATAAATTAGATGTTTGAAATGGTTTTCATATGTGGATCAGTGCTGTAGGCATTCTTGCATTGAAACATTGACTTGGCATACCTCAACATTCCACAGTCAATTGGTGGAACGTCATTTTAGTTAGAAATGCATGTACCGAATTGACTTAAAATACACTGCACAGCTGAATATGCATTCAAACTATCTTTATATTTTCCTACCAGCCTAATGTTTCAACTCTTCAAATTTTTATGTAGCATTTATCAATTTAACAGTCACGTCTTGGACTAATTCAATCTCAGTTTGTTTTCAGTTTAACCACCCCTTATTGATTTATTGAGGCCCGGGTATGGCGACTGCCACTCTGGCTGTCTGGAAGTTGTCGTCTGACAAGAAAAAGAAACCACAGTGTGCTCCTCCAACAGCTTTTCATGTTGGCATGTGTCCATCCTCTGTAGATGAATACATGAACCGCCTTTGTTTCTCCGGTGCTGTATCAGGTTTCCAGGCATGGCTGCTCCATGTGTTTAATGGAAATGCTATGCAAGAAAAGGCCATGTGGCAGTCTTGAATATATGTACATCCGTAATGAGATACTCGTGAGTTCCCCTTAGAGTTACTGTTTGCCTCATTAGGCTGTCGTCTTGTGACTCCAAACAAACTAGGGAGTACTTTGAGATGGAGGAGATTCCTGAGGCTGGTGTCCTGGCTGGATATTATACACGTGATCTTACCTCTGGCTTCAGGACAGCAGCACGTTGCGCATATAGTGAAAAGCTGCAGGCCATCAAAGAGAGAGGGCTTTGCTTAGAGACGGGAACCTCAATTTATTATCTTCCGACAGCAGGACATAATAACATACTCAGCCCTTTGTCATGTTTCATGTAAGACATCATAATCAGTGGCTTCGGACTAATGTGTTTTTCTTTTGGTAAGAGAAGACACAAGGCTTTACTAGTTAAACTTTATAATTGACTCAGAAGAACTGTTCACTGTTCGCCTACATTACTGTATTTTCTTTACTGCATCACTGCAGTACGTGCGGAAAGGTGTCTACCTGATACCTGAATATAACCAGTTTGTCATATAAACTGGAGATAAATAATTTATGTATAATATGTAAAAACCAAATGCTTGCAACATTAGAGACTTAGATCATAGAGGCGTGGCGGTGGTAGTTTTCCAGTCAATGGATTTTCCACAGAGAACGCGTGCCGAGGGAGAGACTTCTGACTTTATTGCTCGGACTCTGGGGAGCCACTGTGTTGCTGGCTGAGAGCTGTGGGTGTGCGTGTGTGTGTTAATGTGTGTGTGTGTGTAACACAGGCCTAAAACGGATGAGCGTGGGGCATGGTGCACATAAATCTTGCACAGCACCCCTCCTTCTCTGACACCTCAACCCATCCTACCCTTTCACACACACACACACACACACACACACACACACACACAGGGCTCAGACATTGAGGCCTGCAGGCCTTGTCAAGCTTCCCAGAAAGAGCTTTTTATCCTCAGCTTCTCTTAGCTTTACGCTGACCCGCAGAGCCCTGAACTAATCATAATGGTTGCTGGACGACTTTAGGTGATCACGCCCCCCCTCCATTGACCTGACAATATTTAAGGTCACTTGGCGAGGAGAGCCTAAAGTAGACCACCCATCATGTAACAAGTTATTGAGCTTACCACTGAGTTTTGTTTTATTTTTAAAATGTTTGAATAAATTAACATTTGGGAATAATTTTCTTAAAAAAAACAGAAAAACAAATAAAGATGAAACAGTTCTCATTTTTATGACACAACAATTTAAAAAACAAGTTATCTTTTATGCTCGGTTTTCTGGGAGATTTTTGTTGTCTTTGGAGAAATGAATCCTCCTCAGGGTTCAGACCTCTCTATTACTCATGTAGTGTGGGATCAATATGACAGAGAACAGAATAAAAACTAGACCATTTTCAAAGAAAAGCTTTGGCATTCACTTTAAGAAAAGCAGATAGATATAATATTTTAAATTCATCTTAGAGAATTTAGGCTGTGTTGAAGAATTTTTTACCATACTGACTTTATAGCTTGTTACAATTGTTTTTGTTTAATATTATCCATTTTTGTCCCACACAATTTCATTTTTCAGAAAGTCACTGAAACAATTTTCCCTTTTCTTAGCAACGTATAAAAGCAAGGGATTGATCAAGACTTTTGCAGACATTAATGTGTGAACCATTACAAGCAGCAACTGTTCACAACAACCACAGGTCATCACCTGCTCCTTTTAAGGATTATGAAAGGGGTCCAGCATATTTTCAAATAATATATATTTAGTATTACACTGTGCTTTTAATATTAACTTTCAACTAAAGCATATTCTTCACAGACCTATTATTAAATATTTCAGATGCTGAATTTGGAAAACTAATTCTCTGTGATTATTTGACTGTGTGTGTTCATCTACTAGGAGAATAACAATTAGATCCAGAGGATTGAAGAAAAAACAGCCCAAAGGGTGTTTCATGTATCATTTCTTATTATTTAAGCTGTTTGGTTTATATAGGTAACAAAATTTACTGTCATTCATGTATAACATGGTGGTCTTGTGATTTTAAAAAGATGTATTTGCAGAAAGTGGTCTGTTATCACTAGCATGGCAAGCGTAAATTAATCTCATCAAAGTCGTTGTTGATGTTGGGAAGTCCCATGAGGCTGCTTATGTAGTTTAGTCAGTGTTGCAACTTGCAAGTCTAGCCGTGTGATGCTTCTAACTGGAGACTAGAATATTATATACCGTCGATTACCGTAGATAGACTGTGAGATTAAAGATCATGTGAGATCCTGTGAGCATGACTGTGAAGTTGATGATGATTGATTTGCTTCATAGTTAACATGCTGCTTTCATCTCTTCACAGCTCCATCCACTGTATCAATAATGCATCAGGTCAGTCGTACCGTGGACAGCATCACCCTCTCCTGGTCTCAGCCAGACCAGCCGAACGGCATCATCTTAGACTATGAACTACAGTATTATGAAAAGGTATAATATGCACACATTTTTCCTGCACATGGACACATTTTTACTCCATGTCCTCTTTAATCAAATACATATTTATTTATTTAATTTTCTTCCCATATTAGAAAATCATGTTCTAATGGTAAAATTTAGGTCCTTTTACAGTTAAATTCAGATTCTCCTCATAGTTGTTTGCATACTCTGAGATCTTTGGAGGCATGTAGCTTCTGAACATCACTTAGAACCTCTTCTCATTCTCCTCCAATTACAATCATGGTCAGTCACTGGGAAAGGAAACCACATTCAGCCCTGCAGTCAGACCCCTGGGGACTGATGCACTGAGACTTGTGGTTGAAACGATTGTAAGACAACTGATGTAAAAATAGTTTTTGCTATTCCAAATCAGAATATTTTCTCACAAGAACACTTACTGTCACAAATGTGTGTAGAGTCAAGCACATTGATTGCCTAAATGCATGTATATGCCCACAAATGTAACAACTTATGCATGTATTTGTTCTCATATGCAAAGAGACATATATAAACAGCATTTATCAAGTTTCTGTCTATATGCTGATTATTTTTGAATATATAATTCCCTTTTCTGATAACATGGTAAGTTGGAGAAACTATTTTCTTGGCCCCTGCTGTGATCAGAAGTGTGAATGGTAAGAAATATGTTTGAAGGAAGCAGCTAAAAAAGTCCTAGTCTGCTTTCGAACCTGTCAGGCTTTTGAATAGGAGGAAAGTATGGCAGTGAAAAGGAGCTCTGATCATCCAGGAGCATGACTTAGAGGAGCTGCCTGACCTGAAACTGCCACCGTCTCTGCTGTCTTTAAAGTAGCTGCTGAATGTTTGCCTTTTTTAGTCTACTTCAACAATTTTCAGATTAGTTTATCTAAGGTTATCTTATCTAAACTACATATAGAGGTCTCTATTGCATATCCAGACACCTTTTCTGTAATGTTTCAGCTCAAGTTATTTCAGGTATTTTTACATAATGTAATATGATATTGCCTTCTGAGTCTAAATTATTTACGCAGCATTTCATAGTTGTTATGCTTTGCAATTGCACTCTTTGCAATAAATTACTGAGTCTCCCAAACTCATTGTGTCATCTTTCTGTTCCCAGGACCAGTCAGAGTATAACTCCACCACCATCAGAAGCCAGACCAACACAGTGGTCATCCGTGGCCTCAAGCCAGGAAGCATTTACGTGTTCCAGGTCCGAGCCCGCACTGTGGCAGGGTTTGGACGCTACAGTGGCAAGCTGTACTTCCAGACCATGACGGAGGGTGAGAACTCAGCCAATGCTCACCAGAGCACGCAGGCTTCTTATCATCTTTCATGCACGGCTTTTCAACACACCATGTTGCACAGTACAGACTTAGACAGCTGCAGGAATGAGGAGGAGGCATGTTTTATAGTAAACAGTTTAAGTTCTCAAAAGCCAGACAAAAATGGCTTACTGCTATTGTTGCACTCTCGAGGGTAAATGTTCAGTATTCAAATTCAGTTTTTATGATTTGTTTCTTTTAAGTGTTTCACAAAAAAGTAGGATATCATGCTAAGCATGCATATTTATTATTTTACACTGTAAACCATTAAGTCAAGGTTCAGGGCAAAATAAGCTTGTCTGTTATAACACAACTGGGAAAGAGATGGAACATCCAGGAAACATCAGTCAAGCAGGTAAATGTTAGAGCTTTGCATGGGTTTTTCCCTCCAAACATCTAATTTCCGTCATCCTGTTGTGCCCTAGGCCATAATTAACATGAACTCTGATATGAACATACTTGATGCTGGCACACATACAGACCCCATTTTAGATGATGCATGTGCTGAAACACAGATTTAAAAGTAAAACCATAAACAAGCACAAAATTAGGATGAAATGGAGTAATACGTAAATAAAACCAAATTACTATGTAAAATGACTAAATCATTCATTTAGTGTAACAGTAATAGAGGATAAAAGTGTTTCTAAATCATTTACATTGCAAACATTTGGTTACAGCTGCAAAAATTTATTATAAACTATGTATTAAATGCTATCTGCTGTTATAAGTAAAGTTTAAAATGAAGTGCTGCTCCCGTTCTTTCTGTCTCTGTGCCCATTCAGTAGCTGGTTTCTCATTCTTGGCTGTCTGATCAGTTTGAGTCTCACCCAGACATGCTTTCCCTCCTCTCCTCACAGACGTTCTGCCAAATTATTTGTCCATATCTGTGGCATCTGATCGCATTCAGCGTGGTTTGTAAAATGGTCCATGAAGACAGTCAAGATGCCAAGTTGCTTATTGGTTTACCCAGCCGTATGTTTGTCTGTCACCCATTGCACCCTCCATATGCAGGGACTCAGATGCTTCCCCATATGTTTTAGCTCGTGCCTCTGCATGCCACTGTGTGTGCATTTGTGAATGTGCATAGCATTATGTTTAACTACGTACATTTTCTTTGCAGCGGAATACAACACAAGCATCCAGGAGAAACTGCCTCTAATCATTGGCTCAGCAGCTGCAGGGTTGGTGTTCCTCATTGCCGTGGTTGTCATCATTATCGTCTGTAACCGGTGAGTCAGTTTTGTCACAGTTTTTTTTTTAAATCATTGTCTTGATTATATCAGAAATAGCTAGGGGAAAAAAGTACAGTTCACTAGTTATCATCTTTAAAAATGAAAGTTTGGTAGACACTGGGGGTTAGTGGGTGTCAAAAGTTTATAACCCAAGGTTAAGATTTCATATCCCACGAGGGCCACTAATTTTCAAGATGTTGGTCTGCACCTGTGCTGTATTGTAACTTAAAGGAGGATATCAAAGATGAATTTCTGAGCATACCTCTACTATTTCAACATATTTCCCACAGTCCTTTGTGATTGAAATACATCTTTCTCATGAGTAATTGTGGTGTAATAACACACAGCAGATTGGGAACTGAATTTTAAGCCAGGAAGAATATCTAAGATTTTGATGCAGAGTTATGTAAAAATACTTAAAAAATGAAAATAACAAATTTATGTTATATAGAAATATGACATTCTCCATTTTTTACATATTTTCTTGTTTTTTACATCTAAAATCTAAGTAACTATTAAAACAAAAAGAAAAATGATAAGACTCATACAAACCTGGAGAAGGTTAGGTCAGCTTATGTACTCTGCCTTCTTATATCTAAAATAAGGTTATTTTCAGTCTTAGTAAAGAAGGCATTATGACTAATCCCTTAGGCTTTTCCTTTAATACACAATGTATTGGATAAACCATATTTATTAAACAAATGCCAACTGGTGTGCGTTGGAAATAAACATGGATGCATGCTTTCTCTATATATGGCTGCATAGCAGTATGTCTTTTTCATTACAGCAAAAAAAAAAAAACAAACTAAGCACTTCCCAGCCTTCCAAGTCATGTTTCAGCTGATGTATCTTCAGCATTGGCAGACCTGGATAAGGGGGATGGGTTATTCATTCCCCTCACCTCCCTTTTCCTTTCTTTTTGAGCCAGCGCTTGAGTTCTTTGTCTTTTCCCCAGCAGGCGTGGCTTTGACAGGGGCGATTCAGAATACACAGACAAACTGCAGCATTACACCAGCGGCCACAGTGAGTAAACCACCCCTCGGCTCTTCTCCTGTTCACCCTCAGCTTCTCCCGCAGAAACATCTGTCTCCATGACTACAATGTCACATAGTCATCCTCATGGCAATCAATAAGCTCTCCTCTGCCTCACACACCTGTCTCCATGGCTACCACCTTGGTTTCTGTTGTCCTTGGCTACAGCCCCACACAACACTGTTTCACTTCCCGCAGCTCTCCTGTTCTGAGTATTCTTGCCCATTGTTTGATGGTGTTTGCTCAGAACCTGGATATAACCGCATCAAACCAGTGTTCAACCGTGTGTTCTGTGTATCACATTTCATAGTTAACTAAATCCATTGTGGTAAAAATAGGTCAGTCTTCCGTTGCGTTAGGGCCATTAGATTGCTAACACTCGAGTCATTTTCCATTGTCAAAATTTTCTAAAGAATTGATGATTCTCAATGTTTTTTTTCTCTTCATACACTGCAGTGGTGAAGAGTTGAAATGGCAATAATACTGGAGATTAATCTGTGAGAAATAGCTGAGAAGTCATTTCAGCCTGACATTAAAAATAATCTGTCTCGCTGTCCCCTGGTTTAGAAAAGCATTGTTCTCTTTCCATCCTAAGTTTGTGACCCCATCTTTTTCTTGCTTATTTTATGGTGCAATTGCCACCTCTTTTAATTTTTTTAAAAAATCCACTCAAAAGATAACAACCTTTTTAGCAGAATCCAGTTACACTGAGCAAAGAAGTCCAGTTTGTGCATCAGCAAAGAGTGTGCCAGTAAAGCGCTTTGGGTATTTCACAGCATTTTTCAGAAGCCAATATGTCTTGTGTGCATCCTGTCCTCACACCAGTCACGGTTCAGGCTTCTGACCCCGTTTTTGGTGGTCCTTGCCATTACTGGAAGGTGGTCTGTTCAACAGTGCTTGAGCTGGAGAGGAGATTGTAGGGTTTAGTAACAGGGGGAGGTTGGGGTTGCCTGGTAAGATCCTTTCCATCTGTTCCTCTCTGCAGCATGTTTTCTCAGCATTGTGTGCCAGGTTTTGAGGCAGTGTTCATGCTCCTCTAGCACTGCAGCAGCCCAGGCGTGAGTTCAGTATCCATTCAAATAGCCTCAGGTTTGATGTCGAGGTATGAGCAAAATAATCGGATTTAAAACTCAGGACACTTAAGTCCCTGAACACTTAAAGGCCACCTTAAGCCAATTTACCTGGCAACAGGGCTTAGGACAGGCAATTTATTGCCAGGAGTAGAGCTGAGCGATGCTTATATAGGACCTAGGTTTATGTCCTCAGTGTTAATGGAACTATGGCTGACTGGAGATGATATATGTATCTATATAGATATAAACATATGTATAACTGTGTGCACCATGACACAGCTGAGAGGCTTAGAAATGATGTTTTTCCTGACTGAACAGCAATACATAGTAGCACTGAGGCGATTGTTGTAACAGCCACTTGTGATCACACCACCTCTTCCATCTTCTAACCTTCATTAACTGAATGTCAGAGGACATTATTCCATAATGGCACAAAAATGTGAGAATGCAGGGTGAATGGATTGTTGCTGTGTCTGGCTGCATTTGATTGTCTCGCCAGTAGGAATGTAATGCATCACCACAAGGAGCAAATATTGTAGTGGCTCTTTCCTGTCTTACAAGTGACTCCAGGAATGAAGATCTACATTGATCCATTCACATATGAAGACCCCAATGAGGCTGTGAGGGAGTTTGCCAAGGAGATTGATATATCTTACGTGAAGATTGAACAGGTCATTGGTGCAGGTAGGGTAAAAATCTCTGAAATGTTGTTGAATTTCTAATATTTTGGACTGACTAAAATATAATTAAATCAAATAAAGCTGCTTACTTTCAGTTGTTCAAGTTGCTCTTGGGTATAATCCACTTTTTGCCTTTTGTCCATTCAACCTTTCTGCAGGAGAGTTTGGGGAAGTGTGCAGTGGCAACCTCAAGCTCCCAGGTAAAAGGGAAATGTTTGTGGCCATAAAGACCCTGAAGTCAGGTTACACAGAGAAACAAAGGCGAGACTTCCTAAGCGAAGCAAGCATCATGGGCCAGTTTGACCATCCTAACGTCATTCATCTGGAAGGCGTGGTCACCAAGAGCAGTCCCGTCATGATCATCACGGAGTTCATGGAGAATGGCTCTCTTGACACCTTCCTCAGAGTGAGAATGGTTTTTATACAAATGACAAATTATAATAATCCAAAGTAGTGACATATTTAGTAATAGTTTAACTAACTCTAAGCGCTTAAAACATGTTTTTAATATTTTGGTATAAAAGGTTTGTGATGACTCTTTCTAATACCTGCTTCCTGAGACAATTGCTGAGCTATCTGCCGCTAAATAAATACCACCTTCTCCACTGTCTGACAAGAAATAGTGCACTGTTCACAAGCTCACTGGATTTTTCATTTTCATCATCTCACTAGCAAAGGATATTGCAGATGACTGTCCATACTCCCACATTTATGACCCACATAAATAATTCAGATTCCTTGCAGGACTCAAAATGAGATGTCAAATGTTTAAAAATTAAACTTGCTATGAGATGACATGCCAGACAAGTTATCACTATTTGACACTAAAATAAAAACCTATCTATCTATCTATCTATCTATCTATCTATCTATCTATCTATCTATCTATCTATCTATCTATCTATCTAT
>JBAMHV010000003.1:10561393-10585271 GCA_037177535.1 Pseudomugil gertrudae | reverse complement strand
ATCTATCTATCTATCTATCTATCTATCTATCTATCTATCTATCTATCTATCTATCTATCTATCTATCTATCTATCCTAATCTAATCTAATCTAATCTAATCTATCTGTCTATCTCTATCTGTCTGTCTGTCTGTCTATATAAAACCATGAAGGACAAGTAGTAGTTACAGGTCACATCTTTATGTTTATACAGAAAAGCTCAGACAGTACTGAAAATGTTTTTCCTGGATGTCTTCTTACAGTAAAGGAAAAAAAAACGGCACCACACATTGGGGCATGTTGAGCAGGTGTGGAAAACAGCAGCAGTCTCTTTCAGTCTATAAGCTTCCCCACTAAGGCAGTGAAACCTGCTGTTCTGATCAGGATTACCCAGAAGAAGTTTGCCATGTAGCTGGATGTTATGCACTTCTTGTCTAATCTGCTGCTCACCCTGAAAACAAAAGTACAGATAAAACTTGCACTAAAACAGTTTGAGAGAATAACAAGACATGCGACAGTTTCCAGCAATGAGTCACATACAAACCTGTGCTATTGTTAGTGTAGTAGTATGGTGGAACGTGTAATTATAGATGCATGATAAACACATAAAACTATGTAAAATTTGGGATATGATTTAATTTGATCGACTCATTATAATAATGCTGTCTGAAAGTACCTTCTTTCTTTAATTCTCAAAAGTTTAGTACTTTTCTTGGCTTTTAGCGTCAGCTCCGTCCTCGAAGACTAGATCAAAAACATCCTCAAGAAGCTGACATACATGCTCCTGTCATCACACTGCTCCGGCTGGCTCCAGAGCTTTTATTTGCATTGTGCCCCAGACCTCTGAGAAGCAAAGCATCAGCTCTTTTAAAAATTTGATCTTGTGGTGAAAGCTGTTTGTGCATATAAAGTTGTTTTCTAAAGAAATTTGACAGCCCATTGTGTTAAAAACAGCAGGGAATTTCTGTACAACCTATCAGTGACAGTTTGACAACAGATGCAGACAGTGTCAACGCCTTTTAGTATGGTTTGTGTTTTTATGGAGATTGGTGGTTGGGAGTTTATAAGGGTCACTTTAGTTGATACTGAACTATTTGGTTATGACACTTGGAACAAACTTTAAGCTCGGAGAGTAAAGGGATTGGAAATTACACTTTATTGTCCAAAATATGCATATAATTTGCATTAGACCTTTACTTACACAATTTATGGTTTTACCTTTCGGCTAACCTTACAAGAAAGACTTAGAGGAAGCTTTCCAATTAAAATATATGCAAACATAGCAGTCAGATTAGGTGGCAATGTGTGTTCGTGAGAAAGATTTCATGAATAATACATTTTGGTTAATTACTGTGCTGCACGAGGAGGAGCAGCTTGACGTGAGGAGAGGCATCCACTCGTCTAATGAGCAGCAAAGCTTTTGAAAGAGAAATAGGTTTAAGGAATTTGGCTGTGATCTGGGTTTTTCTCGCCTGTTCTCCCAGTTTCCTCTTATCCTTTTTGTCTGTATGCACTTAGCCTCATGCTCCTGTGAGCCATTCTCTGGGATCATGTGTTTGCCCGGAGTCGTGGTGGGTGGTGGGAAGAGTGCAGGTGTGCACAGTTGGAGGCACAGCTGCACTACTTCTCCAGACACTCCCCATGCATGGGGTAAAGCCGTCACCATACCAGGGAGGGTAACAGCTGTCGACATACAGCTAGACCCAGCTTAGTTTTTGCCTAGTCTGGGGTTGGTTCAAACCAAACCATTACGTTATGCAGGGTTCCTTCATGGAAACAAATAGTTTTTGTATTTTAGTTAAGGTTGTTGGTCAACCTATACGGATATTTTTCCAAAGCAACAAAGAAGGGAACCTAACAATTTGAAACCCTCGACATATGGCAGGCCATTTGCTAGGTAAAGGCTGGCTCAGGTGAAAATCAAGCATTTGACCTGGTTAACATGCCCATATGCTGTTTTTGTATATGCTGCAATGCATATAATGAATAGACTAAGCCCCCAACAGCATGATGGATATTTCTTTTCCAGAACAGTAATGTGCCAATCACAGTGTCATAAAGACTGATTCAAACTGGCAGAGCTTTATACGTCACTTACCCAAGGAGCTAATCCCTTCAGCTAGCCATGTCAGACTTGTCAGAGCTGGTTCATGAAATATTTGAATTATTATTTTTTTATTTATTTAATGTTTTGCTTTTAATGTTGTACTGTAGTGCAATGTGTGCAGATGGGGTCAGTCAAACAGTGGCGATAGAAGGGGGTCTAATAACATGTTAAACTGCACATACTAAATAAAGCAAATGTGTAGAGTTATATCTAAACTATTTGTAGAGATTATATTTAGGGATAACTTCCTTTTTAAAAGCAGAAAAAGACATGTTAAATGTCATTACCTCACATGAGCTTTCAGGGATTCAAATAATGCCAAGAAATGAAATCTGCAGTGTTCAACCAATGCATCCCATGTAATAATACAATGTCTCTATTTCACAGCAAAACGATGGCCAGTTTACCGTGATCCAGCTTGTTGGTATGCTACGTGGCATTGCATCAGGCATGAAGTACCTTGCAGACATGAATTATGTGCACCGTGACCTTGCTGCCCGAAACATCTTGGTCAACAGTAACCTTGTGTGCAAAGTGTCAGACTTTGGCCTCTCTCGCTTCCTGGAAGATGACACATCAGATCCCACTTACACTAGTGCTCTGGTATGAAATATTTACATACTTACTTTCAGACACACTTTAATTAAAGTTGAAGGAGTCAGTCTGTTTAGATCATGTTGATTGTATCAGTGAAAACTTATCTGCCACTCAAGAGAATTTAGAGAAGAGGGTTAAATTGAGGATGTACACACAGCAGTCTCACTCTCACTCTGCTCCCCCTATCAAGGCAAACATCATCCCTCACCTGTTCTCTGCTTCCTCCCTCTGCAGTATTCCATGTACCACACTTTCCTCCCAGGGGTTTTATTATACCCACTTCCCAGTTTGGATTACCATCAGTATTGTTACTGTGAACAGTGTCTCTCTCTAGAGCCAGGACACTGTGACGGTCAGATTTCGGTCTCTCCTCCCATTGCTTAGGTTGTGGCCTTTGTGTTCACAGGGAGGGAAGATCCCTATCCGATGGACTGCGCCCGAAGCTATCCAGTACAGGAAGTTCACCTCTGCTAGTGATGTGTGGAGCTATGGGATTGTCATGTGGGAGGTCATGTCCTATGGAGAAAGACCTTACTGGGACATGACCAACCAAGATGTATGTATTTAACATGCCATTTGTATTTTTAATATGTGCTGTTAACTTTCAAGTCTGACTGCCCCCTTCAAAGTTTTTTATGCACGGCTTCACTGGACAAATTCACTTTTAGCTTTCTGAGTTTCATTACCACCTCAAATTCCTCAGAGAAGCATTTTGTCATTCGTATCCACTTTCCCTAAGCTAAACACATGGGTTTTATATGAAAATTCCCCCACACTCACCACAGAGACATAATCAGATCATTTGAAATGCACAGCAGTGCTCAATGGACAATTCCTGCTCCTGACTGGAGCCTCCATTTTCTATCTCCCTCTGGGTAGTGGAGGAGAGAGCAAATTATGGGAAGAGAGATAATGAAAATAGTTTCAAATTGAAAGTGAGAACACTAATGTGCTGAGAGGGAGCGAGGACCTCAACGGTTATCATATTAGCAGCTTCTGATAGTGTTTTGGCTCCATCGGGGTCCCCGTTTGGAGGTCTTGTGAATGAGATTAATCTGGGTCTGAATGGAGCTTCTTTAATGACCCTGATAATGAGCAGAAGGTAGTGCAATCTCCTCGCAAGTGTCCTCCGGGTTGTTCCTCGCTGTTAACTTTGCACCACCTCCGTGTGTAGTGTCAGACACATCTGTAATGTAACATTATGGAGAGAAAGCATTAAATACACTGAACAGCCAGAGATAAAGTCACCTCGGGCAGAGTGCAAGTTAGTGGGAAAAAGTTTCTGTTCTCATTTACCTAAATGATGCTGTACAGCTTCTTACAGGGGTAGCTAATATTATGATTTCTGTACAAATAAATGTATTTAGTCATTTTTATATACTAAGATATAATGAATAAATTTGACATGCAGGATTATTTTTAACACGTTAAAAGATGAGCTAATACTCATGTTTAGAGTTTTTCAGAGCAGACATAACCATCTCCAATAATCATTTAATTTTAGATATGATTGCAAGATAACCTTTAGGGTAATAAACAACATCATACATTATTTAAGGTTTTCTTTCAAAATACCATTAACTAATATTAACTAGCACTGTGACCTGTGTGTGAGAAGGTTGCTGGTTTGAACCACGACCAGGTCTGAAAAGTTCTGTGTGGAGTTTGCATGTTCTCCCCGTGTTAGCATGGGTACTCCGGCTTCTTCACACCATCCAAAGACATACATGTTAGGTTAATTGGTTGTTCTAAAATACTCCATGAATGTGTTGGCCCTTTGATGGACTGGCAACCTGTCCAGGGTGTTCCCTGCCTCTCGCCCAAATGGCTGCTGGAATAGGCTCCAGCTACCCGTGACCCTGAATTTGATAAGTGGTTAAGAAAATGGATCTAAACACTTGAGATGACTTAGCTCAGCTGAAATACTCATTAGCGCTCCTAAATTTGAGCAATTTCATCATGACAATGCATCCCAACTCTAGATAAGCTTTCAACCTTAAAACTGTGTATCTCACTTGTTTTAATAGCACACTGACATTCACTATTCACATTCCTGGAGCTATCACCGCCCTGCAGCATCCCGAGGCTTAGAAAACGCATTTCACAACTTATTTTTCCATTATATGGGATTATATAACAGCTGTGCCGCAGTGATGTAAAGTGAGGAACCGGCAAATGAGTATCCACACTGGCCGTTTTGAAGGTGCACCATGGCTGATTCAGCAAAGATAAACTGGAGGACATGAGGAAGCAAGAAAAAGAAAGAGAGAAAGGGATGGAGGAAGACATCAGGGAAGAGTCAACATTAGACTAACCTCAGACTGGCTGGAGAAAACTCAGGGAAAAGGCAGCACACAAGATGGATGCTGGAAATATGTGTCGCTGGCGGGGAAGGAGTGGTGGTTTGGAAGTAGGAATTTCATTGTTTGGTAGTGCTTCTCCAAACTTATTGAGAGGTTAATGGTTAAGGCTTCAGAAAAAAATTCATTAAAAAACAAAAACAATTAGAAACTCTTAAAAGTCATTATCTTATTTGCATTAAACATTTGCATTTACCTGCTAAACCCAGCTTAACATGTCAGAAACGTATTTTACATGCTGACATTTGGATAAAAGAAAAGATATCACAACTTTCAAAAACTGGATTTCACATTCTCTCCTCTCCATTAAATGATCTCCTCTTTGTAGAGCCTCATAGCGACCCTTAGACATCTGTGTCTTCCCCCGCAGGTCATCAATGCCATAGAGCAGGATTACCGACTGCCCCCACCCATGGACTGTCCCAGTGCACTGCACCAGCTAATGTTGGACTGCTGGCAGAAAGACCGCAACAACCGGCCCAAGTTCAGCCAGATTGTCAACAACCTTGACAAGATGATCCGCAATCCCAACACATTGAAGGCCATGACCCCTCTAGCTTCAGGGTGAGTGGTGCATTCGTATCATGTGATTTACTGCTGCTTTCCATCTTGCCCTGTGGTTTTCTCTTTTCTGTCCTGCATTCTTCACTCTTCGTGTGGTATTTGCATGTGTGTTTTATCTCTTTTCCACTGAAATCCCACAAGACAGGCCATTTGTTGTACCATCATTTTGCACTGATATGAATAGCATCTCAAACCATTTGTTCCATCAAGCTTTCATTCCTAACAGGAAATTATTCCTCTTACTACACTGTCATCCATGGCACATTTCACATTTGCCAAACACAGTGTCTGTTGTTTCTCCTGGCGCCGAGCGGTTATGTAAATTAAAGCCTTTTGGTTTGATAGATCCGATCCTTCCCACGAATGCTTTAGGCAAATCCCGGGTTGAAGGAGTTGTGCAGTTTTCAAAACAAAACATTTTCTAGCGTTTGTGTTTTGGGTGTTAGTTTCCCTCCAAGAGCCAGGGTTTGCTGATTTTCCTCTTCTGAATCTCAGCTTTCATTTGTGGTGGAAGGGACCATGTGCCAGATTTTCCTCAGACACCAAGTGGATACATTGACTCCCTGAAGCCCGTAACTTCATTTGGAAAATACCCTTTATGAGGAATTAGTTTGGAAAATATTGTTTCATGAAATGTCTCTGTGGGATTCTCTAACTTCCATGTAGTATTTAGAAAATGTAACCTTATTATTAATGTTCAAATTATACACAGGTGGCCTGGACTGGTAATTCAAACCCGCTGGTTTAAATTATCATTATTTTTAATGGTTCCTGCTTGTGTGACGACAACCCCTTCTCATCCTCAGTGTTCACCTCCCACTCTTGGACCGCAGCATCCCAGACTTCTCCACCTTCAGCACTGTGGATGAGTGGCTGGATGCCATCAAGATGGGCCAGTACAAAGACAACTTTGCCAATTCTGACTTTTCTACATTTGATGTGGTGTCTCAGATGACTATGGAGTAAGTGTCGGCGGTTCCTTGTACTTGCTCTGATAATTCAAAGTGATTTTTCAGAGTCTGAGTATAAAACCAGAGCAGAAGCCAAACTGGGCCTGTGGTCTGTTATAAATGATGCAAGCTCTGGATGTAATTATCAGATCGTAATATTGTAGTTGTAAGCCTGAACAGTGGGCACAATAGCTAGAAGCATAGCAGTGCCCTTAATGCTCTGCCATGCGTTTAGCAGGCCTCTCTTTAACCTCAGTCCAAGAATTGAGTGGAAACACCAGTATAAAGGATTGTGAAGTGCAAAAACTTTGAAAAATGTGTCTCGCTTCTAGAGAAACAGATAAGATCACTTCTGTTTGGTAGATAGCAACTTTACAAGCCAGAACTTAGCCTACAGAGATGTTTACCCTCAGTTCTCTGAACAAATTTAGATGTATAATCCAACAAATGTGATTACTGCTGAGATAGAGCATGAGGGGAGAGGAAATCCATTGTTTCACAGACATGTAACTGCTTGCCAGTGAGTAAACAGTTTGCTGATGCCACTATCCTTCACTCAGTTGAACTGTTTGTTTTGGTGTCATTATGTGAGCTCTGCCATGAATGTTGTGTCTATGGACAGATTTGTAAAAGAGATGTTTCAAGCTTGTCGTTCTACGTATTTGTTTAAGTTGTGTAGGATGGGTGGGGGTTAACCACACCAGCCAAGAAGTTTCAGACACAGAAAAACTGTCTCAGAAATGCATGAACACACAACTCTTTGTAGCCTGCAAGAGTTTAATAGTTATGTTATTGTGCTCCTACTTTTTAAAAATAATTTCTCTGTCACACAATCATGTCTTATATCAAAATGTGGCAGCAATGTGTATTACCTATTGTCCTGATTGAGACTTGCCAGGCTGACTTCTACAAATAAACACATATAGAAGACTTGCTGAGCCTATTTACTGCTTGTGGTAACAATAGACATCGTTTTCTGTGCTTCACAGTGACATCCTGAGGGTTGGTGTGACATTAGCAGGACATCAGAAGAAGATCCTCAACAGTGTCCAGATGATGCGGGCACAGATGAACCAGATCCAGTCTGTGGAGGTCTGACCC
This sequence comes from Pseudomugil gertrudae, assembly GCA_037177535.1. Classification (NCBI taxonomy): domain Eukaryota; kingdom Metazoa; phylum Chordata; class Actinopteri; order Atheriniformes; family Pseudomugilidae; genus Pseudomugil; species Pseudomugil gertrudae. Next base: position 10,577,613 of record JBAMHV010000003.1, on the reverse strand, counting down.
TCCTGAGTGGAGCAGAGATGAAATAAAGGTGGTTTGGGGCGCTGGGCTCCAGGCCTGGAGGAAGGAATGGATTTTTCTTTCTCTCTCTCTCTTTTTTTTTTTTTTTTTTTGCCGTGGCATTGTGTCTGGTCTTCCCACCAGACTACCATCAAGCTCCAATTCCCCTCTCCAATTGTCCCTTATTTCCTCTTCTCCTTTTACCTTGACTCTCCCTCCAATTTTGGGATCAGCTGTGGGGAGCTGTGACAACAGAAGTCTACATGATGAAGATCCAGGTAGCCCACAGCCAACTCCACCTTTAGAGCCAGAAACATGGGAGGCTAGAAGTGGCCGGAAAATCCATTTTCAATCTTCCACCGATTTTTATTTGATGTTGAACATTTATCCTTTTTTTTTTGGGTTTGTTCAGATAATTTTGTAAAGATTTTTTAAAGGGAAAAAAAGAGAAACTGGTAAGGAAAGGAGTTTATCTAAATTTATAGATGATATAAGGTTGTACACTAGATGAACTGAGTAGGAAAGTTACCCTTTAAAAGGGCAAAAAGACAAAAAAAAGAAAAGAAGAAAGAATTGGGGAGAACATCCTCAACAAGGTGTGGATACTGTCTTTGCTTTTGATTTTGGACATCATATGGAAACAGAGCTTTCTGATGGCCGCCTGCAAGGCAAACCGTGGAGGAACCTGGGAGGAACCCGACACGCACGTCCAACTGGTTCCACCAGTAACATAATGAAACAAAAGTCCATGAAATGGACAACTTGTGGTAAAGACTGATGTCAAAACCACATTTAATCAGACTGACAATTCATGCAGTGAAATCAACCCTACAGAAAAGGAAAAAAAAAACTACTTTTTTTTTCCTCACTGCAAATAATTTTCTATATTGTTGGACATTTTGTGACAAAATATCCCTCTCATTATGCTTCCTCTCACAAAAGACTATTTTTTTCACCATGAAATCTTCACAGCCTGCCAAATAAAACGCTTCCCTTTCACACTGTAGTCTTGAACCTGTACTGTACATATCAGATGCACTTGACCTGCCATTACATAATGACTCAGAGAAAGTTTTTCAAGTTGCCTAGTTCAGGGGCAGAAAAACTAAATACAGGGAGGATTAGAGTTGTTGTCACCATTAGCTGCTTTGCTAAATAAAGAAAAAGGAAAAAAAATGCTTATGAAAAAAAGCCAACTTTCTTTTAACAGAGATTCACACAGAAAGAAGTCTACTTTTTACATCAGACTCACTTCCATACAGTAAGTCCCGTTATAGCAACTTCCTCCGTGTTTTCCAGTGTCATCTGTGCATACATGCACATGTTGCACACACACACACTTCACATGCACAAAGAAGCAGTGGCTCCTGAAGTGTTGGAACTTGTGTTTAATAGCATGCTGAGTGAGTGGTTAATTTCACAGTGCTTTGATTTGTTGCAGTTATTAGAACTTGATTTGGTAATAGCTTGGATGTGACATACTTGCATTATATTAAATATTCTTCCAGGTTTGCTTTTGAAAAGATATTTTTTGGGTCAATGTGTTTTGATACCACACAGAGTTGTTTATCCCCCACACAGACTCATGAGTAGAACTTACAGTCAGACATTTGTCGAATAAAAACTTAAATTGCGTGTTATATAATTGCATTTTCTGTATGGGTGTTATTGAATTGTTATTCTTTGAATATTTTTTTTTTGCATTGAGTCTATTGTCTGACTCCCGCAAACACTCCTGATCTTCCATCAATGCTTTGAATTTATGTTTAATAATCATGCTGGTGCACAAAACCATGTAGACAAACAGCATTACCCTGTGAAAGGTCTTCATTTCATTTTATAGACAGTGTGTTTGCATTTGGTGTATGGTTTCTTTCAAGAAGTTCTGTTTCATGAGTGTCAATCATGTCAGTCAATGTTTGTCTTCTTGCAAAAAAAAAACCTGTTTTAAGAGTTGTACGAGGATGTATGGAGTTTATGGGAATATGGAGATTCCCCTTAGATGGTGAATCAGCAGCTAAGTGATAACAGCAATGCAGGCCCCCACTGAGCTCTGTTCTGAGACCTGACAGCCAGACATGGCTGTCCAGCTGTGAGCCATCGTTCAGATGTATCTTGTCACAGTGGGGCGGCTGCACTCCGATCACAACCATTCTGTCCAGGCACCGATTCCGTCTCTGTCCTCCTGATCACACACATGCCCGTCGGCCACCTGTCTGCCGCTTCCTCTGATCTTCTCATAGTCGGCTTCGGCAGTTGTCCGTTTTCGTCTCGGCGTGTTTAAAAGCACCAACAGCACCAGACGTATGGACGCTCGACAGCGGGGAAGTCGTGTCATGTCTCGTCCTGATGCGGCATACCACTGAGATTCCTCCAGACTGGACAACACTTCCATGTGTGCTTGTACCAAATCCTCAGATGCTGACCTGAGTTTCAAGGTTGCCACTATAGACAGCTTTAGCACCAAAGCCAAGGTAAAATAAAGTTATTGCAACACTATAATCCCACCTTTCATTATCACCAGCTGTCCGTAGAATTTAGGGTCAAGAGTGGAAGGATTGATTTTTTATTCTTTTTTTGTGCCACAATCCTCTGGTTGGTTATTTTCATCTGCAGCATGACACATCAGAGCAAATATTTCCCTGGAAGCTTTTCATAACATACTCTCTGAAACTGGAGGAGGAGAATCATGAGCTGTTAATTCATAGCCGAGGAACAAGTGAGAGGCGATGCTGTGACCTAAATGCCACCAATGTTTTTGTTGTTACTGACCTTTAACTTGTCTTATTTTTCCATTTCTCAGTATTTAACAGCTCATCAGTTTTATTCAGTGAGACGGGATGTCTGCTCATAGTATGACAAACACTTTGTCGTCAGGAAAAGCACTTAATGCGCAAGAAATTACTCTTAAGGCTGGTGAAGGTTTCTTTTCTGTTTCTTTTTTTTTTACTTTGTTTTTTCTTTCTTGCTCCAGCCCCATTACAGCTCATTCAGATTCTTGTCCATGAATGCTGCTAAGACTTTGAGTTATTAATCAAGCAATTATCCCTGACATTTGCTTTGGGGAACTGCTTTAAAAATGTGGGCAGACATTGCAAGTGCAGAAATGGTTTATACATTGTGTGCCGTCTGTATTTTAATCTTTAAAAAAGGCTACGTTTTGTTCAGTTTTTTCTATTTAAAGGAAAGAAATGAACTTGTGGTGCATTTGCAAACTGCATATGGAGTATTTACCTTTATCTTCTCATTGTCACTACTCACAAAGGTTTTGTTGCAGTTCAGGTTGAGCAGGTTGAGTATTTAAAATGCAACACTTTTATGGTAGACATTTTATAAAAGATCATTTTGTAATTATTTTTTATTCCTTCTGAAAATAGACTAACTATCTCATTCAGGTTTTATTTTGTCTGTTATTGCTTTGGACATTCAGGTGCAGTAGGAGAGCTGATAACTGGGAAAGTGGCTGGTTTGTATATTAAGAAAAGTACTTGCTGATTTTGATTCAGTGTCCCGTCAAAGCAGCTATATGCTGACGTTCCACACGCTGTGTTACTTACATTCATTTAAGCTTATTTTACAGTCTCTGCTCCAGTGCAGTTGCCACACTAGTTTTTCTTTTGAACAATATTTCAATTTCTTCTTTTTAAATCTGGTGCAAAATAAATCCAGCCCTTCTCACCCTGTGCAGATTTTTTAGAAGGATGGAGGAAGACTGTTATGTGTCAGGGCTAAGGTTTCATGAAAGTGTGGATAAACATGAGCTCTGCCAGGCTGTACCCGCTGGGCTGCATCTGAACACCACTTAACTACATCAGGGTCAGAGCAAGAAATCTGCCTCCTATTGTGGCGAAAAGAAAATGGCTCCTATTAAACGGCTTGCAGCACGAAGCACTGGAGCTCCCTCTACTGATGTGATGTTCCAATGTAGCTTGTTGGAGGGAGGTTTTTGCTTAGGAATGCTGTCTGTGAGTCTTTAAATGCTGCAGCAGGCCAGTCTCCGGTGTTTTGGGTTCTTCAGCACGCTGCTGATGGACAAACACAGGCTGCTGCTCAGAGCAAGCCTGGGTATTTCCCTCTGTTTAAAAAAAACATCCATACTTTAATATCATCCTGGCACTTTTGTTATCCTGTACAACCTTCTGTTCCTTCTGTTCTGTCTTTCTGTCCCTCTGTTTATACCCGCTCCTGCACACCCACCCACCCCACCACTACCACTCTGGCTCTGGGTTATAACAGGCAGGGGATGTCTGTGTTCCCCTGGTCTCTTAAAGCCCACATAACAGACCAGTGCCGGTTCAGACCACTGTGACTGATGTGGGAGATCCTGTATTTCTGTATAAATGTATATTGACTGTAACCCTGTGAATGATGTAACAATTTCATTATTTGTAATATTGTCATTGGTTTATTTTCTAAAATGGAAAGCCCAACTTGACTCTCTTCAATAAAAAATAAGATCTGTTATAAAAACACACAAGGGATGAACAGTTGATTTACATTTTTTTTAAAATGATTTTTATTACAGATAATTTTTGCTGAAACTGATGAGACAATCCAATTTAAAAAAAAAAAATTAATTACTTGTGCTTATGAGATGAGTGTAAAGGAACCAAAAAATTTTTATGCGACAGATGAAATTTATAAAGAGCAGCTACAGTATTGTTTGAATTACGAAAACAACAAAAACTAGTTTATAAAATTGAAAATAAATTGTTATGAGAAGAATTTTCTCTTTGCAATGTAGATAACGAGCACTGAACGCGGGCCGACCGCTCTCTGACCTAGTGAACAAGGATTATAATTTGTCACGGCACACTTTAGGAAAAACAACTGCTGAAGATGGATGCATACATGATGTTAAAGATGCAAATGGAGCCTTGAAACACAAAAATAAATCTGATAAAGATTTATCTGATATGTTTTTTCAAACATACAAACATATCAGATAGCATGCAATATCAGATAACATTATATATATATATATATATATATATATATATATAACTCGTTTTCTGAAAGATATATACCATGTGGCTAAACAAACCTTTTTTTCCTCAAATTTACTCTGCTATAAAATCATTCAATTACTTCTGTTATAAACTGTGAAGGATATATGTACTTTCTGAACAGATTGATTAATACGTTTACTATAATTGATTGGGATACTTCATTTGAATAGCATCTCTCATTCCTCTTACAAATTTCAAGTCATTATTCTTATTATGAACCAAAATAAACAGTAAATAAAAATGTTATTAAATTTGTTTAGTCAATTTAAAAATGATACAATATGTAATAAAAAGTAATGCAACAGAAATGACAAAAAATAGCAAAGTAGTTTTGAAATAATGGTAAACAAATATATTTAATACAATAAAAGTATATACAATTTAAAAATTAAGACAGATTAAAATGTGTAGTTACAAAATTACAGTAAGCTAAATTAATGAGTTAATTTAATGAATAATTTATCAGAAATAAATAACATAAAGAAAAATGCATTTATTTTAAAACTACAAAGTGATTAAAAATAAAATAAATACGTAATAAATTAAAAAGCAACAAAAAAAGTAAATGAGGACAAGAAATTAAAATATATAGCCACAAAGTGACATTTTTTTATTCCTAAATAGAAATATAAAAAGAACAACTGAAAATAGCATAAAAATATCTGGAGGTTTTTTTGTAACAAATTTTAGCAGAATGTGCCCAAGGAGCAAAAGAAACAGAAAACAAACCCTTCATAAAGGGATGTAATTATAATCATTTGCAGGCTTTTCCATCATTGATTAAATATAAACAGCAGTTTTAGAAGCTTGTGAGGGGCCTATGTGAGGACGTAAGGCAGCAGGGAGTCCGACGTGGTCCGGGCATGAGCACTCAGTGCTTTGATGTGGTGGGACATAAAAATCTAACTGTCTAGCAACAGAATTCTGACTTTCTTGCAGCATCACAACAGATGTTTTAACTTCAAACGCATGAATGTTTGCTGAATGGTAGACACCTGCATCAATAAAAATATTATTAGGTCTAAAATAATAGGAGGATATGTCCTTCAGAGGGACAGCTGAAAGAAGACGTCTGTTATCAAGCTAGAACAAGCTAGAACACTGTGTGGCCCGTTTGCATGTTCATAGAGCGATGGCCATTTTTTAATGTGTAAGTGTTGATCTAAATGCAGATGGATAAAATCAATAAATTTTAACTTTTTGAAACTTTATGTATTTATTAGTGTTGTTGCCTCAAAGCAGCAGGATTCTTTAAGTTGAATTAAATAATTTTATATCTTCATCATATCTTCATGGCATGTAGTTCTTTAGCTCACAAATGAAGGCTTATAAAAATTTCACATAGACACAATCCACACCGCATCAATCAGATACAGGGGTTTGGATTACCAAATACATGGCTGCATATTTAGTAAACATTTATGTGTACACACATGTAATATTACAAAGGATTAATCAAAAGGCAGATACAAATCCAGACATAATTTTTGAGGTCAAAGTAAATGTTGGAGTTACCGTCACTTCTCTCAGTGTAGTCCCCGAGCCAGCCTGCTGCACATTGTTCTGTGGGTTTATGTCAGAAGTGATTTGGCCAAGAGAGCTGCCATCTCTGTGGCTCAGTGTAGGTCAGACTCCCTTTACCCCGCTTGGAGATTTTGAAACCTCATTAGCGGCCAACGCGTGAAAGGCTAGAGACCTTGGCCTGACCTGGCGGAGAATGACGTGTGTTAAGAGGTTTACTCCACAAGCAGGGGACCAGGGGGTTCAGGAGTTCAGTGAACGTGGGACCCCGATGCTACACTAACCCTTTCTCCTGCTACCTCTCGACCACCCATAAATACACCCCAGCTTCCTAGTATGGCCCAGAACAGCAGAGAATTATTCAAACCGAGAGGCTTATATATACAGTATATATATATATATATATATATATATATATATATATATGAGGGAGATTACAGTGTTGTTTCTAGTGATGGTGCATATGTGAAGCTGTGAGACAGAACATAGGTCGTTCCTCAGTTTAGGACTGAAATAGGTGTTTGAGTTGTAGGCAGAAAACTGACCATGTTTTTTGTGAAGTTAATGATGATTGAAGCGATATGGAGGATTTGCACAGGTGCCTGCAGCCTTCTACTTTTCATGCGGCTTATAATTCATTGCTGCAACTCACACCGATATACGTTTTGCTTCTCGTAAGTTATAAAGAATTAGATGAAGATCTATCCCTGAATACTTCCGTTAATGAATGAAGAGGCAGTTTGCATATTTAGGGGTTGTTTTTTTTTACCTGAATCTGGTTGTAAGGTATAAGGATAAGACAGCAAACTGTAAAACTGATCGTAATTTATTTGAGTAAGCTTAGCCTTCACTGTTCTATCCACACTGTTGGATTATTTAGAAAAACAGACAAATGTCTTATTTGTGTTCATATGCTCATCAGAATAAACCATTTCTAACAGATTCCAAAGCTAAAGCCCAGAGAACATCACTGAAAAAAGGTATTTTTTCATTTTTCAGAATATTATGATAATGCTGACCTTTGACCTCTTGCGTGTTATTCATCTTTAGCCTGTTTTTAGCCCCAACATCTGTTCATCCCTATCATAACGGGTGTCTGAATTTGTAAGTTACGGCCATTGCGATGTATTGAGTGGCCACAACAACCTTAACCTTTGACCCTTAAAATCTAATTAATTCTGAGAGAGCATTTGGTACCAGGGATGAGGAAATTCTCGCAAGTTCTCGCAATTCTCTGTGATATTAGTCAGATGGATGGATAGACAATCAGAAAAGAGAAGAAATGCCAGTGGCCATAGCTGTCATCACTGCAGTTTCATGAGAAGTGCCTCAAAACGTAAGATCAGGTTCTGTTGCAGATCAAAAGCAGTTTAGTGGTTGGCAACCTCTAAAAAGATTCAGCATCAAGCACACGGTATGGATGAGTGTTTCTTTTTTTTTTCAAAGCACGGGCTGTAAAGGCTAAAGTTTATTTGGCAACATAATTGAAGGAACATACTGTATTTTGGTATCTGTAAAAAAAAAAAGAAAAACATGCATAAATATATTCAGCAGGTATCACTGTTACTTAAATATTATCAGCAGTAAAGTAACTTATTAGCATTTGAAATATTTTATAAAATGGGTTATTTTTATGCTGAGGGTTGCTACCAGAGTTCACGATACAAACATATTTTTCCCCTCTACAACAATCTGGCAACCTTTAGAAATTATTTCCAACCCCTTCGGGAGTATCGTTCTTCAGTCTAAGAACCAAATCATTTGGAACAAGCAGCTCATGCGACATTGTGGAGTCACATTAAGTTTTTTTTTAAACTCAACATGCCCCCTCTTTTACTATTCAGTGGGACCCCTAAACACATTTAAAGCTTTATATAATATATAATATCCTATATTTACAGTAGCTCAGGCCAGATGTACCCATAAGCTCAACAATTTCACAGACAAGAGGTCATGACAAATTTTATTTAATGGTGAAAAGATGAAAACTGTATATGGCCACCAAGGACATTAGGGCCAAAATGAGTGAGGAAGAATTCACAAAGTCATGTTGTGTGGAGAGACCTTTAAATGGGTCAGAACTGTCACGGGTCATTTCCATCATGTCACACTGGCAACACATGATGGAGAGTGGAATCAGAATGATAAAAGCCATAGCGGTTCCTCCAGGCACAGGGGGCATGGATCTGCTTACCACACAACTGCCATTAATTGGTAAATGAAGCTCAAAAACTGACCCCAGGAACCAGATTTAAGGAGAGTTACGAGACAGTGGCTAATGCATCACATACTGCTAAAAGATCCTTTGAATGAAGTGATGAATTATTGTGTCAAAGAAATGTGAACATCTGGGTTAGGGCTGCAGAGAGTTATGTCCAGCTCTAACTGGACAATGGATCTGATTAATGCAGCCCACCAGGTACAGTAAATACAATTGAGAGGTAAATTTGGAACTTTTAAGGACTAATGGTTGTAAATATAGTTATGTTTAAATCTGATTGGTTTTGGCTTGGCAGGGAAGTTAAAGCCACAATTAAGCAAAAGCTATCAGTCGCTGGCTTATTTATGTTATAAAGTAGCAAACGTCCTCACATCAAAACACCCAGAATATGCATTTGAGAAGTGTTTAAAGACCTACAGAGTTAACCACAAAGAAACAGGTTTACTGAGTACTGATTGCGTAGAACTATGACACAACGACAGTCTTGGACAGTAGAGCACAGATGTCAAAGTACAGATTAAAATATTTCTACTGCAACAAAGAAGGACATGTGAACTCTCTGTGACTGCTTTTAGACTCCCTCAACCTCTTCTCTTCCTAATTCGCTTCCACTAGAGTTACACAACTCACAGAAATCGCATCACCGGCCAGACCCAAAAGGGATTTCTTTCCCCTCTGGCAAAATAGCTCACTGGGTTTTAATCTGAGCTTCATGTCTGCCGCAGAGCTGGCAGGGTGTAAAGTATGGAGCTGCGACTCAGTGAGAGGGCATGACTCACAATGGAGTGGTGGATTATTTGTTTGTGTGTGTGTGTGTGTGTGTGTGTGTGTGGGATTTGTGGTAATACAGCAAACAACATAGTCATTGGGGGCCATATTTACACCTTCAAATTCAGAAACGTTTTCATTTAAAAGACATTTTTGAACAATTTTGTTTGAGCAATCTTAGAGGTTGTATATATTTACATTAATAATGTGTCATGCATTCACAATCTATAACCACATTATTATTATAACCATGCATATTTATGTGTATTAGGAAATATTTTAACAGAAAATAATTTTGTAACTGTCCTTTCAAGAAAAATAGTATTTACCCATTTTTTTTTCAATTAATTTCATTTAATTTCATTTGGTATGGAGCTTGATCGCCATCTAGTGACAGAGATACAGATTCACATTGCATGTCTGCATTCAAATAAGTCTTTGTTAAAATTAAAGGCTTTTAGGCTCTTAATCAACTCCCAAGTAACTAACACATGATACTATAATATGCAATTAAACATAGAATAATTGTTATACAGTACAATTCATTTTTATCCTATAAAAAGATGCTTTCAGATATTGCATGTTCTTCTTCTGCCAGGCGAGACGACACACATCATCCAGTGCTAATGGGTGCATACATTGTTCAAATGTCAGCATCTGTGATAGCATGAGGGCTTTTGTGCACATGTTGTGGGCTGCTTGCACTGTGTTCACACCACTGATTATGAATGGTGTATACAGGGTTTTAGACAATCATATATACACCCCCCTCCTCCCATAATCCCAACTGGTAATGTATAAGCTCAAGGTTTATTCTCTGCACGTGTGTTCAATGCAAACAAGTAGTTGGACAGGTGGTGATTAAATAAATCACTTAGACTTAGATCATTTTAAGGTTCATTTGTTTGTTATTGTTATCATATATAAATAATAATATAGAATATAGAATAAAAAGGAATATATATATACAGTATATATATATATATATTTTTTTTTAAATAGTATATTGTCTCTGTGATGTGATGGTGGTCAAAGAGATAGGATTTATCTGAGAAAAAAGTTTATATCCATGTTTCCAAGGGATGTCAATAATGTTTCTTTAGCAAGACAGAAGCAAACCACACTCATGTTTAAATACAACACGCCACCATAGTTAAGATTGCCTTAACGTGGTATAAATATTTTATTCTAGTTTCCATGCAAACAAACATTTGCAATGCTTTTAAAATGTTAAAACCTTTGCACAAAACAGTGCAATCAAATACACTTCACAAAAATATATTATAAACTTTTAGATGCATAATAAAAGATAAAAAAACAGCAAAATCTAGTAATTGGAAATTAGGTTGTTTATTTGTGCCAAACAATATCCAAAATCCCTGATTTCCATGATTGCACATTATTATGTAGCTTAATGTGAGCATGCAAAATCATCTGTTGGAATGAGGGACCAGGTGTTGACGTTGCTCAGAGTACAGAGATTTAGAAAATGAAAAAGTGCAATCAACAAAGAGGCTCAGACACAGGTTTGATTTAATCAGGTCTGGATGGAAAGAAATAAGATGCTTTTTCAAGCTTAATTTGCAGTTTATCTGAATGCTTAATGACTGCCCTCTTAAAATCTGTACCACTTATTCCATTGGAGGGTTTTGAGTAGCCTATGCCAGCAATCCCTGGACAATAGGCAGGGTACACCCTAGAAAAGTCACAACTCCATCACAGGGTCAACACAGAAAGACACACACAACCAGTCACACACACACATTCTCTCCTAAGGACAATTTCTAATGACCCATTAACCTAACAAACATGTATTTGGACAGTGGAATGAAGTATCAGGTGAGAACATTTGATGAAACAAGGAGAACAAGCAAACTCCTCACAGAAAGGCCACTGTCTGAGCCAAGGCTTGAGCCAGCAACCTTCTTGCTGTGAGGCTGCGATGCAAATCACCACACCATCGTGCTGCCCCCTCACATAAAATACACATTTCCTGTTACATTGCTTATCTGCCTCATTTTAAACAGATCTAATTCTTTGCTGTGAAAAAACACAGTTTAACATGTCATGGTCTAAAAGTGAAGCATCTCAAATGTAGTGGACTAAAGTCTGGAGGTCAAGTCACTCTGATAACATCTGAGTGACTTGACCTCCAAACAATGTCTCAAACCAATTCCCTGTTGGGCCAGAGGTGTTTGCACATTGTCATCCTTTATTTGCTGCTTGACGTTAAGGAATAATCATCACTACGAGATTAACATGCCCCCCAAAAGACTGAAACTCTGGCTGACACATTATAACAAAAATAGAACTGCCAAAATATAGAAATTCACATTATGATCATGGTAACTTCTAAAGGTGTAGATGTTGTTTTAAATGTACACACCTGCTAATTTCAAGGTAGTTTTTACTTTAATTAAAAACAAATGCAGTTCAGCTCTAGTGTTTACCTTATCTTTTTCTCATTTATCAAAATCCTTTTGAGCCAGAGTGGATCCTTTGGTGGGCCAGTTCTGGTCTGAGAGGTGTATATTTGACACACCTAATTTAGAATTACCAATTAAACAGTACCGTACATATTTGTGGACTATGTGAGCAAGACTGAGGACCCAGAAAGAATAAACATTCACAGAGAAGCCATGCAAACTTCATACAACAAGGCCTCAACTATAATATCAAGAAGGGGACTTAGCTGTGAGGGGACAGTGCTATCCACAACACTACCGTACAATCCCTAATATAAATTTAATAATTATATCTTACAAGTTATAACTGCATTAATCAAGATAAAATGGAAGAAAATTAATTTGCAGGGTGCATTTTGGGTCTCCTATGAGCCTAACCATTAGAACCACCCATTTCTCTTAATACATATTAATAAGTGCTTAAACATATGCACAATTTTACCAAATTAGTAGGAAAGTAGGAAAACAAGAAGTTTCTTAAAATTGCTAAATAAGGCATGAAACTATGCTAAAATGCAGTTTTCTAAAAACATAAATAACAATTAAAAATCATATAAAACCTTTGAGGAATACAGTCAGGTTAATATATACTTGGATGCAGACAAGTTTGTGTGTTTTGTTGACGAAAACACAATTAAGATGCAATTATTTAACCACAATGTCAAAAGAATACAAAGAACCTGCAAACGATGCAGTAACAGCAGCTTCCAAAGCAGAACCCGGAGCAAGCTGTGGCAAAATACCTATAAGCTGTTGACCTGTTGCCACTGGAGTCGGTCAACATGGCCTCACTGCTGGTCCTTTGGATTCTCCTACCCAAAGTGCAAACTGTGGTCCACTGGTCCTGCTATAATCAGAAGAAGCTGTCAAAAGCTAAGAGAAAGAGAATGAGTTACTGCTTTTCCCCCTCAGAAAGGCTCGAGGCGCTTGCAAGGACACTGACTGAGGGGAAGCTTGGCTTTGAAGTAATTAAAATTGCAGCCTTGCAATTTCAGAAATGTTGTCCATTGGGCAGAAATAGGGGCCTGATGGTCCTGCAGGAAAATGTGATGCTTTCTGCACCAATGTGACCCTCTTTACCAAAGAGAAAGACTTCCTAAACACTCCCATAACTCCCAAAGGGCTTTTAGTGCAGCTGTCTTCACCATGCAGAAAGGGATGCAAGTACAAGAAACAGGACAATAAAGCCCTAAAGCTGTGCTTCCACAGGAGGCCAGTGCCCACTGCCACAGCACCCCACACCCCACCGCCAAACCTTTGCCCTGTTGCAGTGTGTTTGCTCTCAACTTTTAGGATTCCCAGGCTGAAACACGCAGCCGGATGCATAAGCACCACAAGGCCTCACTGCCAAAGGCCAGTGACAGAAGAAGACTGAAAGCATGTAGCCTCATCAGTTGCCACCAAACTCCGCTCACACTGTGGGGAGGAGGAAATGATTGGCCTGAAAACCAGTCTGGATAGAGGGTGTGTTCTGGGTCTGCTCTCCCCAATGGCTCAGTTCCAAGATGGGGTCAGCCAAGCTTGGCACATGAACAACAGGATGTTCGAGCTGGAGGAGCACACCGTGAAAAGAAGCAAAGACTGGTCTTAACAGAGGGGGATTGATCGGTGGCCTCCAGCCATATCTAACAATAATCTTTTTTCAACAAAATGTATTAAAGGTTTGTGAACTGTTGCATGCAGGCATGGTGCATGCAAATCATAACAAACTCATCAGCACCAAAGGGATCCAGTCTCTAATTTCCTTAAGGGAGTGAAACCTCTTTCCTGTATAAACCGCCCTGTGAAGGACCTAAGTCCCCGCTTGTGTGTGTTGTGATGTGTTTTGTGATACAGGGCTATAACTGGGCAGTCAGACCCCTCAAATTACAAAATGGCCTGTCAGTCCCTTGTCACAAGCAGTGTTGAGGGGGAAAGACTGAACAGACTCAAAGTGGATTCTGAGTACAATAAGTAGAGAAGTTGCAGCCTCCGGACATTTTTAAGGAGCGATTCAATCACAACATGAGGGGCAAGCTTCCTACACGAGGAAGGTTTCCTCACTTATAGACTGCACTTAGAGAAAGGAACAATGCATCCCAAACATACATAATCAGAGTGATTTCTACTCGAGATATTTCCTCATAGCAAAGAAAGGCAGTCATCAGATGTGTGTGATTGTAGACCTGCAATAAGAATGTGAAAAAAAGACATTAGGATTCAGATACACACAGCTCTGTTATGTGTCTTTTGCCTGGATGATTGCTTCAATAAACTTGAAAAATGCATCATTTTTATATTCCTATAAAGCAGCTGCACAGAAAATACATTAGCTTGGCATTTGCATCCTCCCTTTAACTTTAAGGGGTAGAAAATAGACCGAAACTACAATGGCTCACAGAAGAGCGGGCATCAGAGTGACCACATACATCGATGATTATTGAAACGCAGCTTGATCTCAAACAGGTGACAAAACACATGAAGTAGTTTTAGGACCATATCATAGATCTGGACTTTAGAAGAGCATTCTTCTTCCATTTCAGAACATTTCTTTCATTAATCTGTCTCTGAATTCAGTTCAGGCCAGAGAAAGTCTGACTGAAGGTCTGTTGAACTGCTTTAGTACTTTTTTTTCTAAAGAAAAACCTGGTTTTGTCTAGATACTGCAAAAGGTTGTAAGGCCTGGTGTTGTCAGCACTTGTGGTGGTTCTTTTGGAGTCACTTATGCATGTGAGCGATCAAATGCAGGGTAGCCACAAAGAGGTCGAGCCTATGCACTGCATGCAGATTGCAGATTTCCACACGCTCAATATAACTTCAGTATGTCTTTGGACAGCTGCAGAGTCTCCAGGGTCTGCTCCTTGGAACTGTGTGGAGCAGAAAAATGATCACGACTGATGCTCTCCCAGAGGCAGGGGGTCATCTTGGAGTGATAAATATGACCAAGACATGGGGTCCTCACATGCACTCTGCCCATTACAACTAACTGGAACAGTTGGCTGTTCTCTTGATGCTGAAACATATTAGGTGTGTAATGGCACATGTGTTCAGATTTCTCTGCATGGAATTTCAATGTGAAAACCTTACCTAGAAGAGCACCATCTACTGCTGTATCAATGCTCCATGGCTGCAAATCTTGGTTGTCTTCAGGACCTGGTGGGTCACAGAAAAGCTTTTTGCTACTGTCAAGATGTATAATAGTTGCAATTCTCACCAATTCTTACCACTTGAATTAAATCTCGCAGGCTGCATTTCTATTACATCTTAGCTGTTTTATTTTAAACTCAGTGTGGTGGCATGCAAAAGCAATGGTAGTGTTTCATTGTTCAAATATATTGTTGGTCCTAATTATATAAAGCTCAGTTGTTTGAAATAGGACAAATATAAAGATACTGAATAAGAAATATTGCATCTGTTGTGGAAAAAAGAAACACTATTGACAAACAACAAATATAAAATACTATCCATATATTCATACCTTCATAAATAGCTAGAGCAGACTCAGAAAAGGTGAATATTTTGCTAAAAGAAGCTACTCAATTATTTCTTATATTTTGAAGACTAACTGAGCAGATAATTAAAGCAGTTTAGTTTCATCTAAATTTGAATATAAATTTAAAAAAAGATTTGATCTTACTGTGTCTAATCGAGTGTTTGAACTAGAAGATACTGCATTCCTGGATGGGGACATAAAGCTGTCAAATGCTACCAAATGTAATTTTCCAGTTAGGAGACAAAGTTTGGATGAAATTCACAGCTGGGATTCCTCTCACAAAATTACACACACTTCTTAAAAGAAGTCCACCAGAGAGGTATCTGTTTTCCCATGTGTTTTGTGGTTTTTCCTCAACTGCTTTTGTGGAAACAGAGAAAGGAGGGGAACGAAGGTGGTTGTTTTCTTTTTTTTTAATACATTTCCAAAATTCATGAAAAAAAACTCCATTTGCACGGCAGCCTTCTTGAAAACAGTTTTTAACATTCGTATTCCTCGCTGAAACTACGAGACAGGTAGCTGTAGCTGACCATGTGGCTTGCTTTCAGAGAAACATCTGGCTTTGCTGAGACTAAACTGCTGCCAGTGCAACTGTTTTCTGTTTATTCACAGACACATTCATACTTCTTACCACGTTGGTAATGTAAAGATTAAAAAGGCGTTTGGGTAAGAATATTTAACTCTCAACAACAATAATAATAATAATAATAGTAATAATAATAATAATAATAATAATAATAATAATAATAATAATAATAATAATAATA
>JBAMHV010000003.1:10530441-10557034 GCA_037177535.1 Pseudomugil gertrudae | reverse complement strand
TAATAATAATAATAATAATAATAATAATAATAATAATAATAATAATAATAATAATAATAATAATAATAATAATAAAAAAAATAAAAATAAAACAGAAAAATATCAGAACAAGTCTTTAAAATGTTAGAATCTATCATGAGTTGAAGTGATCAGAAGCTGAGCTGTAACCTCATTTCACCACAGGAGAGCAGTGTTTGACAACCGATCACTTTTTGCAAGCCTTTGGAGGTAAACCCACCACCAACCCCAGATCAAGGTCTCAGTCTGTCTAGACGACTCACCGTTTTCTTCTTCTATTCCGTAAGAACAAGCAGAGTATGCAAACAATGCAAACTGAATGTCTCAGACAGACATATTTGCAGATTGGTTTCGCTTAGCTGATGAAATTTGTCAACAAGCTCAATGGCACTGAAATTTGGGCTTCAAGGAGAAACAAAAAAAGGGAACATCAGTCAAAGTGTGGCAATAAATGTCAGCAGCAGTGAGGTAATATCGCCTCTCCTGATCCCCGGTTAGGCGGAAACTGTGACAGAATATTTTAAGATGCGGTGGAGTGTGTCTTCCAGTCTCAGCAGCTTATTGGGTCCACATCTAATCCAGGAAAGGTCATAGCCCACCTTTAATCTCCTCCCATGTGCCATTATACGAGTAGTTACCACTACAGTTCCACAAATGAGTGATTGGTGAACATTATTAGCATGGCAGTCACACCACCTCATCTGTTCGTGACTACAGATGAATAACACCCTGAGATGATGTGCAGGATTTTATTTACTGAAAGCCCAGAAGGATTTAGGATATTGTGTACTTAAATTTGTACTGGGGTGATTGTGACATGAGGCAAAGACAGATTAATAACAATGTGTATGAAAGAAATTGAATCAAAGTAGTACTGCACATTTTATTATTTAACGTATTTGACCTTGAAGGATCTTTGCAATTTATTCATTATTTATATTTTATTTATTTATTTACCCTTATGAGCACATTTTGTTTTTGCTTTGACACACATTGAATTGATGCAAAACTTAAACGTATACTTAAAAAGTTCATTTTGACATAAAGATGGAGTTAAAATGATAAAATAAAATTATTGTTTTGATTTATCCTTATTTAACCCTAATATATGGATATTGTTCCGACCATCTTTACATAATATCTACAGTAGAGATGACTTTGTTTAGGGTTTTTCCTGAAAAGTTCTTTTGTACCAAATTTAACTTCCAAAAGGTTAAATCAAACAACTGTTTTTGCTTTTCCAAAGTGTTTCCATAAGAGTACATCCATCACACTCTTCACGGTTATACGACAGTTGAGTTGAGGTGGTGAGAAGAGAAGAGACGGATGATAGATTGAACTGCTTTGACTAATGCTGGCACAGGGAGACGTTTCACAGTAGCTGTACGATCCAGCTTCGCTATCCTGCTGCCTCTGGATCAATGCTTTCAACCCATCTCATGCTCAGATATCTCCATGGCCCCTGCTCACTCACACGTTTCACACACATGTGCTGCAGAGTAAGGGAAGTCTATGACTCGCTGACATTTGCCAGGCAGGAGGGTGTTGTGAATGATAAGAGAGGGAGGCATGAGTGATTACAAAACTGCTTGTTGTGGCTCCCTGTGAGACATTCATTAGATTGGAGGAGAATTGATGGGGACTTTTGTCTCTCTTTCTCACAACTGAGTTTTTTTTTCCATTGGAGTTCAAATCACAGGGAGTTTTGGAAGAGGGAGCAGGTGGGGTTAGCATTACATGTCCTATTATATTACACTGTCTCAGCCGCTGTTGTCTCCTAATGAGGCTCTCTACTGTGTCCCTTCCTCTCTTATGTCCTTTGTTTCCTGTCCTGTTGCTGTAAACTGCCCTGACATTTTTCTTTGTTACACCTTGTGCTTCTGCATTATTAATGATACAAAAGTGGTTTTGTTGTGAATATAAATTTCAGATCGGAAAAATCCACCATCACAAACAGGTTTATGCTTATGCAAACATGTTCTTGAATCGTGCTTTTGGCTGATAGGTTAAAAATGGATAAAAAAATGCAAAAAATGACGATGTGTTTAAAGTTAAAATTTACAGCTTAACAGTGATACCAATTTATTGTGTAGCACAGTAAGTTATGTAATTTCTCTATGTGTCACATTGACCTTCCTTCTCATCAGACGGGTGGGGTGGCACGACACACAAAGGTCCTTCACTACCAGGCACTAACTGTAGAGCAAAGTCAACAGCAAAGACTCTGTCGAGGTGGGAATGCATCTCGTAAAAACCTGTGCTACCACAAATGCACTGCTATGGAATTAAATGGATAAAGCAACAAGGGAACCAATTAGTTTGCTCACTTTAAAATGTCAATTTTTATCTGAGCATTCAATTGGCAGAGCTGTTTTGATTTTTGTTGCGGAATAAATCCCAATAAAAAACCTATTTGCTTTGTAAAAGTATTTTCTGTTGTACTGATTCGAACCTCCAGGCACTGCAAAAGGTTAAAAGAAACAACTCTTTCACGTATCCACTGTGTCCACACAGCTCTATCCATCTCACGCTTACAAGTTTATTAGATTAGTATTAATAATTCTCTGTTATCTAAGGATACTGTGATTGAAGAAAAATACAAAATTAAACAACTCAATAGTTGTTCAACGGAGCCTCTGTTCAAGACTCAACCAAAATGTAGTGGCTACATATGTGCTAAAGACCGCTGTGCATGTTTGCAGGATTCAGACCAGGAGCTGCAGTACAGGATACCCCAAAGCAGGAGAAGCTAAACAGAGCTGATAAGTAACAAGGAGCTGGCTAATAAGGATGTAAAAGAGAAAGAGAGGAGAATAAATAGTGCTAGGAGTAATGATGTGTGGGAATGAAGGTGGATCAATAGGAAATAGTTGGAGAAATTGCAGTCTAGAGACAACAAAAATGACAAAGGATATATCTGGCCAATGTCATTAGTCAAACCTGAGTCTCATTCTTTCCTTTGCCTCCATGTCTGTGACCTATAAATTCTACACAGCAAAATATTTTGAAGTAGGAGTGCAGAGAGAGGAAGCATATCAGAGGAAGGATAGGCAACTATAAGCCAGTTTATTCTCCCAAAAAGTCATTTTGGCATCATCTAAAGTCAACATAACTTATTCATTCATTTTCTAAACTGCTCAGTCCAATTTAGGGTTGCAGGGTAGCTGGAGTCAATCCCAGTAATTAACAGATTGAGGCGTGAGTACATCCTGAAAAGTTCATTAATCCATCAACTGATCCAAAATGCTGACGTGAGGGTTCTATGGGAACCAGCAGGGGAGATCATATTTCTCCAGTTTAAGCTTCCCTTCATTGGCTCCCTGTTATTTTAGGATAGAAAATTCTCCTCCTTAAAGCTCTCCATGACCAAGCTCTATTTTAGATCGAAGATTTCACAGTTCTATATATTCCAAACAGGGCACTCAGCTCTCAGACTGCAGATTTACTTATGATTATCAGAGTCTCTAAGAGAATGATAAGAGACAGAGCTTTTGACTATCAGGCCCCTCTTATATGAAACTTGCTCACAGCCTGGGTTTTGGAGGCAGACACCATCTTATTAACATCATGCTTAAGACCTTTATTTTTGATAAATCTTATATTTAGGGTTAGTCTAGCCATCCAGTAATATTGGTGCTACTGACAGACTGCTGAAGGATATCCCATAATGCACTGACACTTCTTTTCATCTCTTCCTCCCACAGTCCAAAGACATGCACATTGGGGATAGGCTGATTGGAGACTCTAAATTGCCCAGGAGTGAGTGTGAGTGGGTACATGGTTGTTTGTTTATGTGTGTTGGCCCTGTGATGGACTGTCCAGGGGTCAGCTGGGATTGGCTCCAGCCCCCCCGCCACGACCCTGTTCAGGGGGAAGCGGTAGAAAATGGATGGATGGATGGGTGTCTTCCTGTCTAAAAGTTGTAGTGTCTGTTGGTCTCTCTTACTCTTGTCCTCTCCAACCCAACCAGGCGAGGCAGATGGATTGAAAGTTTTCTTTTCCACTGTCGCCTCATTCATGCTCAGGATGGGAGACTCGCTTGAAGTCAGGATTCAATGCAATCTGTTAGTCTAGCTAAAGAAAACTATTTATTATGAATTGGCTTAAATTGTTGTGTCTGTACAGTGCCCTGAGATAACATTGTTGTGAAATGACTCTATACAAATAAAGCTGAATTGAATTAATTTTTATTAGAAAAGTTTTTTATTGCTTAGTTTTTCCACTTTTATGTGGAGAAGAAAAAACTTGTTCAGCCTTTGACAAAATTTCTTTTGCATGGCACAGATGAGGAGTGATTTGTACTAGTGTCCAAACGAGTCACATGGTACAGCCGGGCATCCAGACTTTAACTTTAATCAGACAATACAAGCCCTGATACAAACTTCAGGGAAATACTTGCTAAAAAATATTACGTATGTTTTGAAGTGTTGGTGCACGACGTCATATCAATACTACAGAGTATGCTGTGACAGTGTTTAGAGGCTGCTGCTGCATCACGTCATTTATGTGATGTCTATTTAAAATGATAATTCTGAAGCAAGAGTTTTGAAGTTTTCAGGATGACTTTGCCCACTCTGCTCACGTCTCAGGTGGGAAGCCCAAAGATGTGAGAAGAGGAATTGAATGTGTCCAAATGATGAAATGAAATGAGGGACAAATGGCAAACTAACAAAGAGACAGCAGCACATTGATTGCACTGACACATCAGACAAACTTTCCAATACAGCAATAATATAAATCTGATGAGAAATTGGATCATAGATGTTTTGATTAGGACCCAGAAAGATTTGGTTGTATTTAAAAGCAAAGTTGCTGTAAATGTAACTGACCTTTTAGTGTTTCATCTGAAAGCTAGACTCAAATAAGTTTGTGTCCTGCCTTATATAACCTGGAAGAACAGAGGAGGAAGGCAAGCATATATTAATTTATCCATGCCATTCTGTGTGTTTGTAGTTCAACTAAGCATGCACGTAATCATGCAACTAAGGTAGTGTCTCTAAATGCCACCCTGAATCTATTCATCACCTTAAAACATGGCCCTCTTTGCTGATTTAGAGGAATAGTGAAATGCCGCGCAAGGCTCAAATGTCATCTCTCTCCTCCAGTGTGTTTCCATGTGTGGTTGCATGTGTGTGCGCACATTTAGATTGGCATGTGCTGACAGAACATCCTTACACTTGCTGACTAGTTGTGAACAGGAAGGGGAGATGCGACAGAAATATTTTCCTCCACTCATCACATGTGGAAGAATGACTTTGACAATGATCTTGGAAAAAGGAGAAACAGGTGAAGCCCCCCCCCTCCCCCCACCCCTCCTACCCCACCCCCATTTTACGTCTCCTCAGTAATGGTGGGTGCTGCAACACGATGTCTGACATTACAGGAAACACGGAGTGACACAGTAAGGAGAGGAGGGAGGGATTGTAGATTAAAACACAGTGACGCACAAGTGTCACACCTCACACTCGTAGTACTTATCACCGTGGCAACTATCTCCACCCTGTTTCAACTCAAACCAATTAAAATAGCCTGTGTTGTTCTTTCCGTCTCTTTCAATAGCTTTCTCAAAGTTAATGTGTCTTTGAATGAAATTACGCATTCTGTCTGAGTGTCCCTACGCAGGGTGCCCTGTCGAATTTCATCTTCTGCTGGACAGACTTGAAACAGAAACATATATTTCATGCAGCTGCCAACTCACACACTGTTAACCTTGGATTTCAGGATGAGATCACTGCTACACTCTACGTGGTAGTAAAGTGCCTGATGTAGACCACTGGTATGTTTTCAATGGCCAAGAGGACATTCTTGTTATTTTAGTCTTTCTACCATGTGGTCCTACCCCGAATGCCCTCTGCCTGCCATCAGGTTGCCTACTGGCACTGAGGTAATGATGTAATCATTTTAAGTCATTTCTCTGCTGGATCTTTTGACCCCCTGAGCTTGTGCCATGAACACATTAAAAATTATGTATGCACACTTTAGTGAACATAACAAAACAACATCACTTTACAATGCTAAGTCAGGGATGGGAAACTCTGGTCCTCGAGGTCTGCCATCCTGCAAGTGTTAGGAATTTCCCTGCTGCCTGCAACACACCTGATTCAAATCAATGTGCAGATGTTATGCTCTGCACAAGTCTGCTAATTAAGTCTGATGTGAGTCAGGTGTGATGCAGGAGGGAAAGTCCAAACACTTGCAGCACTGCAGCCCTCGAGGACCAGACTTACCCATCCCTGATTTAGGTGCTTTAAATCATATTTTGAGAAGCTTTCACAGCATACATTTAAATTATTTAAAATACATTCTGTATTTTTGGAAGTCATGTGTTCAGACAGGTTTTCAATGCAACATAAACATTTAGAGGCTGACCAAAAGATTAGGAGACAGAAAAAGACATCAACACATGACATTTTGGGTGAAGCATCACTGAAACCCTGGTCTTAGATATATTCCGTCTGATTAAAAAGGAGTGACCTCTGGCTGACATAACAGCTATAATATACTTGGCCTGTCAAAACACAAAGGATGGCAGTTCCTCTGGAGGTGACTGGCAACGGATTCTCAAGAAACTTCCTTAAATCTCTTGTCCTCATGATGAAATATGCCAGGGACATGTCTTGTTCCTGCTCAGAAGAGCTATTATCTTGCTTCAGCTGCTGAAGTTTGTAAAAGCTGTTAGAGAAAAACAGCGTGTCAATCAACCCATCCCTCTGGCAAATGACAAGGTCATCCGGCCTTGTGTGACCTTCAAATCTTTGCAGCAGCACATTATAATTTATTAGGTTAAAATGTCCTCATAAACTGTGGAAGCCGCACATGACACTGTCAGCTGTCTTATTTATCCAAGTAAATATAATATGGTTGCTTACTTTACTTAATTGTAGAGTGCAGATTAATAACCATGGCGGGACAAACTCGTACTTGAATGTCTAAAAGCTCTCAACGAGAATCCCCTTTGGTTTTTGGCCTGTCAGTCAAGGCAGATCTATTTTTGCATGTGGCTGAACCTTGGGGACAACTGCCTTCACTGAGCTCACTGAATGTGTGACATCTTCACAATGGCCTCACTGCAGTGTTTTGTGGCCAATCCGTGGAGATTTTTAGACCCACTTTCTCAGCGGATCCTCAGCTGGGATAAAACAGATGATACTTGTGCTAGGTCATATGTAGCCACATAAAAGGTTGCAGCATTTTGTATCATACACACGTGTTGCACTTTTAACCAGTGGATCATCCTTAAAATGTCTTTGCAAGGCAAAAAACAAAACAAAGAAATAGTAAAACAAGACTAATAAGTAGTGGCGTGTTGTGGTTGAACTCACTGAGGAAGTTGTGCATGTACAAAGGTAAGAAAACAAACAGTATGATTATGCTAAAATATCACAAATATATATCCTATAAATCACTTATGGGTTGTTAAGACTGTATGGGATGGATGCAAACTCAGGTTTCTGCCTTTATTCTTATCACTCATTAGCAAAACCTTGATTTTTCCTTTTGTATTTCAGTCTCTCCTACCAAAAATGCTACATGAGAAAATGAAGAGGAGACATTAGGATGAATTAACTAAATCAGAAATCAAATAGTGAAATGTTTTAGCATTAAATTTGTATCTGCAAAAATGTTGCAGTAAGCATCCTTGCTGGTACTTTTTCTTCCATAATTTACCAAATCAGGTAACAGATCTGTTCTAGGCATGCTGGGTTAGCATCAGGGGCATCATTTATCAACCGTTTACAGGAACTGTTATAAAATCTATCCTATGAATAAAATTTGAAATGCTCATCCATCCATCCATCCATCTAGTTTCCAGCTTCATCCAATTCAGGGTAGCAGGAAGCTAGAGCATTTCCCAGCAGGGCACAATCTGGACAGGTCGCCAGTTTATCACAGTAAAATGCTCATGAGAAAAATAAACGTGTATTTATGTGCTGAGGCCAGTGCTATGCATTTCAGTAAGTGGTTAGCTCTTGATAAATCCTACATGTTCTAAATCACCTGCTGTGCAGGTCCATGATAATTTACATTCAGAAACCTCTTTAATTGACCACATGTGGCAACGACACGTCCCTTTTCTGTTTCTTCTTAGAGTGGGGAGAAAAAAAATAATTTATTCTCAGTTTGATGCAAAGCAGGATTCACACTGATTCTCATCAAACAACTAGTGGGACTGGCCCCAGCCAAAGAACAAGCATAGAAAACGATAAACGTATGCAATTCTATGTTACAACATGACACCAAAATGACAGTATGTTACATTCTGCAAAGGAAAACAAACTGTCATTTGAACTCCACATCACAATTTTATTTGAGATTGTTAACTTGATGTAATGTATAAGTATGTATAATTTCACATAAAGTAGTATATATTCAAAGTGTTTACTTAGTCACAGTATTCGTGTAAACTATGTAAAGTTATGAGCTTTGATAAAGATGTAGTTGTTTTGTCTCTATCTTGAGCATTAAATGATAAACAGATGTTCTGTTAATCTTAGCCTCACGGGTCGGTCCATCTGTGCATTCTGGCTTATTGTCTGCTGTCATTATCAGCACTCATAAACAGTCTCTAACACACTCTGAGTGGCCAGAACAAGTGTAAAGATAGACACTTCCCTTAAAAACCCAGTCACATTGCCCTCTTCACTCACGCAGTCTTAGATAGCCGGACGGCTGTTGGATGTTAGAGGCTGTCCTTGAATTGTGCTCGTATGCAGATCTTTTGTGTTTGCATCGCCACGAGATTGTGTGTAGACAGAGATGAATGGTTGATTATGTCGCAGATGATGTCACACTTGACCTCTTAGTGTTCTCTCGAAAGTTAAAAAGATTGTACGCAACATATTTGTGAGGAAAGAGCGAGGGGTTATGCGAGTCTGAAAAGCTTGTGTGTGTGTGTTTGGGCAGAAGGTTATCAAACACAGATTTTGATCAAATTGTCCCAAATGTAATATGCAGTGTGATGAAGATTCATATCAGGTCGCTTTTTATTACCTTTGTCAAGAAGGTTAAATTGCAGTAAAACTATTTGTTATTCAGTCCCCCTCCTCTGAAATGTGTTAATGTTTGACCTTTGTTGTATAGAAAGATGTATGTGCTCAAAATTTAATATGATTGATTTAAAAACTATTTAAACGTGTGTTTATCGCAAGTCACTGAAGATAGCTGCATTTAAGCCACTCCTAAAGAAAAGGACACAGGACACTTCTTTGTCTCTAACCTCTTTTTTGTATCCAAGATAACTGAGAAAGATGTATTTAACCAGCTTAATGACTTCTTAAATGAAAGTGGAAATCTTATTAAATTACCAGTCTGGCTCTCGACCTCATCGCAGCACTGCAACAGCTCTGGTTAAAGTTTTAAATGAAATCAAGTTGAACACTGATTCTGGTCATGTATCAGTCCCGGTTCTGGTGAATCTCAGTGCTGTGTTTGATACTTTAGATCACCTGTAAAGGTTTTGATGTATTTTTGTAAAGCACTTTGGATTGCCTGTGAAAGGTGCTGTACAAATATACTTGCCATGTCTTTTGCTTTATGATGTTATGCCCACACCTGACCCTGCTATGGTCTCATCCACACCTGGACTACTGATTACACACGCCTGTCTGCAATCTGGTTTGCTGGTCTTCCAATACCCCAGTTTTTTGGCTGTGCCTTATTACCATATAGTGCACTGGAATATAGTATGTAAATGTCAATGTAAACGCACTTAAACATAATGAGCGAAGCAGTGTTAGTGCGCTGAGATACAGCCAGTCTCTGTCGGACCTCGTTCATACAACGCAGAACTCTTCCTCTTCCTCTTCCCTCGTCCTGACCCTTTTTATACAGTCAATGGTCCTGACTCAACCTGGCTGATAACCGTTCCTGAGCTTTGTCTTCTGTAACTGTGAGCTGAACTCTACACTACTCTCTGGTGGAAACATTACCTAACAGCTAGCTCAACATAAAGGACACATAAACAACTATGTAGGCTACAAATAATCTGCCCATGATTTTTTACTACTGGCCATTTGTTTGCTCTTGTGTGAATCTGCAGCAGATTACTGAGCCTGTTATACTTTATTAAATCACTTTCCGGTAAGTTCATCCATCTTCTCATTCAAATGCAGTAAGTTCTGACTTTAAAAGTGCCACCAGTCAATAAAAAGGAGAAAGAGAAACCTGCCAGTATGATAAAAAAAAAATACAGTGGGAGAAAAGAATGAGCACAGAATGTTAAATCTTTCTGTCAGGTTATCTAAAGCAGCACTAAACTATGAATATGCATAAAAATGAATCTGTTTCAAATGTGCAGGAAACTGCAATTTAGCAGCACTATTTATTAATTCACATATATTTTTAATGAAAAATAAACAGTAAAATTATGTTTTTACAATATCATTTAATAGATTACCTTTTTCAGGTAGTTTTACAGCAGTGACTCTTTTCTATTGTTTATACATTTTGTGACTTTTCCTCATGTCCTCTGCGGCAGCCTCAGAGGGATTTTGTTACTTGTCCAAAGTAAGCACTGGTGAATGATGTTTACTGCATTTGCTGTTGGCATTTAATACCGTCATGACTGGTTCATGAGGTATCTTGTGCACACTCTAGAGTGGCTTTGACAAAACTGTCATTTTTGACACTTAAGGAATAAAAATGGTTTGGCTGACACCATACAGATGCATGCTAAATCTAGTGGCTGGAAATGTACACTATACAAATGTTGATATCTGAGGGGCACAGTTAAACCTTGATCGAGACATAAACACTTCCCTGAATAGCGCAGCAGAGAAAGGAGCTTCTCAGTTGCTGGAGGGTAATTCAAACCCTCTGCAAGCTCAACCGACCATCTCATTTGCCCTGGCAGTTGGCAAGGCTATGGAGGTGTGTGTTGGCGGTTGACAAGTCAGGGCAGAATTGTGGTTTGACATAGTACACTTTTAGTCCAGTGGCGAACAACGTGAGTGGGGGCCAGGGAAGCTGGCACAAATTTGTGCTTCTCTGGTTGTATTCTTCAGTCTGCAGAGCTAAAGCTGAATTTAGGCTTCAGTCTTTCATTTTCCTTCTCAGTTGGTTGTAATTCTACACTTGCTTTCTGATTTGTATTTCCCCTCTTTGTGTGTCTTTCTTTCTGCCTTGTTTTTTCATTTTCTCACCTGCTTCTTATCCAGCTGTGATGTGACACAGTTAGGAGACCATAGTTAATCAGAGCTCATCCTTGAGGCTAAAGGATGTTGCTACAGTGCTTATGTAGCTGCTGCTACTCAGAATATTTAAATTTTCTGCAGTGTTAGCATTACTATAAATCAGCTAGCCGGACAAATATAAGGAATCAAGATATTTTTGATGTGTGGATGGAAATAAATGAGGTTTCACATGTGCCTTTAGGTTGGATCACAGATGTTCATTTATAAGGTCATTCCTAATGCTATGGCATTTGACATCAGGGATTTATAATGTTAGAAAATGTTATAGGGTAGATTTTAAATCATCACACTTTACTGAAAACAATCAAATGCACATGCATTAATCTTAAAATCCAATTTTTGTTGCTGCAAGACATTTGCAACGTCTTTAAATTTACTGAATATGCCATTCAGTTTCCTATAGTCCCCTGCTCTTGTTTTTCCTGATGCACAGATGCCACAGACATATGGCAGCGAACAGTGAACAAAGAAGCTATGCCCAGTGACAGCTCAAATCTCACTGTGTCCTTCCTCCCAGTGAACAGACCCAAACACAGAGCTGAAACGATTGGGTTGGAAGGAGTGTGCATCAGAAGTCCTCTTCGAGTGCCTGCTGGATTCATTTGGTATTCTTTTCAATGTATGCATGACATGGCTAGACAGTGACAGTCCCCATAGTAATATTTTATTAATTTGCAAAGCTAATATTTAAATATGATATATTTTACATTATTTACATGCAATCATCTTCCTCTATTAATGTTATTATTTTATTTCTTGCCACATACCCACCCACATACCCATATATATATATATTCTATTCTATTCTATTGGCATTTAGCAGACACTTTTATCCAAAGCGACGTACATCAGAGAATAAAACAACACAATACACACATATATATATATATATATCCCATCTATATATATCTACAAGTATTTTTTCAAAACAAATCAATTTTTTGGGGGGTAAAAATACACATTTAAGTCATGTCCCTGCGTTCTCACTCAGTCCCGTTACCCTAAACCCTTTATCCTGATTACTACCCCATGCACAACACAAAGTAGCATCAGTTGGATCTTCTAAACTCTTTCATTAATTTTTTTGTATATTTGATAATAGTTAAAATACTATCAAACTGTTTTGTTACTTAAATGATGCATTAGTTATTGGTTTGTGAAACTTGACATTTCTGGTGAATGGATTATGCCTTGTCTCCTCATCACATTATTGATGTTATATTTGATGTTGTTGCCAATGCTATGTTAAAAACACGGTCCTGTTACTGATTTTATGAGTAAAACTGAGTACTGACAGTATTTACTGACAGGAGAGCATGGCTGTGAAGGCAAAGCTTCCAGAAAGAAATACTTGTATATTTTCTGAACAAAATATTCTGTTTAAAACTTATTTTACTGAAACCTCCTTTCTCACAACAAATTTTAATTTGGATAACAATGACAGGTTAACTTTGAGCTCTGAACAATTACATTTCTTTAAGGTGGTTGCAACAACCAGGAACATTGAAATTGAATCAGATCTTCCCCCCAATTTCTAAAAACTAAGCAAACTTATACTTTCAGGCTACTTCCCAACCCCGAAGAGAAGAGGTAAGGGACATTTAACAGATCACCCATTTTAATTACATTTTTCACAGATAATGAGATGAGGAAGACAAACAGATATAGTGATTATTTTATCCTTCTGCCATCAGGCTTTTAAATGGCAGTCGAACGGCTTGGTGTGACGTTTTATAGTTTTCTACTAATTAATAATATTAAATATACAGAAAAAAGTAAGCATTGTCATTACTTGCATTTTTACACACTTAAAACTTGAACCAAACAGAAATGATTCACAAGCTTTTTATATCTACAAATACAAATTAAAGTTCTCTTCACAGAGGAAGAATGACGAGTCCCCCTATCAACATCTCACTATGTTCAACCTTTCAGTAAATCAGTGTGCTTTCTTGCTTGCATTTATTTAATTAATATCTGTTTAACCCATTAAGCAATAATTAGTGATGGAACTACACATCACAGAGATTTTTTCCTGTGGGCTTGTCCTAATTTTTCAAGTACGGAATCACTGAACCTTTAGAAGAGCAAAAAATAGATTTTTTTTTGTTTTTTTGTTTGTCTGTACATGTGAAAACAGATGTACTCTGGTTTGGATGCTATGCAACTGGAATCATTCCCATGATACTTTTAATATCAGTTAAATACAAAGTAACCATGGAAACAGGAAACCGGCTCACAAGTAAAAGCAGCTGATGGTGCTTTCCAAAGCTGAAGTGATGTCTGGAATAAGTCACACACATTAGTAAAAGAGAATACGTCACAGATCTAGAGTAGCAGCAAAAATTAGAACAAGAAAGTGAGAAGTGATTTGCTCGGAAAAAATATGAACACGCCTGAAGGGATGATGAGGGCATGCAAACATACAGGTACAGTTCACATATGCATGGCCAGAACGGGCTAATGGCAAACCAAACCAAAGTGGAAACTTGAGAGAAGTTAATTTTGAACTATTTTGTAGTGAAGGATTGTACTTTTGCACGCTTTTGTACCACTGCTCTAAGTAAAAACAAAAAACAAAAAAAACTTGCTAAATTAACTAACCTGTTTGCTTCTTGTTTAGTCTGTTGATGTTTTCTCATCCTTACAAGTACAAATTCAGTTTGCCAGTCATAATTCACACTGAATATTAAGAAGTGCAAATGGATTTTACACATTGGTTTGGAATGTTCTGACTGGACACGAAGAGTTAAAGAGAGAGAACTGCACTTCAATAGATGGTCTAATACTGGACTTGATACTGATGATACCTCCTGATACCTCTTTTCTCATTCAGTGAGCTCTTGGTGGGCTGCACGGTGGCGCAGTTGGTTAGTCCTCACAGCAATAAGGTTGCCGGTTTGAGCCTCAGTTGGGGCAGGGGTGAGACCAGGAACCTTTCTGTGTGGAGTTTGCATGTTCTCCTCGTGTTAGCGTGGGTTCTCTCTGGGTACTCCGGCTTCCTCCCACAGTCCAAAGACATGCACCTCGGGGATAGGCTGATTGGAGACTCTAAATTGCCCATATAGTGTGTGTGTGCATGGTTGTTTGTCTGTGTGTGTGTTGGTCCTGTGATAGGTTGGCGACCTGTCCAGGGTGTATCCCGCCTCTCACCCATTGTGAGCTGGGATTGGCTCCAGCCCCCCTGCGACCCCGTTCAGGGAAAAGCGGTAGAAAATGGATGGATGGATGAGCTCTTGGTTCTGAGTTTCATATCATATTGACTATCAAGAGAGTTAAACTGTGTTACCTGGTTATCAACTTTTGTCAAACTACCACACCTCTTCTCTTCCTCTCCAGCATTCTGAGTTTTGTATTTATTTATCCAGTGGCTATTTTTTTTGCTAACAATTCATTCAACATTATGCTTTCTCTTTACTTGTCCGGAAAGCATAATTCAATATAAGTTTGTTTAAATTACAAATGACAAATGAAAAAGTTAGATACAACCTTCATGTTGTCAGATAAACACATACGCTATTGTACATCAGGACTTTACAGTGACTGAGTTCTAAGTGGAGATAA
Source organism: Pseudomugil gertrudae (assembly GCA_037177535.1). NCBI lineage: Eukaryota > Metazoa > Chordata > Actinopteri > Atheriniformes > Pseudomugilidae > Pseudomugil > Pseudomugil gertrudae. The sequence goes on along the minus strand of JBAMHV010000003.1, from coordinate 10,542,260 downwards.
TATTTTTATAACTGGATCAAACAGGAAAAATCTCAACCCAGTGAGCATTAACCACTAAACACTTTTACTACATGCTGAGAGGTGTTGAAACAATAATAAGTCTGAGTCATCTCTCTCACCTCCAGTGATAAAATTGGCAAAAGAATGGCTCTTTCTACAGCAACGGGAATGCCAGTATTTTGAGTTACATGTTATCACGGGTTTACACTTTGGACACAGTTGTAAACAAAAACAGTTGTGCTGGTGACCTCGGGACCTGTGACATTGAGGACAGAAAATACCAGGTATCACTGTGTTAAGCTGCTCCTTCCTGCAACTGTTTCAAGAACTGGATGGCGTATTAAGTTGCACTGTATTAAATTACACTCTTGTGGTGCAGTGATGACCACTGATTGTCCTGAGCCACCTTTTCCACTGAGCTGTCAGATGATGGAAAACACCGCTGTCCTCATCCTACTTCCTGTGATGGCAGTAGGTAAGCTGCCAAGAATCCCAAATGTCACTGGATGGCTTAAGAAATGACAGCTGCTTCTCCTTCTTGAATGTCCACTGCCACATTCAAAGAAGTGTTGAAATGGACAGAGTGACATTCGAAGCTCGATCTTTTTAGGATCCTCTCATCTCCTGCTTCTGGTTCCACCAAACTACTGTTTGTTTCCTGTCCTGCTGTGACCATGAATCTACATTCTGTAGGATACTAGTCTTCTTACTAGGCTAAACACCATGCTGTGTTTGACATTCATCATTTATTGATGGATTGTTCTTTAATTGCAGCAGGATAGAGCTTAGCTTTTCTGCTCTCACACTGACTGCTCCACAGGGAAGGCCCTCCTACTGATGGCACACACACTGCGAGCACGACTGTTGACTTAATGGTTGTGACACACAACCACAAAAATAACCTACAGGGTTGTTTTTCTTTTCATTTTCTTTAGATTTTCTAGCATTTTACTTTGTTTATAGCTTTTTCATTCTTGCTCAGAGCTGAAACCATTTGAGGGTATGGGGGCAGAAATGACATAATTAACCATGGTAGAGAAGTCAAAGGCAGCTTTGGGTAGCATGTGAGAAAGTGACGGCCCTGACCTGGATATACAAATGTATAAAGCCTACCACTGAAATTCATGTTCAAAATGTCCATATACTGTGTTTTAGGTGCTGATTCATTAGGGTAGCCATAGTTTAGCTGTTTTTGCATGTTATGTAATTGCTTTGAACTTTTCACTAGGCCTTTAAACGATTAGTTTTCTGAACCCTGCCTTGGAAACCTAAACTAATCCTTAAGGTGCTTATCTTTCCACCACAATACTCTGTTTCATTTACAGCCAGTCTCACAGGACAATCTCATTTTAATCTGTATCTGACATGGGATTAATTTGACTTCATATGCAGCTGCAGTTGTCTGTAGGTTAATTTTAGTAGCATGCGACAATCATTGCAGGACTACTGCTCACTGCGCAACAATCATAGTAGAAGAAGGCAGTTTCCAGGTGACTACTGGATATGTTGCTGAGAGTGGGCTCCATGTGTTCCTGCAAATTATACTAAACTCTGTGTGAAATGTGACCTAGATACATAAAGCAACAAACTGCAAAACTGTGGGTTTGAGTCTGGTTATAGAAACCATGTTTTTATTTGTTTGGATATATTGTCAGTTTGAGGGTGTTTCTGTCTTTATGAATAGTCACTTTTCTTGAAAGGAAACAACATGCTGAGTCTGGATGACTTGCAGACAACAGGAAGCTAAATAAAATGTTTAGCTGTAATTCCCCTACCAGCCTGGGCTGAAGAAACCAGGTACATAATAACAACCTCAACAGTACGCATAATACTAAAGGATGTTTTCCAGTGATGGCGGTTAGACAGTGTAGGGGAGGATGTTCTTGGAAGAAAATCTTCCAATTAGGTGTCTATACCATCATGTTTGTATACCCAATCTCTAAACAATTAGTTGGTAATTAACCTAATTAACTCTAAGACATTTTAGAATTTCAAAATGATAATCTTTTCCAGTTTTTCTTTAAATAAATGGTAGCAATCATTTAAAAAAAAGGAAAAAATGTTTTTTTTTTACTTAGTTGATCTTTCCTGTTAACTACTTTCAAAATTTAAAAAAAATGCAGGAGATCACCTGATGGAGACTACAATGACAGCCTGAGGACATGTGAGGAAGATAAATCTTGATGCTGCACCACAGATAAGGTCACTTAACCTTTGAGCTCTGGCTTATTTGATTCTCATGTTACATGTACATACTTTTAACACCTTCCTTATGAGTCATGTTGTAAGGACTGGAAAATCAATGTGTGTAAGCAGCTGTAGAATAAGCAGCACTCTGCACATTCCTCATGAAGACACTGTATCAAATTGTTCCCTAAAGGTTCTGAAGGAAAAAGTAGAGCAGAGTGAAAGAATGTGAAGAGTTTTATGCAATTCTAAAGTCTGCACATTGAGGGCTACATATTACTTGTGAGATAAGGATCCATCAATAAAATGATATTGGGTTCTTCGGACATAATATGTCATTTTTGTCCCATAATGCATTTGCAGCCTTACTGAGTCCTGTTTTATTAGAAAAAGGGGTTATTAAATGTAATTTTTCAATCCACTGAAAGGTTAATTTAAAATGAAATGGTGGTCAATTTTAAACCATCTGTAACTATAGATGCATAGTTTGTATTTGTGCTGCAGGAGCTTCCACAGCAAGATTTTCTGCTCCTCTGCTGCATTCCATTTTAACTCAGTTGTCCACTATCTTTACACCCTGTCTTTAACCTAATTGTTGGATCATGGTTGCATTTGGATTCTACAGTCAGTCACGATGCACATAAATAGTATAGGATATAAAGATCAACAAAAATATAAGAGAAAACAGCTGTTGATGCATTTTAGACATTACTTAGATGTAATGCTGTTACATAAGTTTACATCTGATATGTTCCCATTTTGTTTTTTCACTGAAACATCTGCAGCATGTTTAAGCAAATGGATGGAAACATTATCTTAATATTTACTAAATTCATTAAGGGAAAACATTCCAAATTAAATCATACATTACATTCCAATATTAGATAGTTAAGTTGTAATGCATTTACTAAAATAAAACAATGCATGAAGAACTTATAATTGGAAAAATGCTAGGAGACATGTCATTAAAAATACTTCATTTAATGGGTCATTCCATCGAATGGGTGCCATTTCCACGGAATACATGGTTCAGTCCTGTTACTGATACAAGTGATCAGTTGTATACTGTTACTGATACTCAGTTGTTTTACTCATAAAATGAGTAACAGAACTGGAGATAACAGGATTGAGTTTTCATGAACTTGTTCATTTCTGGTGCTTCAGATAGTTGTTGATTTAGTCTGCCTGCATGCAGGGGGGTCATTAGATGCCTTATTTTTGGGTTTAGGTACAGGTGAAGTAGATTTGTGTTCTCTATCCACTTTCCCTTTTTTTTGTTCTGTCTGGTCAAGTCCAGCAAAACTATTTAAAGTCTGTAACATAAACTTGGTTTTCTGTAAAAATAGACAAAGAAAGAAAGAATTCTGATTTCCAAGCAGATCTTTAATGGGTTCAAATCTCTTGAAACTTCTGCCCAGCACAACATAGCGCCCAGACTATCATTCTGCTTGCTATAATGCTGGACAAAACAAAAAAGCACCATGAGAAGTGAGAAAACATACATAAGCAATGGTATATTTTATGATGATCTTTATCAATTGTTATTAATTTTACATTATTATCACAACTAAGAAAAGTTTGTTCAGAACATAAAGAAGCTGTTTAACAGCTGTTTTGCAATAACTGAAGTGAAGCTGATCTAATCCTAAATTCAGCACTAATGTGACAAGGAGACTATAAGGTCTTCTTCACTCAGCAAACACGTCCTGTCCTGACAAATTGTTCAAATGACTCTGGGGATCACTTATGCAGATTTGGCATCTGCACAACTACCCACTGCAACAGAATAGCCACAATAACAGTCAGTGACAATGATTTTGTCACCTTCAGTGTGAGCTAGTGGAAATAAAAATTTGTCAAATTTATTTTTTGTGCAAAAGCAACTAATATACTGACAGAAAACGGCCATTGCATATGTTTTATACTGTTTTTAACATACCATTTAGCAAGAAAATCGTTGCTATGTGTCCATTTAACTATGATGTAATATTACAACAATGAAGAAAAAATAGGTCTACTACAAGTGAATGACTAATACAGACACAAACATTACTCACCTTGCAGAAGCAACAATGGCAAATGGACATGAGTAAGTATATCTGAAAGTAAAATGGACTTGATGACAGAAATTGTATCCACGATGATGTGGGGTTAAATAGAAAAAGTGACCACACTGTTATTTGGCAGTATTGTTTCCTTTTTACTTTAGCAATTTGCTGTTAGAGATTAGATTAGAATTAGTGCTGCTTTGAAACATGACTTTAATTACCAGCAGTAGAAAAACAGACCAGGTGTCAACAGGTCAACAAAGCAGCAGAGCACAGCAACAAACAATAAGCATTAATCAAGTGTGCTATTATTTTGACAGTATATGAGAAGTAATTTGGAGTGTATGTCTGTCTAGAATAGGTAAGACTGAATACTGTAGTGACTGCTGATGGGCAGGATACACAACACATAAATCACATAAACCTAACGAAAATGTAAAAAGATGATAAGATATCCAAGACCATCTGCAAAATATTGTTTTAAAAATACGTGTCTCATTTAAACCTCCTGCTATAATGATTTATAATATGTATGTTATTGTCAACAGCTATACAAATACAAACACAAATACACAGTGATATCCTTTGAAGCCTTTTGAGAAAAGTGGAATATTGATATTTTTCATGGACAAAACATTGAGATTAGTATTTGTATGAAAACGATGAATTATTTCCGTTTTTTCAGTCAGAAGTTTTAGGCTGTAACACAGTCATTCCTCCAAAAGAGGAATTATCATAGAGAAGTAAAATTAATGTGTTTTGAGAAAACATTCAGTCACTTTACCTTTTACTGTTTATTATTATATACAAGATTCAGTTTTTAATGTTTTAACTATCAGACTAATTAACAGATTTATTTAAGTTGTTCCCTCATCAATATATGCAAAGAATATAAAACTGATTATAAATAAACAACAGATCTGTTCCATGTCAGATTATTTTATTTAATGTTTTAAATATGTAAAGCACTTTGTGTATGAAATGTGCTATACAAATAAAGTTTGACTTGATTTGATGTCGCTGTGTGCCCTCTTATTAGTATACAAATAATGTAGAACAGGGGTGTCTAAAGTCAGTCCTCGAGGGTCACTGTCCTGAAGATTTTTGATGTATCCTTGTTCCAACACACCTGGCTTACATTATAATGAACACAAAAGCCACTAAAGTTCAGCATAACAACTGATTAACTTGAGTCAGCTGTGTTGGACCATGAATACATGGAAAACCTGCAGGATTGTGGTCCACGAGGACTGACTATGAACACCGGGTGTAGAAATATGGAAATATGCTACGTTGACTTGATAAGAAAATGAAACAAAAAAACATTGGAATTCTTTCTGAGATGCCAAATGCATTTTAGAATTTGTAGTTTTCAAGGGATCTGAAACATTTCTACTGCATTGATGTATTAACAATTTTCAAAATAACACTTCCTTACCTCAGAGCATACCTCAAGAATCGACTGGTAACTGAATTAGCTATGACAAAGCAAACTGGCTGGAATTGGCAGCTGACAGATAGCTACAAAGTAAAAGTCCAGTTTTGTCCAAGAGTGTTTGTTTGTTGCTTTAAGACAAAAAAAAAAAAAAAGAAAAATCTAATTGTGCTTACCTGTAACAGGATACCTTATTTTGGAAAGTAACTACACATTCTAATTAAATTGTATTTTGAATGAACTTTGTTTCCATGTGGACACATGGTACCCACAATACATCAATTTTACACATACATTTTCTCGAAGGAGATGACATCCCATGAATATCACCCCACGATCAAAATAAGCCATGCTTAAGAAATACAGAATGCAAACGATATATCTCAGACTGTATGAACATAAGTTAAAATAAGATTAAAATATTGTTCCAAATATTTTAGGACCTATTATCGCACTCCATAATCTGCCTATTTATATGAAAGCAGACTACCTGCAAACTTCATTCTCCACTAAGCTTAAATTTCCCTGACATCTGTTTAAAGAACATAAAATAACGGTCTTTCCCAAAACCTCCTTACCCAAAAACCCGACTAAACAGAATGGATTTAGTGCTTTAGCAATTTTATTACTTCAAGCTCATGCTAATAACAGTGTCTCTGGTAATAAATCATAGAATGTTCTGAATATTTCTGTTTCTATTTTAATTCCATTTCTGTTGTTTTTCATCAACACTTTGTTCCCCTAAGACCTCGTTCATACCACATGATTTTTTATATGTATTCCCTCATGTAATTCCAAAGAACTGGAATAGGTTTCATTTTGTTTTTCAAAGAATTTAAATATTCATATTCTCCTTTTAAGTTAAGTTAAATTCACTTTTTGCACTAATAATTTACAACCAACACACAGCATAATTAAAATGGATATTTTTTAGATTTGTAAGCAGAACCAGTAATAATTTTCCTTTGCAGTATAGGAAGTGACATCATATGTTGACAGCGTGGTTCAGGCACGCCCCCCTGAAAAGGAGAGGGGAGAGGGCATGAGATAAACCGTGTTAGATTCAGAGGCAGACATTGGATTGGCATGGCTGTGTGCAGCTCAGCACTGCAACCTACATACACAAGGCTCCTGCCTGGACATTTGGATTTTCTGTCACGCAGCCTTGAAACAGTGCTGGACAGAGGAACACTGAGCTGTGCTGTGCTTTTACAGCATGTTGCAGGGCATTGGAAGATAAAAAAGGGAATTTAAGGGGGTGGGAGGCAACATCACTACACACTTGAGCGATGCTCTGAGAGCATCACTCTTTCTTTTGAGACCGACAGGAATTTCTGCACAGAGACCTCGGACTAATGGAGGAATGTAACGACGTTACTCTTTGCGTGTCATGCTTGAATCACAGCTTCATATATCCTTTTGTCTCAGAGTCCTCTTTGTCTTTGTCTGTTACTGCCGCCAGACCATCTGTGGGGTTGTGTGGTGGACACAGCTTCTTCCACAATCCCCCTCTCCCTTCTCTCTATCCCCCAATTCTCTTCACTCCAAACTCACTCGTTTCTATTTACCTCCTATAATCTACCCTCCCCTCTGTGTTCAACTCGGTGTTTCTCACTGCTTACTGCCTCCCTCTTTCTGCTCATTCAAAACAGGCACGCTGCTGTTGTACCTTCTTAGCTTGTTACATGATCTCTTGAAACACTGTTTTTGCTGCCTCTCTGTCGTCTCACGATTTCTGAGCCCTTCTAGAAATCCATCTCCATAACGTCAGGATGTTCATTCAAGAGGATTGATTCTCTCTACCCCCATCACTCATCCCTTCCCCTCCCTTGTCCCGATCTCCTGCCCTCTGACCCTGACCCTCTTGTTATCCCCTCCCCACCTTACCCTTTTTTGTCCTTAACCTAAGCCTTTTCTCCCCTAACTCTTTTCACCCTCTTGACCATGTTGCCATGTGTCTGCTGGCTTCAACCTATCCTCATCTTGCTGTCCTCTGTCTTATGGACCCGGGGGGAAAACTGCCCAGCAACCTGCCTATGCCCAGATCCTCACACTGTGGACTGCAGCGGGCGTGGGTTGACTCGCCTACCCGATGAGATTCCTTTGGATGTCCGCAGGCTATTGCTGGCTGACAACTGGATACCCCGCATCCCCTCAGATTTCCTGGTTCTGTATAGTGACTTGGTCTACTTGGATCTCCGGAACAACTCCCTCTCTCACATAGAACCTGGGACCCTCAGCACATCCTCCAGGCTGGTCTTCCTGGACCTGGGTAGCAACAATCTAACTGAAATCCCAAAGGGCACTTTTGGGGAGTCCCGGAGCTTGATCAAGTTACGACTGGGAAACAACCCATATCTGAGCATGGTGAGTGAGGATGCTTTCCTGGGCCTCACCTCTCTACGAGAACTTGAGCTGGAACGTAATGCACTATCTACCTTAAAGGTGGGGGCACTCAGTCAGTTGCCCTCCCTGCGGGTGGTGAGACTCGAGGGTAACCCTTGGTTATGCAATTGTAACTTTGCCAGCCTTTTTGAATGGCTGATGGAAAACAGTCACAAGCTTCCAAATGGTAAGTAATGACAGCTGAGACATTTGTTCTTTCTATGTGCTTGACCCAAATAAATCCAAGTACAACATTGAGCAGTAATATGGCAAATCCATTGCCTAATACTTCTACAGTCTACTTGTGTTTTCCCCATAGGAGAGGAAACCCCCCTCCCTTTCCCTTGTTCTAATTTTGTCTATTTCTTTCTCCACCCCCACAAACCATAATGAGTGCGACTGTGTGTAATCTGAGACAATACCACTTGTTTGAAAGTGACAGGCATGCTTTATTAATAAATTAAATCAATTGCATAATGTACTAACTCCAAATTCAGCAATTATCAATACCCTAAAGAGAAATAAAAAAATCCAATATGTGTACCTCTATGTTGACCATTTGCAAGACTAATCAATTTGTGGATTTTATTGATATAAATTGAACTGAAGAAGCAATATGAAAATGGAATGACCTTTTTTTTTAATTCTTTTTCACACCAGTAGGAATGTTGCCTTTTTGTCAATTTGTATGTTTTCTTACTTTATCCATGTGGGTTTTAAGGCTCACACACACTCCATCTACCACTGTGATCTAGCTAGGAGGGTTGTGTTATATAACAGGATGGATATTTTGGTGGTTTTACAAAGCAATCTGCACGGAAGCTTATTTGGGAAACAAAATAAGACAAAGGGGAGTCACCATGTTCCTTCAGCAGTATTAATTAAACTGTTGTTAAAATCTGTTGGATTTAAAAAATGTGGTTACACGTAATTTCCAGCAAAATATCAGGACATTCAAATCCCTAAGATAAATGTTTATTTCAAATTTAGCTTAGTAGAATAAATACAGAATATTATAAATATACCAGGAGTAATTTAGTTCTGGATAAATGTAGTTTTTGACTGTTATTTGTTCAGAAGCAGACATTTACCTTTGACTTAAGATAAACCATTTTTAAAAGACTATTTCTGTCCTTTTAAAAAGACACAGACAGCAGTTATCTCATGAGTGCAGGCTAGGACACTGGAGCAAAGAAGCAAAACTAAGTAGATCTGACAGTTCAGCCACACATGACTCCTAACTCGTGCTATTATAATGTGTAGATTAGAGAATGGGTTTTAGATGTGCTATGAATTTTATTATTGAAAAATATTAGCTATGAATTTGCCATCAAATGTTGGAATCTTCAGATGGATTTGGATGTAAAATAGTAAATTTTACATCACTGTTTTTATATTCAGCCTTAACCAGGATAAACTAACAAAAAGTATTTGTAAGTATGTTTTATATGTAGTGAAATATTTGTAATGAGTACAAAGAAATTGTAAAGTCAGGTTGGTGATCAATCTTGTGGAAATGTATATGTCATAATGTTATTAAACATTTGGGTAGCATTTCTACCTATGCAATTTAAGATCAAAATCTTTCATGGATTCTGATTGGATCTGTCTTACAAAAGCTTTTCAGCTACTCCTGAAAACTGCCTGGGCACTGCCTTATTGTTGCAAAGTGCTGACAAGTCATAAAAGGAAACTCTCTATACATTTAGGCCATGGTGTTCTGTGTGACCAATTTTGCCCTCACTGTCCTCTCACATCTTTTGTCATCCAACCCAAAGCAGACAAGTTTGGGTCTGTGCAGAAGCAAAGCTGGTAAGATGGCTGACTTCTCAGTTCCTCAAGCAAGATGTTGGAAAGGGATTAATCACAACTTCCAAGTGTTGTCCATTTAAAATTATAATGAATTACATTAGCAATGTTGGCAAGGTAGACATAAACAACTAAAAAAGGAAGGCAAAGGCCTGGCCAAGCTGCTAGCATGAATGCCAATTGGCACCAAAGTATATGCAACATCAAATTGTGTTAGTATTGGCCATCTCACCTCATATGTGTCTCTTACTACCCCATCAGAGTTTGCTTTATGACTCAAGATACAAGCCTGTCAGCATTAACTACACACAGAGCCATGCTTTGTTTAAACAAATGGGAAAGGAATGAAAAGATTGTCCCATATTTTGCATAATTTATGCATAAATTATCCTTTTTTTTTAAAAAAAGCAAAATTTTATTTTTGTATTTGGGTAAAATGTCTTTGGAATCTGTGTTTACTGATAATGACACAGAAAAATGGGAGTAAAAAGTAAAAAGCAAAAAAAGGATGCAGACAATTTGTCCCACTGCATACATTTTGTCTTGCATTTTTGTGGGTCTTCTGCCAGATTTACAAATTTAAAAAGGCCGGTACTGCCCATACACAATTTTGAGGTGTCTCCCCCCCCCCCCCCCCCCTTTTTTTAACAGGGGAATTTGTCCACATTGGTAGAACTTCATGCCAAGTCTTAAATTTGATTGCAATATATAAATCTAACCAACATTAGACAAACACAAACCAACCAACACAATATTCGTTAAAAATCTTTCATGCTCTGACAGAGTGCTAAACATTAAAAGAGAAGAGCAGCTTATGCTGAGTTGGATTTGCAAACATGGCTGGTTCACACATACGGGCATCTTACTGCCAGACCTAATTAACATGATGACAGAACTCTAGATTGTGGAAAAATGCTATGACCTATTCTCTGGCATACTGTATTTGAAGTGCTTACACAATAACAGATGGACAGTCATTAGGGAATGAGCTTGACTTTATGAGCTTTCCAATATGTTTCAACAACCAAAATCGTCAGTGTGGCTCATTGTACAAAAATTGTGTTTCTTTTTTTTCTTTTTATCTGTGTGGGTGTTGCATTCTGCATTACATTTGACCAAAATTGAAAAAAAAATATAAAAAATTTGGTTCAGTTTTGTAAAAGTGCATCTGTTAAAGCCAAGAAGACAACTGGAATTAAAATTGGTTTTCCATTTCAAAATTCCAGATTACATACTGTAATTTGCAATGAGTTACAATCAATATACTTACTGTATAACCCAGTTGCGTCTGAAGTAGCTGAAGTTGTATTTTTAAAGCCAATTTGATTTAATTCTGGACTGCACAGTAAATTGATGTTAAACTCCACCATCTCAGGTTAAATATATTATTATATCTTTAATAAGATATATCTTGTCTAAGATATAAAAACATCATTGGATATAAAGGCACATCAAAAAATTGGGGTGTTGGAACTGCAACTTTGTAACAGAAGCTGCCATTTGTGAGACCGGTGTAAAGCTGAAGCACTACGTATTAATTAATGTATAAAGTATATATGTGTGAAAAAATGCCAAAGAATATAAAATTGATTATATACTAAAAAACTATTTTAGTAGTATAATTGTAGTATAATAGTTTACTATAATAGTTTTCTTTTAAATAAGTCTGTTGTTTTAAGGTTTCAGAAAATCTTTATGGCTTTCTCTCTCAATCCCTGCATAATGTAGCAGCTGCAGAGCCCAGGTTGTAAATCCAATTCCCAATTCATTTCATACATCTTGATTTCCCCTACGATTTTTAGTTCATGATGGAGCAGACATTTCTATTTGCATTACTTTGATTAATGCGGGTCAGAAAGATAAGTGGTAGAAAAATCCATGATATACTACAATATATAAGTTGAGAAAAAGAAATCAGATGATTACAAGAGGTCTTTTATATACATATATATATA
>JBAMHV010000003.1:10516051-10528955 GCA_037177535.1 Pseudomugil gertrudae | reverse complement strand
ATATATATGTGTATATATATGTGTGTGTGTGTGTATTCTATAATGCGTCACTAGATGGCTGCAAATTGTGGTAGCTCTGTGTTAAATCTTGTGATTCTTGAACATAGGCATCTTTTCTTAAGACATTAGCTGTCAATTTGGGTTTGTCTAAGATGATTTTTCATGCTGGTCAGAGACTCTGGTACACAGGAGCTTTTCTGCATATCATTTGCTCTTTCAAGACTTGTTATGGCGAGTCTCCATGGCAAGACCTGTTTACCCCCGGAATCAAATGATAATGATAAATATATTGATAGAAATAATGAAATAACACTTCAAATCCTAATGGAATTACCAAGACATGGCTGCATGAACACATTCCAGACTATAATGCATCTGTACACGGCATCAAGACATTTCGTGCAGACCACAATCCATCATTCAGCAGTAACCTATCATAAGAAGGATTATTAAAACCTGGTCTAATGATGCTGAAGATGCTCTGAGAGGATGCTTTAAGGCTACAGGCTGGAATGTCCTCTGTGAACCTCATGGAGATGACATCAACACCTTCACTGAGTGTGTGACAGATTATATAAACTTCTATATGGACAGCATCATCCCAACAAGAGCAATGAGGTGCTTCCCCATCCCAGTAACAAACCCTGAATCACCAGTAACCTAAAGAAGCTGCTGTATATTTGAATTTCCCTCTGGGATTAATAAAGTATTTTTTATTTCATTCATTCATTTAATTTCATATGTATATGAAGCTTGACAGCTTTAATAATTAGGTTTTCTTCGTTTAAATATAGTGATGAGTCAACTAGCATCCATCTTTTAACATTTTTTGTTGTCACCAATCAGGTTCATGAATGTTTCAATCCAAGGATGATTGTAAACATGATCCACTGATGTCTCCAGTGCTCTTGGGTTAAGGATGAACAAAGGCCATGTTTAATTCAGACTGACACAGTTCTATGGCACATTGGCCATGGTAATTGGAGCTAGAGTTGCCTACAGGCAGGGCAGGCCAGTTTCTCATGGAATATGGGAGGCCCACTGTGGCTTTGCTATCAACACTAGTCATGACCTGAACAGTTTTCCTACAAAGTAGCAGTTCATATGATAGCTTGGCAAAGGCTGAATTTTCCTTCACAGCCTATCAAGTTGCTTCTTGATGACCTGTTATCACACTGCACACACAGCCCCCAAAAATGTGACTCCATTGACCAGCTCCTTCCTAGTAAGCACATTATGCCACACTGCTCTATACTCTTGCTATCTTTATCACCCATGGGTATGCGATGAAAATATATCTGTTCCATTAACACAGGCTGACAGCTTGTTTTATCTTGGCCTGATTTGATGTTTATTTAAAGTTGGGATGAGAGAGAGAGATAGCATTGGCAAGGGAAGGGAGAGTGGGAAAAGGTGGACAGAATTACAGAAAGTGATAGCATCAGAAGCTGGGAGGGATAATCTGCCAGTGTCAGAAATAAAAGGCAAAAAGCCATTTGCATTATGTCACTGATATTGTGCAGCAGCATCCCTGAATAACAATTCTTTTGGTTTATTTCTGTTGATGAAACAATATATATATATATATTAAGTTGTATAAGCATATGGTACAACACACACTGAAAGAAACAGTCAGTTAAGCAAACATTAGTTATTGGTTATTACCTATCATCTCTTTTATCTGAGAATAAACTATTAGTTTTTGTTTACACTGTTCATTTTGTACATTATTTATACAAATTTTGTTCTCATCACACCACTAAAGGCCTCCTCAAACATTAATCTCACCATTTTTCTTCCAGAATTTGGTCAACTTGTCTCACAAATAATTGCATTATTGCACTGTGTTTCAATTGAGAATAGGACTAGAGTGGCATATAGTTCTGGTTTAAGAACTTAGGAATGGGTCAATAATGAAAATCATTAATACAAGTTAAACTGTTGATGTGCAGTTATGCCAGGACACCAGTGATTCAACAATAAATAAATTCTAATTCCTGCATGGGTCTGCAGATGGTGAAGCGTTTGGTGCAGAGATCAATCTGGACAGACAGTGTGGTGTTGAGGGAGAAAGGAGAAACAAGCCTCCGATATCAGCCTGCCACAGTAAGGTAGATCAATCACAGCTAAGACAGGAGACAGCATGTCCTGTTGACTGGCTGTAATCCTAAATGTAATCCATCAACCATCTGAGCTGTCTGTACAGTAACAAACATCTGTAACGTGTGTGTGGGCAGACAAACTTGATAGTGTGGACATTCTATGTGTTGCGTTAATAGACATTCACTTGAACTACAGCCACAGCTTTGGTGATCACAGAGGTGTTTGTGTCATTTAAGAGCTGCAGAAATTGCATCAAATCACTGTATCCACAAACAAGACTCACATTCAGAAAATGCAGGTATGACTCAGCTGAATTGTAGCCTTATTGAGTGATGTTTGCAGTATGAAAGGAATTATCCCTTCTTTCTTTCTTTGTTCATTCACTCTATCCAGTTGACCTGTTAAGTTAAACAACAAAAAATAACCTATTTATTGGTCAATCAGTACCATCTGGGTTGCATCTTCTTTTCACAGAACACATAGCTCTATGGCCAGGGGCGGCTGGTATAAGTGGGCTAATAGGGCTTAGCCCTCCCTGGATGTCTCAGAAAAGATTAAAAATAATACATTAATGAATATTTAAAAAAAAACTGTGAAAAAGTTGTTCTAATTCTTGATTAACCAACAATACCTAGAGCAAAACTAATAACAACTCAGTGCAAAATTTAAACAAAAAACACTTAATCGTTTATAAATGGGCTAATCATTTACAGTCCAAGCGGATCAATACAGTTTCACTGGACTCTGCGTGATTGACAGGTAGTGTGATATGCCCCCTTCATTTGCTTCTCGTTTGGGCTAAATCTGTGCAGCCCCAGCGGGTGAATTTCGACCAATGACGGATGACTTGATGTGAGTGAAAGAGATCTGTGGAGCTGAACTCGAAGCAATGGCTGTAACAGTGGAAATCCACGCCGGTCACAGAGGTCTGACTGCCCGTCTGTAAAAACTCAGTGCTGCAGCATCATGATCGAACAGTCAAAAGCTCGCTTTGAGAAAGCCTGACACCTAATGTTGTTTGAACTGATAAATTCAGAGCTGTTTTCACAGTTTAAGGCCAGTTTCCCCCAAAACAACTGGATGTCGCATGTGAATGTTTCCCAATGATCTGCGAAAAGAAACTAAAGGTGAACTGATCTTATAGGGTGACCTAAATCTTGTATATTGTAATGGGACACTTTTATGTTAAAAAGTGGTTCGTTTGGCTCAAAAATATATGTTAACCCTCCCACTCAGTGTGACCACAAGCCGTCACTGTCTATGGCCCTAAAAAGAGGTAGTGGTGGGCAGTTTCATCCAAATATTTAAAATATTAATACTTATGTTGATAATGATATTAATCAAAGATGGTGTGATAACATTTATTTTTGCATTTTATGCATTTATTTATTTTTGTAATTATTGAAAACTATTTGAATTTTCATAAACAAGTAGGATAAAGTTGTTTTTGGCAGATCAGGTTTACTTTTGTGCAAAGCACTTACAAATGGGCAAAATCAGCTTCACTTGATTTTAAAAATGGCACCAGTAATAGCTTGTGGACTGTAAGAGTTGAAAACTTTCACAAACTTTACAATAAGGAGTACAAAGTGGTTTTTGATGGGTTTAGTTTATCTAAGTCACAAAGCACAAACCACTCAAAGATCATCTTCTGTTGCAAGGATAATGTCAAATTCTCTTTTTTATGACATGAGTAGCCACTTTGTTGTTTAAGCCTTGTGTTGAAAAAATATTTAATGCTGACATCCCTTTAAAAATATAGTTTTTGAATCGGCATTGACAATACTAGCCATTTATCTGCATGGTATCAGATTGAAACCAAACCTTGCAGTGTTGTACACCTCTTTTAGTGAGGTGAAATCAGTCTGGCTCTCCTTGAATTATCTAGCTAGACTGAGGTCAGCATTGGCTGTTCTGGAATAAGCATAACATATTTTTAGTCTTTGGCTTTATTACAGCTGAAACACACACTAACTTTATGCAGTTCTACAATGGACTTGGACTAAGGTTCACCATCACCACAGAACCATCTACAAGAGGCGTTCGTGACACATAATAAACATTTTGGATCATGAGAGCAAACATGAGCAAAAACAATCCTAATTGTAAACAAACACTGAATGTGTAATATACTGTAGCAAAAAATGACATAAGGTCATGCAGTGTTTGAACACTCAAGGGCTTATTAGTGATGAGTGATTATTTATGGCCTGGTTAGTGGTGTCCAGTGTTGGGCATATTACTTTAAAAGGTAATTAGTTATAGTTACAAATTACTTTTGCCAAAAAGTAATTAAGTTAGTAATTCAGTTACTATGCAGTAAAAGTAATTAGTTACCCAGCAAAATAACTGACATTATTGTTCCAATGTGCTATTACATATAATATTAAATATAATATCCATTAGATGTATCTATAGTAACCAAATGAAAAATAACAAAAACAAAACTAGATAAGTGTTTTTAAAACATTTGTTTTTTTTTTAACTCAGATTGCAGCCACTCATATGCATAGAAATAAAATATCCAAAAAATAAGTATTGAAAATAAAATTAAATTTGTATTCAAGTGCAAAACCTGTACACACTGATACACACTGTAAACTTGGGTAAAAAAAGGGCTTATCTAGCCATAGCCTGCATCTATCTTTGGGTTTGTAGTAGCAAGTGTTTTGTTCAGATGTGTTGGTGTGAGGTGCTTTATAAGGTTTGAGTTGCTTGAGGCAGACGTGGATAAAATCTTTTTCCTGGGCATAAGGTAGGCTACATGTAACATAAATATTCTTGTCTTTAATTTCACTCATGAAGTAGTCTCGCTACGTCCAGTTCGAAAACGCTACTTTGGAATCTCGGAAACTTTGGATTGTTTGTAGCGTGCAGTGAGTGAAACAGCAGTCAAAGCCCACTTAGGACAGGAGGGCCATCCTAAAGCACTCACAAGGTTGAAGTCAGTCTCACAGGCGGATCCGGCTGCAGTCAGAGGAGCAGAGACAACACCTAAGTGGAGCACTCACGGTATCCGCCCACCCAGCCCATTCAGCCAATCATCATTGCATTTGCAAGCGTGTGATCAATCATCACAGACTCCTGCTCTAGTAACGCAAAGCTTTATATAGTTAGTAACGGTAACAGCGTTGTAACGATGGGAAATGTAATTAGATTACTCCATTACTATAAAAATAACGCAGTTAGTAAGGCCGTTATACTTAATCGCCAGTATTCCCAACACTGGTGATGTCATGGTGTACTGTATATAAAATTAAGCTCTGCTGTGACCTTAAATTTTTTCTCTTTGGCTCCAATGACAATCATCTCAGTTTTATTTTTGTTGAGCTGAAGAACTAGTGACTGGTAGTGTCATTTGCATAGCTATGGTAACTAATGTTGTTTTTGATGACATGTTGCAGTGGGAGCAGGTAGAAGATGGAACTCCATAGGTAATCCTTGTCTGCTCATATACAAAGTTACATATTGACTAAAAGTACTTCCTGTTCTATAAGTACATTTCAAAGCAAATTAGTACAATGCCAGAGAGGCAAACCACGCTCTCCAGTTGTTGGAAATATTGTGGTCCAGTGTAGCACTGAGGTCCAGTAAAACTAAGACAGATGTTTTTCCATCACCTGTATGCAAATATAATTAATTACTTTGGTCCCAGCAATCTCAACTCTGTGATGCTGTCTAAAACCCAACTGGAGGACATATCTGTTAAAACATATTTAGTTGTTGAAAAACCTTAGTCAGAAATGGAAGATTTGAGATTGCCCTGTAGTTCTTCCTTTTTAGCAGAGGTTTGATAACAGCCTCTTTTCAGTGGCTCTGGGAAGAGGCCTGACATTGAAGACAAGTTTACAATCTGTAAGAGTTCTGGCTCCATGGTTTTTGAAAAAACTATCAACAGGACGTACAAACAGAAAGGGGGGTTCAGCTGACCTAAAACTGGTTTTCAGTGGACACAGTATATTTCCTGAATTTGGTATTGATAAACCAATGTTACAACCCCTTTTTCAGACTAGACCAGTACTAAAACTCCAAGATAATATTCCCATGATCTAAATCTTGTTTTTAAAATCTTTCTAAATCTTGTGTTTTTAAACCAAAATACCCAAGTTCAATAAATAACAAAAGGTGTCCACAGTCAGGTTATCTAACTGGTTAACAAAAATAAATTACTCAAATACAGTTAACAAAAGATGTCCTCCCAACAAGGTTATGTTTTACAGTTACAATTAATATTATCAATTATCTATGTACAAATTTACTATTTACAACTACAAATAATTATGTAAAAAACACAATGAGTCTCTTGAGGATATATACTAAAGTTAAACAAACAAAACAAATGGCTACACACAAAAATGTGAGAGCTTCTTATTTTCAATTAACTCAAAAGCACAACTTTGCACAAAATAAACAAAGGGAAATCTAAATTATTAAACTAAACCACAAGGGTATTCTAAATGTCAATCACCAATTCTTAAAAGTTCTCCAAATCACAAGCCAAAATCAAACCAACGCCATCACTCCTAGAGTCAAACTGATCCAAGAGGACACAGCTGCCTAGATTGACGGTCCTTCCTCCTTTTTAAAAGTCCAAAGTCTTCACTGATTGGCTGGAAAGGAGAAAGTGGTGGTGTGGTGGTGTATCCAGTGGGTGACAGGCAAATTAATGCTATAGAGCTTTATTATTATACCTTTCAGACAGCAATCTTTACAGTAGAATTTAATTTTAATATATATAATTTTTATTTTTAAATTTTTAAAAAATTTTTATTTATTTATTTTTTATTAAATGGTAGCATACATCCTGGTACACACTCCTTACCAGTTGGTGACAGGAATGCACCAATAAGTAGTTTGCCAACCGCCAAAGAACAAGAAGAAGAAGTGGGTGACAGTCCTGACAGGGGGTAAACGATGACAGGTGTATCCAGGTAACAGGTGAGAGGAATCATGGAGGTGATGTGCTGTTCTCATGAGGTCCTGGAAGAAGTTGTAGCTTTATAGTCTTTTTCAACACATCCTCAAGCCAAAGGCTTTGGGGATGTGACAACCAACTACTTATATCTACTACTACGATATCTTATATCTACTTATCTAATATTCAAGCACTACTGAGAGTTTATCAGCATGTTGATTGTAGTAAATAAGAACCAGACATTATGACAGTTTTTAGTAATAACATTAGAGAACAAATCTTTATTGCATTTCTCAGTTGTTATTGCAGCCATTTGAACCAGAAGATTTGGTTTTCTCCATCTGTGCTCAGCTTTCCAACACTCTTTTTTTTTTGTTTTTCACCAGTGTGGAGTTTCTCCATGGAGACTTTTGTTTCTTCCTGAGACAATCTTCACTTTAACAGGGGGAATAGTATCCATAATATTTTATATTTTAGCAATAAAACTAGAGACAAGATCATTGACTGAAGCCCCTGAGAGGGCAGATGTTAAATAAAAACGTGGTCAAACATCTCACTCGTGCTTTCAGTAATACAACTTAAGAATAAACAGTAATACAAATTTTTATGATTACATCAGTTGAAATATGTACGCAGCAGGGATGCTACTCTTGAACAAAACACAATATTGATCAGACAGAAGGATGTAAAAGCAAGTAGGATATGGAGTGTATAAAATGTGGATACAATGTAAAGTGCATTGGGTGCCAACAAAGGTGCTATATAAATCTAATTCATTGTTATTGTTTTAGCTGTAATTCACTAGTGTCAAGCAGTTTGTGAAACAAGTAAAACCCAAATGTTAAACATAACAAACCAATACGTAGGCTTACTGCACTCGCATTTCAATCAAGCATTATATGAATTAAACAAATAATTTACTGTTATGTTGCACACTTGTTTGAAACGAACCATATTATTAAAAGGAAAAAATAAGAGTTAAAGCTACTGCTTTTGCTTATCTTGCTTCATAGGACTTGCACCTAGGCAAGGCAAGGCAAGGCAAGTTTATTTATATAGCACCTTTCATGTACATGACAGTTCAAAGTGCTTTACATTGAAACAGAAAATCATAAAGAAAAAAAATCTGAAAATCCACTAATTGTAACTATCAGTATTCAAATACAGCCAATCCAAGGTTACATAAAGAGACAAACATGACATAAAGAGTTGGACAGTACTTAGGTACTTAGTTACATAACCATTTCAAACTGTTTGGAAACAAGTTTGGCATATCGTAGAAAGGTTCTTCTCATCTGGCTGCTCTAATCACAACAATCACTGTTTGCTAAAAGACTAAATGGTTTCACTCCTATCAAAATGCATAATTGCATTTAATCAATTTTAAAAATGTTTTTTTCACTTTAGTCATTTTATTATAGAGCAGTGTTGTTGAGGCATGTGAGCTGATGATACCTCTGGTAATGTTACACAGTCTTAGAAGAAAAGAAAGAAAACATTAGGTCAGGAGTCAGTCTGCGTGCTTGCAAATCTTATAAGTCAACAAGTAAAAGCTTTAGTGCTTTAATCAGTTTATTTCACATAAGTTTGCTCTGCTGAGATTATACATTTGCCGTACAGTAGCATGTCAGGAAATGCCAATGGGTTTAGCTAGAACAACCCCTGTCTTACTAAAAGACACACAAAACATTCCAACTGGTTATTGTGTTTTTATATCATATATCTTATATATTTATACTATTTTCTTCATTTATGGTGGTTGATTAATGCTACTTGTGGTTCTCAGTTTACATGATCACCATGGTATCTTACCATCTGAAAAATGTATTCATTATCTACATACCTGTGCAGGCAAGGTAAGTTTATTTGTACAACACATTTCATGTAGGCTACAAGAAAATGTGAAGTTCTTTATATAAAAAATAAATAAATATAAACATGTAAAAACATTACAGCTGGGTGCGGGAATCATCAATTACACACTTTAAAAATAAATTAAATTAAAACAGACTAAATAAAATAAAATAAAGTAGATAAATATATTTTTGTTTTCTTTATTTGTGTTTTTTTAACAAGTGCAAAAACAAATTTTGAGTCATGCACAAAGCTTTAATCAAACAAGATAGTGGCCTTTTGTCTGAAGATTAGAGTTGAAATCAATCAGGCAGATTTATTTTTTTATATATCATAGTCTCAACCTCTGCTCAGTTCTGCTGCTGTTGTTTTGTTCTTATTGGTTTGATGATCATTACAATCAAATTAACCAATGAACATCACTTAATATTGGGTTTCCTCCTGCGTGATACTTTCTTTGACCTTTGCTGCAGCTGTCTTTAGTTGTTGTCTGTTTTGGGGTATTTTTGTCCATCCCCTCTCTGAAAGTCATGGTCAATCAGGTTGAGACCTGTTGACATTGCAGAATATTTCACTACTTTGTCCTAAAAAAAACATCTGAGTTGCCTTCACAGAATGTTTTGGTGCATTGTTCATCGGTACCGTTTCTTGACAGCCAATCAACTTTGCTGAATCTGAGCAGAAAGTAAAACTTTTGATTTTATCCACCTGCTCATGTCTGCTTTCACATCATCAACAAACACCAGTGACCCAGAACCGCTGGAGGCAGAAGCATGCCCATGACATCTAACTGCCTCCATGTTTTACGGAGGATATGGTGAACTTTAAATCAAAAGCTGTTCCAAACATTTTCCATTTCTTCTTCCTATAATTATGTAAAAGGTTGATCTTTGCCCAAAGAAAGCTGTTCCAGAACTAAACCAGCTTTTTGAAGATGTTTTTTGGTAAAGGTCTAACATGGGGTTTTTTATTCCTGAGGCTGATCAATGGTTTGCACCTTATGGGGAACCCTCTGTATTCATTCTCACTAAGTCTTCTGTTTATGGTAAATTTAGATACTTTTACAAACTTTCTACAGATAATTCTTCATGGTGGATTTTGTAAAAAAAAAAAAAACAAAAACAAAAAACAAAACTGCAAAATCTATTTAAAATCCCTTTCATGCATGTCTAGACCATTTTGAGTTTCCAAGTTTTCCATTGCACTCACTCTCTGTCAGAATATGCCAAACTGTTAATTTAGTTCTAAATTTTTAATATTTCTACTATTTCTTTGATTAATTTGTTTTTTCTTTAGGCAACGGATGCTCTGTGCCACATTCACTGAAAGCTTCTCTGACTGCATGCTGTGTGTTCACAGCACCAGATTGCAAATCCGATAAAATAGCTTCCAATTACTTTTGGCCCCTTCAAAAAACGCTGCTACATATTAAAACATTGTAATTTGACATCAACGTTGTGGCAGAGAAACAATATTTTATTTTGTAGATGTCATTGTGGGGGCATCCGCCTAAAAAAGATGGTTGTCAGTTATAGGACTAAATATCCAGACTGTCAAAAATGTCTGAAACGTATTAAAACCAATACTGGAAAACAAAGAAAAAAGGTACATTGTTGTCAATCTCAAGCAGTTGCTGGTTTGTCGCTCTCTGTTTCTGATGTAACAAAAAAAAAAAACCTACAAAAACAGTCAAATATATTCTGTGTTGGTCAAGTAAGAATGTTTAAAATTTAATGTGGAGAAAATCTCTGGGAACTGCGTCCCTGATGAAGGCCTTCATGAGTTTAGCAGGACATGGAATAGAAGCTTTAAATCGATTTGACAGTGTTCTGATCTGAAGAGCATAAACTTCTCCACAGTAAGGATTGCTTCTGGCAGCTGTGACAGGAAAACATTAAACACAAACCTGCAACTTCATCCATAACTGCTTCATTCATAAATGTAAGGATTTCACCTGTCCAGCAGCTGAAGTTTCACCTACTGAGTGACTCACAAGCTGTCATTTTTTGTAATAGTTGAGGTTTCAATTTCCTGCATCTCTAATCTGAAGTTACATTCACTAATACAATGGGTATCTTTTGCCATGGACAGCTTATAACTGTCATTCTAGCGTATGTGGCAGCAGGGACCCTGTTTTTTTTATCAAATACTACAGCTGTTCAGTAATTCCCTCATCTTTTAAGCAATGCCAATATGAGTCACATATTGTGTAACAGTAGTTCCAGTCTAGCTTCTGAAAAGCTTCTAATACCCTTGCAAATCCTGCATACTTTGTTTTATATAGCTGCAACAAATTTAGATGTTGTGTATTTCAAATGAAGATTGTGTCCACAAATTCTTACTGACATTTGATCTTGCGACATCTCAAATTAAAGAAAGAAAATGTAAGGCCTTTAATAGTAAGTAGAAAAGAAAATAATTTAGCTTAAGCTGATAATCTGCAGCATTTTGTGTGTTTTGCTGATGGGACAGATTGCCCTGTAAAGCACACAAAGCAGATTTGTGACAGGCACTGTGAGTAGGGCTAATCTGGGGCAAGCCATAATGTTTTCCTAAATGTAATGAGTTTCTAATATTTCAAATTTTATCAGATGCTTTGGGTACTAAATAAGATTCAAGTCAAAGTACACATAATTTTTTTACAAAAAGGAAACAGAAAGTCAGATTTTCCTCCACTGTTAAACTATTACTTGGACTCTAATACTTTTACAAATTTCCATGATACAGCAAGGTGTCATGGAGATCCATAAAGTATATAAAAAAAAGTAAAAACTTTGCTGTTTATTTTGCTTTTGTTGTTGTTTTATTAACTCTAAAATACAAATGTTTTGATGCTTAATGAATGTGACCATGCAGTAACTACTGCGCAGCTTGTGTCTAATAGGGTGATTTCTGTAATTATCTTAACAGTCTCCATGATAATAGTTATGTAGATGCAACAACTGTAAGATGAAACTTATTCATGCATGTCAAGACAAAAACAGCCAGGACGAGTTGTTTGTGTTGTCAAATATATTGGATTTTCACTGGTTTCACTAGTTTGTGGGTCTCCATCCTGGCCTTCTGATAGCTACCATCCTGCAGGTTGTAGTGTTTCCCCAATTACCACACACCTGACATAAATCAATTACTCAATTGAGTCATTTTCGAGATATGTATGTTTGTTTATTTGGCACATCTCCAATAAATCCTGTGACATCATTAAACCACTTTGTCGCTTGCAGCAAAAGGAGCTTAGCAGTGGACATATTCACATGTTTTGGAATCATTTAATGTGTCAACAGTCATCCAATTTTCTGCACAGTGGAAGATATATAATATTTACTTGAAATAATTTTATTTTCTTTCTTGGGGAGAGTCTCAAAGTATATATGTATTGGTTGATATTGGTGTCAGAAATTAAGAAATACAAAATTTGTATGCCAGATACTGGTAAACATAATAAATATTAGCAAACATCCCTAACTCAAGCTCATCCCTAATACAGTATGTTCTTCAAATTGTCACCCACAATACTAAGTCCAAGATTCTTTTTCCATTAGCCAACTAAATCATTATCCACCAGGCTCCACATCCACCAGTGCAGAATTTTGATGTCTGTCTCACTTCTGTGACATCAATGTTGGATGAAATGCAGCGTGACTGTTCATACGGAGGTCGCTTTGACACTGATCAAAATTATTCGATTTAGCATCATGTATGAAAGTGTCCTGAGTTGGATTTTTAAAAAAATGGATCTCGGGAAGCGTACCGTTCACACCTTCAGCATAATGAAGGTTGCATTGAAATGATAACACTAATAATAAGCAAAATAATACATATTTCATTTTAAAATCTCATTTAATCATAAAGTCATGCATTGTGAATGTCGCTTAATCGAAGTGACTCTCAGTGATTCTGACGCTTATGGAGACACAGAATATAGAGGTCTTAGAAAGGATTACATGAACCAAAACGGGGTACACCCTGGACAGGTCGCCAGTCCATCACAGGGTCAACACACATAGACAAACAACCATGCACACACACACT
>JBAMHV010000003.1:10466160-10506400 GCA_037177535.1 Pseudomugil gertrudae | reverse complement strand
CAAACCAAACAAGACACAGGTGAAAAGAATGAACTAACAAAGACCAGGTGGAAGTAATTAAACAAAGCTAGAAAGAAACCAAAAACAGGAAATACCAAAATAAAACCAGAACCTAAACATACCAAAAACACACTGACAATCCATTTGTTTGCATTAACATGACTGCATGATATTAATATTGCATATTTTCTGTCAGATACAGAAGAAAATGAGTTGAAATAAATATAATGAATGACATGATTGAGCTGTTTTTTGTGAAAAGCAGGCTCTATATGTCTTGTTACAGTCTCTCCTTGACCTACAAAGACAGGAAGTGATTAAGACAAAATGAAGTGTAAGCCAACCCTTAAGGAAGTTTTGAATGAATAATGGCCTGTTGACTTACAGTGGGATTAGGGTTTGAGGAGAAATGAGCAACAGAACGGTCATGTTGCAAAGTTCAAAGGTGGCCACAGCTAATGTCTTTCTGTGTGCGTAACTAACAACAAGGTTAGTGGGTTGAGAAAAAAAGATAGAGTTGAATGGATATGGTCAATACCACAGAGGACTTAAATTGTCTTTAATCTTCAAGGTTTTTTTGTTGTCTTTTTACAGTAAGAGCAACTCCAGCTGCATCTATATGGAATCTTCTTTTCTAGTGGAATAGATAAATTTGAATTTATTATATATTTCTTTTTTTTAAATCTATTTATAAGATTCAGTTAGTTTGCATTTTATGAGGAGTCATTTATCTAATGCAGAATGGGGATTTTGAAAATTGCACTAAATCTATAAAGACTATAAAAGATTAGTTTAAATTGGAGCAGGAGATGCAAACATATTTTGATTGCAACCCCTTGTGACATCAGCAGTGTTGTTAGTTGTAACCTTTAACTGATATTATCCCAAGATAAAGACAGTTATGCAGCAGCTTTAATCGGCTCACTGAGATTGATTCTTCTTGATGAATAAATTGAAATGTACATGAAAATCTTAGGCATGCTCCTTAACATCCAGCTTTATTAAATCATTACAGCTACATGTATGTGAAAAATGTAGAAAAGTACGCCACTTCTCTTATTAATTTTTGGGTCAAGTTCATTCAAATCTCCCTACTAATCCCCCTTCTAAACACCCACAATAAAAAAGAACATTTCTTATCTTCATCCACATGTTTCTGCCTGGAAAGGGGAATTCTTATTTGTAATAGCTGGTCAGAACTTTATATTTGGTTTTTTGTTTTTGTGTTGTGTTTTTTAAAGAGGAGTTTGAATAGACATAAACAGATTGAATGTAGTATAAAGCAGAGTGGGTAGGCAGTGAAGGGAGACAGGGACCAGTGTGTGCAGCTGGCAAAATGTAACTTTACTACAGCTAAACACAGCCTGCCAGTATGGTGGAGTCAGTTACCTTCAAATTCTATTCTGTTAACAAAGTAAAGAAATAATTGATGAAATAGAGTTCACTGCAGTTCGCCTATATATGCCCTGTTGTCCAAGCTAGAGATAAGATAATGTGTGTCAAAGGAATTAGATTTACCCATTTGCTATGGACAACATTTCATAAAGTATTGCTTTGGGATAAAACAGTGTCCACAAATGCTACTTATGGCTAGAGAGGTTTTATGTCAGACATAACAATCAGTATAGAAATTGATATTAGATGAGTTGTGCAAGACTCTCATAACCTTGTGACCCAGCCAGAGTAAACACAACAGATGCACCAATATACTTGTTCTGTCAGTCATTATCACAGATTTATTTCTCTTTTAGAATGTCTAAAATATACTCTTTTTTTTGTCATTGTAAGTTATTGTTTATTAAATATTCAAAAGACTTATATTTGTCAGTCTGAAGGACCATATTGTTCAAAGTCCATCATTTAAAACCTCTGCTTTTTAACATAAGTACATGAGGGACAGCGTATTTACTCTGGTAGGTTAACATCATCCTGCCTAATGTGTGGTGAACTGTGGAAATTAAGCCAGCACAACAAATGCATTAAAGATGAATGAGTGAGGAGCATACCAAAACTGTGTGGCAGGAGAAATGGATCTTAACATTGCTTGTAAACTGACTCACTCCAGACCTAATGAGGTCAAAATGTGCCACATTCATCAAGCCGTCAGCAAGATACTACATATGTATGAAGTACCAGTGACATATGGTCACATATGGAGTTAAAACATCAGGAGACACTGCAGAAAGCAATGAATATCAATTAAAGTCCACAACAACCTGGATACACCTTCAATGACTTGTCTTTTATATTTTTAATGCAATACTTATCTTACATAGGAAACGATGAGGCTTTGCTTAATATGGGGTTGCAATTAAAGCTACATTATATAATACTTAAGCATAAGGATCATCTTATCTTACATTAAATGGTGATCCTGCAGAGTAGTTTGCCATTCCTCTTTTCATGCAGTTCTGCACAGCTGAAACTGAGCCATAAATCAAAAGCTATCTTTAGGGAATAAAATATAGCTCAGTGTGTGTGTGTGTGTGTGTAGGATTATAATTATATATTATATACATATATAAAGAAGAAAGGAAAAAGTTGTTTAGTCAAGAGAAAAACAAATCCTCTGCGAGGAGACTGCTCAAATGTACAGTCTAGTATTTTCCATACTCAATCAACAAGGCTATTCAATTTTTTAAGTCATGATGACAACTTGCTGATGGATAAAGCAACAAAGCCGGAGCTCAAGCTTTATCTGTCCCCTTCACATCGTCCATGTGTCTCACAATTAACACAGACACAAAGAGACATGCAGGTGGCAGCCGTAAAGACAATGAAGTCAACAAGCTCAATCAGGCTGTATAAATGGGTCTTTAGTGTGTCTGGAGGGCGTGATGCAGATGAATGGCTTAATCAATATCTGACTCAATAGCCTCTCTGCCAGTATAGCCTCAATGGTGCCAAAACAGTGAACAAACAATTGGCTCTTTGTCCATGAAACAAATAAATCTCTCTGCCAAAACATCCCTCAATATCTTATGGTTGTGTTATTTGGATGTTTATTTATTTGTCAAGGAAAAACATTATAAAGGTCCCAAATAGAATCACTGAAAGTTAAATGGCTAGTTAAAACCAAATCATGAGAACATCTCCTACAAGAGGACAAGTAGTGTTACTGGGCTGGAGGTTTACTTGAAACATATTCGATTGGGCAATCATAAAATCCAATCTCTTGATTTATTTTAAAAATCTTTGTAGTTGTTATAGTTCATTTGAGGCTGTTTTACTGTTCAAAATTAATCTACTCCTTTAGTTTAAAACAGTGCATAGAACATCTCGGTGATAGGATGAATATATATTTCCATTCGGAATAATGCGGTCTCAAACTTCTATCATATCGTGGTACAACGTGAACATTATTTCTTCAAAGGTCAACTCTGATAGTGAATCAGGACAAAATTAGAGATGTTTTAGTACAGGCAGTTCAGTCAAAATCAGGCCGTTTGAACAGTCTGGCACCATCTGCTCCAACCTGATTTGGAGACATTGGGTTTGAAAACATTATGTACATTTTAAAAAATGAAAGGGAAGTAGGGGGGTGCAGCTCTTTTGCAAATTTTGCTCAAATTATCTGACATCCCTTTTATTCATTCATTAAGCCGAGAGTGGTCATGCTCAAACTATTCTGTTTTGCCAGTTATTTTGAGATAAGGAAGTCAGTTTTCCCATGATGACGATATTTTATCAGATGAATAAGATGGGCTCAGTGAGTGGTTACTGTTTTACACCTATTTCCATTTATCAAAACAGACCCCATGTCAGCTGGGGGTCATAAATGTTGCCATTTTCATCATGTAAAATCAAATCTATAAACTGTATGGCTGCATTGATATCGCAAATCAATTTCAATATTTGAATGCAACATTTATTAACCTGACTATAATAACCTGTTTGAAGGAACATCTAGTTATTTTCAAGTTAAACAAAGAGAAATAGATTTAAAGACATATAAAAAATATTGTTTTTAATTTAAAAATAGTCCAACACTTGAAATTACATCAGTAGGCACATTCCATGATTGTGACAGTAAAATACTAAGACTATAAAGCCTGATGAGCTTTTAAATCCTTGTTGCACTCTGTGTGAGTGATAGACAGTATACAGAGGGGATAAAAAGGAGGAAAGGGGAGGGGCAGGCAGGGATCCAGATGTGGAAGTCTGTCCATCTCAAAGAGAGCTTGAGCTGAGCAGATGGTACTCTGCTTTCACAGGCATGGCTGAGATTAATTGATGTGAGAGGGGGCACAGGGCTGATAGGGGGGTTGAAGGAAGTCCACATCTGTTTAGATTATCCAAGCAGGGAGGAGGCTGCAGGACCGTGGGGGCAGACCATGCATGTTTCACAGCTGAGGGCTGACAAGAATAGTAAAAACCATTGATCGCCTAATACAGTCAAACAAATTAACCACAGTCGAGATTTAAGTACTTAAAGTAAATTTAACTTGTGCAAATATACTTCTAAATTCTTCAGCTACAGACTTGTTAGAAAAATAAATGACCTGAGAAACTGAGAAGGCCATAGTTAACCAAACTTTTATGAGTCATCGTGACTCATTTGTTCTAAATAAAGGAACTTGCTGTTTCAAATGTTAACATCCAAGTTCATAACCTTTATCTCCAACACCTTCATTTTGGTGATGATTTAAGCTCCGGGCCATTGTTCCGCTAATTGTAACCAGTTAGTGTGAAACAGTGCTTGCGTGCCCAGCAATCACAGTAAGTTATCCTAAAGCAAAGAGGACAAGATGCCCTTCAGGAGCAGACATGTTGTCACCATGTACATCGGCCTCTGTTTATGATTGTGAATGCAAGCAGAATTTATGGTGTTGTAGTCATAAAATGTGTCAAGTACTTCTCTGTCAGTGGTGCTGTGAGCATAACAAGGGGGTGTCTTTTCTCACTTATTATTGCAAATTATTACATTGTAAAGGTTTCTATTAACGTAGCATTTTTATATTGCTCCCCAGATATCTTTAATTACTCTTCGGGTTCCTCTTTATTTTCAGTTCAGCTAATGATGTTCCACATGCTTATTCCATCATTTATTCATGAGTTGTGTGCCGTACATGCATAAGTAAGCACCAGCCTTTGGCATTTCTTGCTTTAAATCCTGACTCATTTCTGTTAATTATAGAACAAATCTAAATGCAATTTCTAATCTAAGCACATGCATTTTATTAGAATATAATTAATTAATTTGTTATAAGAATTTCAGTCAGGGTTTATAGTTCATATTAGCACAGACAGCACTGGTGAAAGTTACTAATGATCTTCTTATGGCCTCATATAAAGGACTTCTGTCTGTTTTTATCTTGTTAGACCTCAGTGCTGCATTTGACACCACTGATCACAACATTCTGCTATAGCAGCTGGAGCATGTTATAGGGATTAAAGGAACTTTACTAAGCTGATTTAAGTTTTATTTAGTTGATACATTTCAGTTTGTTAAAGCAAAGAGTGTAGTTTATCAGGTTTCTGCACCAATACATTTCATGTTATGAATGAGTCAGTCAGTCATTTTCTTAATCACTTAATCCAAAGAGTTGTGGGGAAGCTGGAACCTATCCCAGCAATCATTCAGGTGAGAGGTGGGGTACACCCTGGACAGGTATCCAGTCAATTGCAGAATATCTTAAGTATTATTATTATTGGATTATATCCAGATTTACCTTTCCGTAAATCCCAATGAAATCAATCCATTTGTTAGATTACCAAGAGGTCCTAAAGACATAAAAACCTGGATGACTGAATTTTTTTCTTTAAAACTCAGACAAGACTTAGATCATCCTCTTTGGGCCTGAAAACATAGGACAAAATTGTAACTAATCTGGATGGCTTTAATTTGGCTTCCAGTACTACAGTGAGGAACCTTGACGTTATTCCTAACCAGGATTTGTCTTTTGGCTCACATTTAAAACAGGTTTCTAAAACCGCTTTCTTCCACCTATACAGTACGTAATATTGTAAAAATTAGGGACGTCCAATCTCAAACGCAGAAAGGTTAGTCCATGACTTAATGGATTACTGACATTCCTTGTTTATGGTCTGTCCTAAATATACCCTGAAAAGTCTCCAGCTGATCCAAAATGTTGCAGTGAGGGTTCTGATTATGTTGTGATGTGGTACTATAGAAATAAAGTTGAATTGAATTAAATACATAGAATATTTTTATATTGTCCATCCATCTATTTTGTTAACCACTTGTCTAATTCAGGGTCATGGTTACCTGGAATCTATCCCAGCAGCATTCCAGACAAGAGGCGCCTTGACAGTTTACCAGTCCATCACAGGGTAGAATATGATGCTAGACAAAAGTTAACCAAGTTTCTGTCAGTTACTGGATTTCCTTCTGTGGGGAAAGAATACAAAAAAACTAATTTCATCAAATGCATACACTTGTTTTTTCGCTATCTACCAGAAATGAAACATTGGGTCTCAGTGAAACAGTGCCACAGTAAATGTGACGCAGTGCTTGGCGAGACACGTTTGAGAGCAATGACTTTGCAAGTGCTTGATCAGGAGGAGGACTCTGTCAAAAGTTGTTAAATCTGAAGTCTGTGCTGCACTGTGTGCAAAATGAAGCCCAGTCACTGACTCGACTAAAGTGGTTGTCAAAATCCATCAGAATTAGGATCTCTTTAAAACTACAGTTACAACTGACAGAGAGGTTTGTGCAACTCTCGTTTACAACCAGTACAAGTCAAGCAGATCTTGGATCTTACTTTCACACAAAACACACCAATAAGAAGGACATTCAGAGAGGTTGGTGCCCTAGTTCAGCTTTAAAGAAAGCAATACAAAGCCAAATCCCAATTTATAGGGTTTTCAATTTTCCATCTCTTCAACAAGTTTCATAAAAGACACGGTGACAAACAAGCAGATAAACAACTCTGCACCTCTGCCTCGCTACCTCTGCCTTGCTCTGACCTTGGTGGAGCAGTAATGCATCTCACATAGAAATGGTTAAAGTGTGAGTCATCTTTAAGAAACCACAAAACGTTACATTCTCTTTTCTGACAGCCATTATTAGTCCTATACTTGTTTATCTTGATTCTGTGTTTAAATGCAACATTCTTGCATTAGTAAGGACTTTAGATGCAAAGTCCTTACTAATAGGAAAATAAATGATAGACACAAATGGATAAAAAAAATTATCCTGGATATGTTTAAGGGATGTGCTTTTTAAGTGATTTTTAGTTATGTCCATTTTACAGTACACATGCATGTTCTCTAGTGTCCATTAGAGGTTATTCTTTCAGCAGGAATGAGTAAGTGTGCCATTTTATTGAAGTAGATAGCCATTTTTGTGTTTTCATTTTCATCTTTCCTTATATATAATACATAGTTGAGCCTTGACCCTAACAAATGATTTGATACAAGTATTATTTTATTTTCCTAAATGGAGCTGTGTAAATGTTTTACCTGCAGCAGCCAGCAGTGTCAGCTAATTCTAAAGCACCTCAGAGCAGAGGTGCTAGAGGAGCTACATATGAACTTTTATTACAAAATATATTTGTGCAGTAACACAATCTGCAAGCAACACAATCTGCAGTGCTCTCCAGTACAAAGTGGTTTTAAGCCAACATAACTCTCAATATAGATTTTTCCCCAAGATAATTTAAAGCTGCATTCTGTACTATTGGCTGAACAAAATGCAAGTTATGGACCGTCTTGAGTGGCTCCTCTATAGGCTGTTTAAATTAAAAAGTAAAAAAAAAATGTATACAAATCAAATAATTGACAACCCTGAACTGCTGTTCTTAAGATATTTTTTTACAGGATGAAAAATAGTTTAAGGACAAATAACAGGTGAAATGCTTCATTACTTAGTATAATCTATGCTCTCAAATCTGAAACAAGAAAGAATAAAAATATGACAAAATGGTAACTGGTTCACCGTGTAAAGTGTTCAGTTGTGAAGTTCATTGCATAAAAAAACAATAATTCTGGGTTCACATACTATGAAACTGAATAAAAGTCAAAGTAAATGTCAAAATCATTTATATATTTTTCCTATACAAACATTTTATGTTTGAAGTTGTATATCACGTCACAATGATTTATGGAATCAGTCAGGTATTGCCATCTAGTGACAGCCCACTGTCACTGCAGCATGTTTTTATAATACACATATTACTGCACTTGTAAAACCGCAAAGTGGAACCATCACAGTACTAAGAGTTTATGGACCCGGTTAGCCTTTTCTTTTATTTTCTGATGTAGCAAAACAAATGATTCTGTTGGGGGAGGCCTATAAGGAGCAAAAGCTGTGCTTGGTTTTTAAACACTCTTGAACTGGAACATGTCAAGAAACTTCGACTGAATCCCAAGACCCAAACCTTTCAGAACACTGTGGTGCAACGAGATGATCTCTGTTATTCTCACCTGGCAGGGAGAAATATGCATTGTGGTGACATGCTGGTGTAAGCACGTGAAGAGGGGAGTGAGGATTGTTTCAGATGCCTGGCTGCTGATGGATGTCCCCATGATGTTTGGACCTCAGCTGATCCAGTCTGTGCTCCTGTCCTGACCGATCGGCCCGATGGGCCCTTACCCTCACTTCCCATGGACCTCCTGATCCCCTACCCACCCACACTCCCGTCTGAATGGAGACCAACTGCTGCAGGCTACAAAACTGAAGTGTTATTTTAGAAAGTAGATGAGCTAATTGATGACAGTCCTAGGTACATTTGCCTGTCCGTCCTGGGAGAGGATCGCTCCTTCAATGTGGACTCCATGAGGTTTCTTTTTTTATCCCTACGACTGGGTTTTTTTAGGAGTTTTTCCTTACCGAAAAGGAGGGTCTAAGGACAGGGATGTCCTGGGTCTGCCTAGTTTAGTGTAGTTATTATTTGTGTTTATTGTGTGTTATGCCTGCTGTTATGTGATTAACTGTGTGTGAAGCCCTTTGAGATGACTTTGTTGTGATACTGGGCTATATACTGTAAATAAAATTGAATTGAATTGAATTGAATTAAGCATATTTAAGAAACAGAGTTATTAGAATAAAAAGACAGACCAGATACAACCACTCTTAATTGCTTATCAGCAAATGTTACAACCTCTATAAAGAGAAGGCTTGACAATTTGTTCTGGAACATTCTGTTTGTTAATACAATGTCAGAAAGAAAATATATTGGCAGAGATATTTAAAGAGCATTTGTTAATGCGTATCATTCTGGGAAGGGTTATAGGACCTTTTCTAAATAATGCTTATATAATTGTTTTGCACAAGTGGAAAACATCCAAAAAGATTCACAATCCTCTCATGAGTGGATGTCCTAGCAAGTGCATATCCTTTATACAACACAAACTACATCTCAGAGTATAAAGGTGAATGTGAATCTCACTTAAACTAAAGCTATAACTTTAAATAGGTAGATCCCCACAAAATGTCCATAAACATCAGACCTTTGAGCTATTAAAAAGCAGATACAAGCAGCAGAGTGAAATGTACAAAATTCTAATAAATAATTAAATAAATTAAAACAAAACATAAAAAATAAGATGTGCGCTGAAAACTGATTGTCCTCATAATTATGAAAACAGTAGGTTTTTAATAATCACACTGTGAGCTTCAAATGACTTAAATGCACTTTTAAGTATAAAAGAATAAAAACCTCTCCTGAACTCACAACAGCCTGCTGACTGGTCCTATTATCACCTCTTAAAGTAAATTCCTCTCCTGTAAGCAAATCAAGTTTACTTGTATAGTGCATTTCATGTACATGACAATTTAAAGTGAGCATCCTTTAATGATGCAGTGTGGTGACAACAAAAAACCTCAAAGTGAACCTGAAAGTTGGCTCGTAGAACTACTAGCCAGACAACCTGGCCATAACCTTGAGTGCCTAAGAATAAATACGACACAAAGATTTCTGTGAATATCACAGTCCTAAACAAAAATTCATAAGGTCATCTTCAGAATTATTCTTATGTAAAAGCAGTTGGTGAAGGAGGCACAGTAATGCCAAGCAGCACAGCAGCACATTTACAGCAGAAATAAGCTTTGATTTTAACTATTGTTTTAACTGTTTCTCAGGGACACATGCTTATCTGTTCCAAGGTAAGATAATTATTCTTACTTAGTACTTGAATTGAGAATTTTTGACAAGCCAAATTTTCTTGTTCTGTTGGCAGATCATTTATCTCATTTCAAGGACCATTTACCAAATTTTTAAAAATAATTTGATTGTTTTTTTAAAGCCAAGTTTTTGTAGTGTAATGATGGCAACTCCGAAAAGTGAGGGCTTGGAGAGATTGTTCATATGTTTTTTACACATTTTTTTTGTAATAGTTGCCATAATTTACAAGAAGAATTTGTGTTATTAAATGTTCTATTGTTGATCATTTGTTTTGTATGAAGTCTTTTAACTTCTTTTCCAGAATACAGGCAATCTAAGTCCTGCTTTCATTGTCTAATAGTTTAATGAATTCTAATTTTCGTATTTAAATAGAACTGATAGGTCTTTATTCTGTAAATGTGCCTAACATTTTTTCATTAGTGAAAATGACTCGATGCTTTATTTTACTCACTTTTTATAGTGTATTTGTGAACTGTAGTTTCTCTTTTAAGTAAAAGAAAAAATTATACAAAGGTAACCGTTTCTTATAAACAAATAAAAGGAGACTATATATTTCCAGATATAAAGAGTGGAGTAAATATCCACTATTATATGAAGGGACGTTTTTAGATGAGGAAAACCAAAAAAAGGAAGAAACCAAGTCTGAGCATTTCCATTTTCAGCATCTTGGGAAGCAATTAATAAAAGTGTTTCCAAGAGCACAGAAAGATTACATCCATATTGCGTGTTGGTAAAAATTATTTTCTTTTCACTGAAGAAGGACATTTGTTTTAGTAAAAACTTGATTAATGTCACTCGATAAAAAACTGTCTCTCAGCTTTAGAGAATGGAGTTACCCACTGGTAAAATGTGGCACCACAGCCTAATCTGAACCCCCTGTCTTTACATTTTGTGCTCTGTCTTTAAATAAGAGTCATCAATTTACAAATGAATGGTGTAAGACACCAACTATAATGAACAATTTACTGTCAAATTATTTAGAGTTTGAGAGAGTAAAACGACATAGTACCAAGAAGCTCCACATGAAATAACTATATTACCAAACAAATGAACAAAAATGAAAGTATAATGTGACCTGTTTGTGGATAATGTGTGTTCACATTTTCTTACACCACATGGGGGAGCAAATGCATAATTTTTTTATTTGTTTGGTGGAAAGATTGAGAAAGTGCATCACTGTGACATATTTAGTGTGCCAATGCAAGGTGGTCGTGTTTGCAGAAGCCTTTGTTTGATACATTTCACTCTCTTTTTCTTATTAAATTCATATTGGAGTTTAATACTAGATGGCTTGTTAACTGTACAATCAAAGTGGCAGACATGCTTTCTGATTTTCATCTACACTTTCTCACTTTTTAAAGTGGAAAACAGAAAAGAACTTGCCAACAAATTATCTTTCCTCGTTAAAATTCCTTCCCATAGCATTTAATAGAAATCCAATTTTCTGGGGGACATTTTAATAACCATAAATCCGCTTGGCCCCCTCTTAGGTATCATAAATGGCAGACAACTAAGGTGAGGATATTGAGTGTAATGGACTTTATTATGCAAAATTCATGGGTAAAGGCTTGCCAGAGCCTCAGGAGTCTTGTCTGTCTTGAAGCTTTTATAGTACCACTGCTGATGTCTGGTTCTCTGCCAATTGCTTTGCGCTAAGCTCATAGAGGCTCAAGCTAAATGGAAAAGTCCAATGAAGTTTGAGCCTAAGCAGCACTTGCGAGTTCAGCGTAAGTGGCAAAGCACCATGGTCCTTTGTGACATTGACAAAGACTCCATGACTTCTTGACTCACAGTTTTCCATGAACACATGAACAAAGCCGACACATAAGTTGTCACACATAGTTGGTCTTGACTTTTACCAACAGAAGGCAAGTTCAGGCCGTTGTGAATGCAGACTCGGTTGATAAGTGACAGTTGTTTCATACAAGTATAAATACAGCGAGGGGTGTGTTATGGTGATTTCATATACATCAAATGAACCATGAAAAAATAAAGTCTAAGCTGCATTTTTATCTAATAAGTGTTTTTTTTCAGCAGCAACTGCACTAATATATTAATGGCTAACATTAGTAATGACACCATTCTGTCCCATAATTTAGTGTGTTGGCTTACACGTACTGTACCTTTATTTTTGCTGAAGAATAAAGTGACAGGCTTAGAAACCAGTCAGTGGAAACCAAAGTAGAACTAAAGGATAAAATAATATAAACTTTTATTCATCATGAGCTTAGAAATGTATCAACATTTTCACATCAAGATGAATAAAAATGCTCCTTTAAATTTTCTTAACATATTTACCAATCAGCAAAATCAGTAGAATATATTGTGTATGAAACTCATGCATCATTGTCCCCAATACAAAAACATGGCAGGGATTTTATTGCTATAGGTGGTCCATTTGTATAATCCTCAATACTCCAGTCCATAATGCTATGCCATATTCAGTCATGACTATCTTTTTGATGCTAAATCAAAATCACCACCTTTTTTTTCACAAGGAGCCAAAAGAGTTAACTGGATGACTCTGCAAAGAAGAGGGCTGAAGGGATGTTGGTGTTGGTAGGAAAGGAGGACAGGAAGCGGGAAGGGGTCGGGGGTGGTAGTGCGGGGGTGGGGGGGAATGATCCTTCTCTGGAAAATGTATTGGTGTAGTTGGAAAAACAGGTTCCAAAAAAAATAGAAGAGCAGGAAAATTTAGGGGTGAGGGGATCCGGAGCTGTGGCCTGTAGATGAACCCATTGGGGACTTTGCTTGATGGGGTCATTCCAAGTTCAGGTCTTTCCCTTGCTGACTCTGCGAGAGCGGAGGAGCTGTCCATGGCTGAAGGGGCCTGCTCTTGACGGCCTCCAGCCCCCGCTGTGAGCCCCCCAGGGGCCCTGTAACACAAACCCATTTCCAGCAGGAGTTCTGTGGGATGTGTGGGTAACGGGGGCATGCCCTGGGTAAACGGAGGTCATTCTGAGGATGGGAAGGTGAGGAGACACACCTTCCCCAATAAATATTTTTCTGACAGTCAGATGAAGGTTTGTTTTTAAAGCTTTGAATGTCTGTAAGGACTTGTGCTACTATGCTCACTGGACAGAGAAACAATCTTGTGATGTGAAAACAAAGTGTGCAGTCACAGAGAAATGATGGGAGAGTACACTGAAATCAGGTCTG
Source organism: Pseudomugil gertrudae (assembly GCA_037177535.1). NCBI lineage: Eukaryota > Metazoa > Chordata > Actinopteri > Atheriniformes > Pseudomugilidae > Pseudomugil > Pseudomugil gertrudae. The sequence goes on along the minus strand of JBAMHV010000003.1, from coordinate 10,493,153 downwards.
ATAGGGAAAAAATTAGGCCAGATTCTTGCCTTGTCATCATGCAAATAAAGAAAATCAACTCTGCCTTTAGCACTTCTTTACAGGAATTGACTGCACCAGACTGAACTTCAAATGACACAAAAACCAGGTGGTTGGGCTGACTGAAAGAGATGGAGTGGAAGCGTACAAAGGTTTTTGAAAAAGACAAATGAGGGACAATCTATCACAAACCAAACAGCAAGTCAGGGGTGGCCAACTAATCAGGCAGTTTGCACAGGCAGCACAGCGTGGGCCCTTTGAGTGGATAAGTGGTCCCTCCCATAATGTCAAGAGTAAAGCTTGTACCAGGGGTTAGGGAGAGGTTGGCAGGGAGTTAATGAGATGACTGGTGGGGTGATCAGCAAAGAGAGATTTGAAGACCTATGACACGGTGCAAGACACAGATTGATAAAGATAGAATGCTTTCCAGATTTATGAAGCGTTTGTTTAGTGGCGATCGCAACATGTGACCAAAAAGAGTAAGTCAAGCTACTGCCTGACAGAAATGTGTTCATTCTTGTTGTAATGCCAAGCTCATATGATCTCAGTTATCATTTTTCTAACTGCACAATTCCTTTCAGAAACTAACAACCAACGTTGACAATCAGCATGTGCACAAAACTGGTATTAAAACAAAACAGACACAGACTTATCCACAGAAAATCAGCATCACAACCTGTTTTTTGTCTTAAAGACAAATAACAACCCCTTCAAGTTACTTCCAGTCATCAATAAAGTATATCTTTACTTATTTTTCTTTGATATCTAAAAATCCTTCCTCATGCACCTCAGATGGACATTGTTCATTATTAATGTAGTGCAGTTGTATTTTTCTAAAATAACTACTTTTTTCAGTTTGCCATTATTCTTCATCTTGCATTTATACAGAGGCTTGTCAAAAAGATGGTTAAAATGTGTTAATTCACATCAGTTAATTAATATCCATTAACTAATAATATAATAAATTTGCAGAGTTGATTGTTTGTTTATGGTAAGCAGCAAGTTTTTACAGTATATCTTGGATGAATTCATGCATTAATGGATGACTTCATTATGTGATTCACACCCTTATCGAATGACTGAAATAGTAGCATACCATATCTGAGCTGTCTGAGACACTTCTAACTAAAGTGTTAAGAAGCAACAAATCTGACCATTTTTATATTCTAAAAATGATCAATGAAAATACTATCTCTATACTCAAGAAGTATTAGTGAATAATACACTTTAAGCAAATCATTATGCACTGATAATTGTCAATTTTACAATTCTAACAGAAGCAACTGCTGTTGACACATCAGCATACTAACAAAAGGAGTCATTATTGCTGCAGTTTATTGAGATAAAATTTAATTAAAAAAACAAATGTTAAAAAATAATACTAAAGTCAGCAATACAAACAAGTCTAATGTAGTTTTAAAGATAGTTATAATAAAATTAGTGTGTTTTAAATACAAGTGCAAATGTATCTTAGGCTTGAAACATATAACAAAATGAGACAGGAATAATTTAGGGCCAGAAATTAAATTAAGAAAAGAAAACAAATTAAACAAATATTAAAAACAGTGGACAGTGGCAGGAAATTGCATTCACGATTGATATTAAAACACTGTCAACAAAGGGGGAAAAATATCTTCCAGTGAATATGGCATTCAAACATTTTCCCTTCTGTCCAAAATATAATTGCAAGAATTTAAAAAAATTCTGAATAAAATCAGTTGATCCTTAAGTCAGCACTCCTGGTCTGCCTGTATTCCTGACTGCAGGCAGGCTGGTTCAGCACCTGGACTCTTCTCCTGTAAAGCCAAGTTGTTGTGATGGATACAAAATGGGGTTTTGCTTTCTCTTGCTTAAATAATCAAGACTTTCCTTGAAAGAGGTGTTCAAATAAGAGCACAGGGTGCTCTAAAAATCTGAATTTCAGCATTGATTGGCTCTTCTCTTCCTTTTTATACCCATTTTATACCCACTCATGTTACTGATCTGTTGCCAAATAACTCTGTTAAATATAAAATACATATCTGGCTGTTCCTGATTTCAGCCATGTACTTTACCAGCCTTTTATTGTCACAATTCCAATTTTTTTTTAGCTGTATTGCTACCATCAAGTTTAAAAAGATAATTGAAATTATTAGCTAATATTTTCCATAACATTGTCAAATTTATTTGTTTTGATATCTAAGGTGTTGTTTTTCTTCTATTGTAATTACAATAAGGATTATTGAGATATGCTAATCATTGCATACTGTAATTGATTGCATTTTATATATTACCCCAACTCTCTCAAAGAGGAGGTTGTAAATGGTGTTTTGACTTTTAGAGAAAAAACAAAAGTAACACCCGGACTGTGATCAGTAACAAGTGAAAAAGTCTGACCTATGATGGGATGTTGTACCCGTGTCCTAATAAATGTTTGTTTGAACTCCTGTGACAGCAGCATAGATGCAGAGAACACAGATCTGAAATAGCATATACTGCATTCAAGACCACATCTTTTCCATCTTTGCTCCTTGTCTCAGGCCAATAGAGACAGGGGAATATTTACAACACCAGTGGGTAATCTTTCATTTCCCATAAACCTTTGATTCTTTTTTCAATTTTATGTTAGAATCAATCATGTTGTCCTGGAAAATAACAGCTATTTAGGTGTCAGCGACTTTAAAGTTGACAAAAGGAACATGTTCCCCAAGCCTAGGGAGTATGTTAAAGAGTATTTCTTAAAAGATTTTGTCTCTCCTGGTAGGTCTGCAGGACCTGTCTCTCAAAGATGCCAACAGACAGTTTCTGTCTTGTTGACAACAGTGTGATAGAAAGAGAGAGAAGGGAAAGCTGGAGGAGTTGTGGAAAAAAATAACAAAATTGAAGAAGAGAATTGAGAGAAGTTGAGAGCAGAAGGAGGTAGAGGGGATAGATGAAGGTGGGTGCTTGGGGGAGCAGATAGGGATAAGGGAAAACAGGAGGGAGAGAGGTGGTAGTGGGAGGAGGGGTTTGCTGTGCGTGAGTAGAGGACCTCCCTGTGAACTGTGCAGTCGCGAGCCGGGTCATTGGGGCGAGGTTGTCAGAGCGTGCCTGAAACAGTACACCCAGGGGTTCAGCCAGAGTTCACACACTCAGTGTGCAAGATCCATGTCCCTCAGTCAGCGCCTGCCTGCCATACAGCAGCATGTACACAGAAATTCACTGCACAAAGATGAGATAAAAGGAGAAATAGATGCACTTGCATATTGTAAATCTCCATACATGAGAATCAATCAGGAACAAATTCCATTCACAGATAGAAAACACCAAGCAAAATCTATCAGCTAAGTGAAAAATACAAAATTATCATGCAAGGGCCATGTGAGTGGGCTTCTCTTTTCAAGTGAAGAGTTTTTGTGAGTAACTCACATGGTAACCGATACTGTCTATAGCCAGCAACAACACCAAGAGCACTGATAAGGTTGTAACACACTGGGAAAGATTTTCTTTAGTTCCAGTTAGTGTGGTTTAAATAGGAGAGGCCATGAAGCTAGAATCCCCTCTGTGTGACTGAGTTCTTTGTGAAAAAGCTGTCTGCTTTACTCCTATTGGCCCATTGTCAAACCCAGAGCTTGACCTGGTGTTGAACCCAATTGTCAAACTTGCAGTGTAGTGTGGGACCTTGGTGGGGGAGTAGAGGCACCAGAGTGTGCTTTCGCTGACTGAGGCAAGTGTTTGTCATCTTTTAGTCCCTCAAAGAGTTCTGTGTAATAATTTCCTTTGCCTCAACTAATGTAGTTAAAAGCTGTGAAAAGTGGGATTTTTTTGTCAAAGCCTGTTTCTCATATCCTTAATGTGATGATTTAGAGCAAAAAGGCAAGCTTTCACATTTCTTCAAAGGTGGTGACCACCCCAATCCCTTTTCCAATTCTCACACTGGGAATAACTCAACCTTGTGTCACATGGAGATTTGACAGACAGGCCCAGCTGTGGCAGGCAGGCGCCAGAGCACCACGCCTTCTGAGTGCAAGGCAGACAAGGCCCAAAACCCAGAACAATTCAGTCTTTGTGGATCTACTGGAAACTATCAACTGCATCCAAATGACCGTAAGCTGCAGATACAAGCCAGATGTTGAGAATTCCTCGGCTCAGTTCAATTTCAGTCCAGTCTGGCTCATCCAAACCCAGCAGCGGAGCAGTGGCAGGAAAGGGGGTGTGTAGTTCTGATCATTGTGTTATATGAAACCAGCTCTCACTGAACAGAAGACGTACATTTCTGCCTGTCCTTTTACCATATATGGTATAACTGCCAAAGTAAAGAACTGCAGAATTGCTAGTTGAGGCTTCATGACAATTGAAAACAGGTATCTTTGCAATTATTTTGATGAAATACTTACAATACAATATAGACTGTATTGTACTTTATTTTTGCATACCCCGTTAAGCAAATTACCCCCAGATGCGCCTATCTGTATCGTTTATACTTTATGGAATGAGTTAGGAGCTTTCAGAGTATTCACCTTTTATAACTGCTGCACCATTTGATGCTGTTTGTGCAAGTTAGACCATTTATTGTGCAAAACAAGCAGGCAATACTTGCTCCCTAAAATATTTTATCATAATTTCAAGATTAGCGCATTGTGTATGCAGGTTTTCCGATACAATGACACAATGGCCTTTTAAGGTAATCAGTGGTCCAAATCTGACATGCTCACAGTGATCTGCACGGAGACTTATTTGTCCAATTCCCAGCTAATTACAGCAGGCTGTGCCACCATCCCCCGCATTTTGAGCTAACCTTTCACCTCAGAGGTGTTGAGTAGGTAATTACTCTTCTTGGCTTCTGTGTGACATGAGCAAACACAAACTGGATGTTCCCCTACCTCGCCATTGTTCATTTCTCCTTCTTTCTCCGAGTCTCCAGAGTATTCACATTACTTGGATGACATACAAGTGCAAAATAAACACACAAACCCATCTTTAGGTTGTCATGTGGAGGAGCATAGCTGTTGTGGCTTTACCTCCCACATATTCAGTGATCTCTTTCATTATGAATTTTTCAAGAGGTTGCTATACTTTTTTTCTGGCACATTTCATTCTAATCCTCTCACCCTTGTTTGAAGTCAACTTGAGAAGGACTGAAAAATGTGCACAAGAAAAAAAACTTCTATAAATCTGCATAAATAAACGTGCTCAGACGCATAACTAAACATCATTGTGATTCAGTTATTTACAAAAATGTTCTCCAGCTCTCCTGTCCTGCTTGATACCCACATCCTCTACTCAAAACCCACAGTTACAGCACTCCAGAGGGATGCTTTCATCCTGACGCACACTATGTGTTTGGTCTGTTTTCATTTAGCTAAGTTCAGGTGTAGTTCACAGGGGCCGCCAGTCTTGATCACATGACTTTCCTGCATGGCTGTGGGCTTGGGAGGCCTTTGTTTGTGTAATACAGCTCTGTGATGAATTGAGAGCTTCTGTGCCAGCAGAATACTGAAAGAGCATCTTAGCAATTAGTTCTTTTAAACCAGAATTTCAGAAATTAAACTTAATATTTGTATGTACATTCTACTCCTGTCAGTGTGTTTTGCTTAACCTGTGTTCCTTATGCCACCCTTCATCGTCATGATTTGAAAAAAAAAGATAAAGATTGCACAACTGTTTGAAATCTGCTCTCATGTTCAGATGAGAATGCTGAGAGAAGGGTGCCCTCTATCTGACCCACATCTGATTCACCTTGAGCAAGGCAGGCTGCTGGCAACAGAAACCAAGCCACAGAGTTCACGCATGCTGCGGTAATGTTGTGTAATCTGTAAGGAAGCTTCTCTGTAATAAATAAATCTGGCTGAAGCGGTCCATCTGGGAACAACATTTTTTAGAAGAGCCCTCCTGACGTGATGCCTGGTGGGCTTTATAAATATCCTGAGGCCATCCGCGCAATGTGAACTGCGTTTCACCCTCCCACACCCTTTCCATGTGAGTGTTTGCCTTCTGCTCACAGTGAAAAGGAGGCTTTACTTTGCTTTGTTTGTCCCTCAAATCTTACCTCCCACTTTCTCCCTGTTAACTGTTGGTGTTCAAAAGCAGAACACTGGAAACCACATGTGAAACAGAGTACTCTTGTTTTTCAGTGTAGGTGAATGTCCCGGGGGGATTTTTTTTTTTTTTTTTTTGTTCTTTGGGCACCCAGAAAGACATTAGGTGTTTTTCCTTTTACTTGAAATAGATTTTTGAAATCCACTGCTGGCAAAGTGTTAGTCATATTAATATAATTATTTTATTAATACATAAGTAAACAGTCAAATACGTGGCACTTTTAACATGTTCATCATTACTATATTGCTCCCATGTAGTACTTCACTTGACAAATAGTCTTCTGGTTTGAGCCATCTTCAGCATATTTCTATTGCTCATAAACAGGGTCTTATATTATATAATTTATTACAATGTTTCTCCCATTTAAAAGCAGTGTAGTCTCCCCAGCAACTGTAAAATGCAATTGTCTATCTTCATGTATCCAGGCTTCAAAACCAAATTTTGATTTTTTCCTGGTTTTAGGAAGCATTGTACCCCAGTGAGTAGTTGACATTGTAGAGGTGATGCTTTTAAATTGTTTTAATTGTTGTGTCCTTTAATGTTCCTTTATACTCTTGCAAACACTTTGGGTTGCTCTTTAAAAGATTATAATTATTTTCTTTTTTTTAAAGAAGCTTTTCAGTCTTAAACAGTAAAGAAGGATGTGAGTTTGTGTTTGTGCAGAGTGGGGGATTGATAGGTGTGAGTGTGCATGTGTGTGAGAGAATATTATGAGGAATGTGTTTTTAAATTACCATTATGTACTCAAATGTAGGCATTCACAATATTAGTATCAGTTGATACTAGCTTTAAAATTATCAACAGACATTTAATATTCCACCAGTGTAATTAGAAAATAACAGGTGCTGTTTTGCAATAAATTGTAAGAGACATCATGATGCCATGTAAGTTTATGAACTGCAACTACCTCCTGTTTGACCTATAGCAAGTGAGAGGTAGAACTCAAAATGCCAACTGTGTGAAAGTTACTTTTACTTTTTTTAACATTAGAATTCTAAGCACTACAGACATTTTCCTAAAGGGATTTTTTACTTGACGCAGAAGATGACAGACATGCAGACTTGCATATGGTCCATTTTCAAGAAGCTTAGCTATCTGAGACTTGACTCGGAATACGAAGCAATACCATCCTCAAAACACAGAGGCAGTGTTGAGTTGCACTGCTGACATGCAACCAAAGGAACATACCGGAGAAGAATGGGAAGAAGATGCAGAAATTGCCAAATGAAAAGGACACTAAGGCTTTTTCTCAATCAGCGCACTAACACTAATTCGTGCACTATATTTAGGTGCGTAGTACATTCACACAGGCATTTAAGGAACAAAGTCAGTGCACTGAAAGTACCTGAATGCTGCCATAAAACTGTCCAAAAATGTAGGCTGTGTCTCAATTCTCTAGTGCACTGGAATCAGTGCAGAGTGCACACTGCACCCTTTTTTCCTGTAGTGTGCACCATTTTGGGTAAGTGCTTTCTCAAATGGAATACTGGATGTTTGTAAGTCTCACATTATTTTGTCAAAATAATTATTTTGTATCCACTACACGGCTAAGAAATGGCAACATTTACGTATGTTAACTGTACTGGGTCAGTTAACGCAATATTAAACAATTGTTCGGATATGTAGCAAGCTGCAGTACACATGAGAATTGCAAGGAAATAACTTCATACTCACGTCTACACAAATTATGCTTCCGCCACCGTATTGTTTGCCGCCATTATTTTGAAAGTCCAGCATTTCCTTTTCCGCTCCGTTAGCAAGATGGTGCCGGTTTAATGCGCAAAGTGGAATCAGTGCATAGTGCGCACTGCACCCTTTTTTCCTATAGTGCGCACCATAATGGATAAGTGTTCTCTCAAATGGAATACTGGACGTTTGCCACTTACACTGGCATTTAGGCAAATAGTCATTGCACTGAAAGTACCCGGATGCTGCCCTAAAATTCGCCAATAATCTAGTGTGAAACAATAGACACCTCACGCACTAAATCGACGCCATCTTGCTGACGTAGTGGAAATAGAAGTGCTGGATTTTCAAAATAATGGCAGACTAATTTGTGATGCGAGGCCTGTTGCAGGAAGTTTTTTTGTTTTTTCTTTTGCGCAATAACAAGAGAATATTAAAAATAATAATAACCTATTAATAATAATAACTTATTAATTTAACCTAAAGACACTAAAAACAAAGAACAAGACAAAAACAATAACTTTGGTTGCAGTAACCATGCAAGAAGAAAACTAAAAAGAATGCTGTTATGGTCCATCCCTTATCAAACAATTTCTAAGAAGACTTTTAAAATGATCAGCTTGACAGATGATAATACTTTTTCCAAAACATAGAAACCATAAATTTAAAGTTGACCCCAACAGGTACAATATTTTGTATGATGAAGATCCTCTGAGTTACGTGTAACTTCTGAAATGAATTTTATTACACAAAAATATTAAAACAATAAAAAAAACTATTTGGAAAATAATCAGCAATATGCAGATATTTATGGTGCACTGAGCAGTTTTATTCAGCCATTTTGGCAATTTCAGAGCAATATGCCTTGTTGGGTGACTGCATCCTTCCTGCCAAGAAACTACTCCCTCATTTGTCTGTAAAATGGAAGAGCTGCCAGTGATGCCATCAGGAGTTGAGTGATTATTGGTGACATGTCAATAATCCAAGGTCCAAGTCCAAAATGTTGGTATCTCCATCAACTGCTTGTTTTTTATTTTCCATTAGAATGAAGCTGTTATGAAAACTGCTTCCACAATTGGCTGGTGCTCTAACCCGTGCACGTTTCTCATCAACAAGCATCACGTCATTTCAGATATAATTCTGCTGCTCCCAATACTCTTTCCTGAGCCCTTCCCACTGTTCTACCTCTAAGTATTCCACATAGTCAAGTCCAATTAAGGTAGTATGGAACGCTTTTTTGATATATAAGTACTGGAAGGACCAATTGTTATACTTTTTTTGCATTGGTAACCTAAGTGAGAAGAACTTGCTGTCCACATGCCAGAAAGCATTTGATGGCAGAACCAATAAGGCCATAGGGGGTTAAGCACCCAAAAAGAGCCAAAACAGTCCTATAGACATCAGGTGGTGTTTTATGTTCCAGTTGACTATTGCATCAGTAAGAAGCATGCAATTGGCTGTTGACTTTACAGACTGTAAAATAATTAAATATATTTAGTCTATTTATTAAGGGTGAATATTGTACAGCAGCGTTTCTCAATCCTGGTTCTCAAGTACCACTGTTCTGTACGTCTTTGTGTTCCTAATCCAACACATCAAATTACAAGCCTGTGAACGAGTCATTTATTTCTTTAAAGTAGAGTTGCCTCTAAAAGATGCAGGACAGTGGAACTTGGGAACCAGGATTGGGAGACACTAGCCAAAATTACATTAGAGTTTTAATTCCTCTTTAATTTTGGTTATTTTAATTAAACACCAGATTCACAATCAAACTTAATTTCAAAATAAGTGACAGGGGTATTATCATTTTAAATCCAAGCTACCTTTACCTCTATCATGTAAATGTTCATTTCATCCTAAGTTTATACCAGTCATTTTGTGCATGATATTATCTGCAAATAAATGTGTTTCCATGTAAACCTCAGTTTGGAATTTTTATGTAAACTCAATGAATACTTTAACTTGGAATGTTTAATTCCAGTTTAAAAAAAGAAAAACATTGTGTAACAATAACCACTGTCTTCCATCAGACATGCAGTAAAGTAAGGAAAACGCTGTAATTTGTTCATTCAGATGTTAAATTAACATGTTTTATTTATGGGAATTACACTGTGTGTTCTGTTCTGTTTTATTTAAAGAATAAGTATTTGTTGTAGTGGGGCTTTCACACCATACACTTGTGTCAGCATATCCATACATTTGTGGAGACAGCAGACGCTCCAATCATCTTTTCAAGATCACTGTTAAAATATCCTTGGGCTGCAGACTGAGCTCCACATTGAATAATGTGTTCCTCTCGTGTAAGTCACTAAAAAATGCATGATATAGGCTAAAAAAGGATGAAAATGTACCTATCTCCAAAGAATGTAGATTCTTCTAGTTGAATCTGATCATGTACAAATAAGCTCCAGCAGTGAATAGTCAGTTGGTTTGTTAGTAAGTTAAATCACAACACAATCCATCAGATTTTCTAAGAAAATAAAGGTTTCTCCTACATTGAAGGAAAATGTTAATGAATTCAGCATCAGGAGAACTTTGAATAACAAAGGTTCAGATAAGTTTCACGGTGCCACAGCCTCACAGAAACAAGGTTGCGGGTTCAAATCTTGGCTCGGACAGTGGCATGTTCTCCCTGTGTTAGCATGGGTTCTCTCCGGGTACTCTGGCTTCCTCCTACCATTCAGAAACATGCATGCTGGGTTGATTGGGCATTCTAAATTGCCCTTAGGAGTGAATGTGTGTGGTTGGTCTGCTTGTTTGCCTCTCTGTGTTCCTCTGTGATGGACTGGCAAACAGTCCAGGGTGTACCCTGCCTCTCACCTGATGATTGTTGGGATAGACTCCAGCTACCCACAACCATGAATTGAGCAGTATGGAAAAATGGATGGATGGTTCAGCTAACAAAAATACAGCTGTTTGCTTAGATTTTATTGCAAACACAAAAGCCAATAAAAATAAAATTTTGATAACAGATAAAATCCAAACTGAATTTTAGTCTGAAACTAAAAGCTTTGTGTTAAATGTCATACCTGTACAATTTTTATTTTTATTGTTTCATTGAAACATGCAGAAATATTTGATATTGTGAAGGGACCTGCTCTTACAAGCAACCCTTTTTCAATCCTCATGACATATAACTTTGCAATATCTAATGAGCACCAGGAGCTTTCAGAGATACAGCTTTCTGTGAAGCCCCAAACCTTTTGCCAACAAAGATCTATCAGCAGATAATCTGTGCTCCTCTGATTGCGTTGCCGTAGCTGCCAGCAAGTGATACAAGCAATACAATCAACACATGTCATAATCACCAACTTTACCTCCTGATGCTACAACCGCATGAGGCACATTATTTAAAAGTAGCATCACTGAGTTAATATTACAAAAGTAAATTATATTTTTAAACAGTTATATTGCAACATATTTAGATCAGCTGTGCTTCTTCTTTCCCAAGCCCAGTATCTACCTTCAGAAACACACAAACAGCCTGTGCACATATAAACAATCAGGCTTTGTATATTTCAAATTCAGGAAACCCATCTAAGAGTAATATCTGGTCGTTTTTTTTTTATCATTCTTTCATTTAATCATTGACTACGGCTGATTTTACACAAATGACAAGAATGTTGTTTGTGTTTCTGAGGACTAACACCCTCCAAGCTTGCTTCTTCATTTAACCTTTAACACCATTGTGTATAATAACTCTTACAGTCTGACAGGTCAACTGAGGCTTCACGCCTGGCTCCTTGCTGTGGGTTAGGGCTGAGCCTTTTTATCATACTACCTACTCTGTGATGGATGAACCCAGCTGTAAACCAAAAAGAGGGCTAACAGGACTGCTCAGAGAAAGCGGATAAGGTCTTGTAACAAGAAACATCCCACTGAACTTTGCTGCCTTCTTGTTGCCCCTCGCTTCATTTTTATTTAGCTATTCACTTTGGATTGTCCACAAAGCACACAGACTTATGTGGTTTATTTAAGGTATTAGTCCTCTGTGTAATAGCACTTGTCTTCAGTATTTTAGTGCAAACCAAGGGGACTATTCACAAGAGTTGCAATGAAAAATATAGAATTTTTGAGCGGTTTAACACAACTGGCTTCATGTGTGGAATTTTTAAAGTACAGCGGTAGATAAACATTTTCTGTTGAGGTAAAAAGTAAAAAGAAAATATATAAAATATGATCTGAAGTAGCTTGGAAAAGCATAAATAATATGCAACAGAGTCACACTGAGCTTCAAAGTCACAGTGAACCATCTGCCAGGAAAGCCAGAGTCACTGAATCCGAATGTGTATGTGATGTGAATACTGACAGAATCTGACACTGGCTGTGGTTTTACATGCATTCAGCATCACTGAACAAGAAGCCAAATGGACTCCAGATCCGAGCGTCTATAATGCATTTAATGGATCAGTGCAGCTTGACTCTCCTCACTCTTGTGATGCTTGGATTGCATAAAGGAAAATACTTCTTGCTTTCTTCTTAACTACAGGAAAGAGAAATTCTAGAGTATTTAATAAGAAAAGTGAGGTGGCAGGTAATCATGGCTAATAATCCTGTCAAGTTAGATAAACATACTTATGTAGTAAGCATCAAGGTGATTCATGGTTGTTTTTTTTTCAACCATCCTGGGAGGCAAGAAAGAAAGAAACACAGTGAGCTTTAATCACGTATTATATACCTATGGTGCAAACCTAAATAAACTCTCCAGAGACAGTGGGAATGAGGATACAGCTGATACACTTTTACATTTCTTCCCATGTGATCAAACCTTAAGTCCTTTGCTTCCACCTGTGCTTGCTCAGTCATCCCAGAGCTGAGTGCCTTCTGCTGGGAAAAGACTTTCCAAGCCCCCCCTTTGATTTATTCTGTATTTGGCTAACCTTGTACTGAACCTGCCCCAAGAGATTTCCATCCATTTTAGCCCTCCTTTTTCCAGCATACGTGCACAACATGCCTCCTCGACCTACTTCCATCTCAACATGCTGCTTCTCCCTCTGCTTTCGCAACAGCCCGCTAAGACAATGAGAAACAGGCCCTTGAAGGAGGCTCAGATTCACTCTTCACAGCGTCGGCCCTCCCTACCCCTCTTCCAGCCCAATGCTGGTCACCTACTGATCACAATGTGCAGCCCAATCATGAGTGCACAGGAGGGTATTTATGGTTCGCAGGGATTCAAATTAATGTTTATGAGCCTTGTCTGGCAGGCAAAGGCCAGGCGCTATCCCAGCTTTTACAGCAACTCTGATTCAATCTTAGAAAAGAGTCTGAGTCTGTCTATGAGTCTGAATCTTTGATCACTGTTTCAACTCACTTGTTTAGTACTTGTGAAGTATTCTTTCTACAAAGTTATGGATTCTACAGAGTTATGCATTTTAAATTGTGCAGAATAGTTTTATATTCTCAAAATGAGAAAATCTGACATTTCAATGCTTCCATTCATCCATTTTCTACCGCTTTTCCCTGAACGGGGTCGCAAGGGGGGAGGACCCTGACTCTCACAATGGGTGAGAGTCAGGGTACACCCTGGACAGGTCGCCAGTCCATCACAGGGCCAACACACAGAGACAGACAACCATACACACTCACTCCTATGGACAATTTAGTCTCTCCAATCAGCCTATCCCCGAGGTGCATGTCTTTGGACTGTGGGAGGAAGCCAGAGTAACCCACACTAACACGGGGAGAACATGCAAACTCCCTCAGAAAGATTCCTGGTTTGACCCCTGCCCCCACCGAGGTTCAAACTGGCAACCTTGCTGTGAGGCCACAGTGCTAACCAACTGCACCACCGTGCAGCCCCATTTCAATGCTTCATGTGCATAACTTAATTAATCATAAGAACCAATGTTTTCTGCTATGTTTTCCCCTTTATTCTGGTCTAAATATGTTGTTCACGATCTCAGGAGAAGCAAAAAAGAAAAAAAAGGTTAAGAACAAAAAAAGCATGATGCTGATCTGAGATGTTTTTTATGGAAAAAATTGTGATGTAACACAATTGTTTATCCAATGACCCTGGTGTCTAGTTCATACAGAATGTAAGCTTATACTGGGATGTTTAGTGAGAACTAAAGCTCACCTTAAGTGGTGCGATATAGCACACCGCAGCAATCCAAACTATTATAATAAATCTCCTAAATCTATAAAGTACATTGAGAGACTAAAGAAAAAAGGCTTAGTTCTGTAAAGACAGCCCAACCATCACTGGCATGAGATGAAGGTAAGTGTAAAATATATTTTTAATCTTATCTGTGACTTTTATATACAGCTAAAGCTCAGAGAGGTCAGACCTTAGTCCAGGGGTGGGCAATTCCGGTCCTCGAGGGCTGCAGTCCTGCAAGTGTTAATACTTTACCTGCTGAAACACTCCTGATCCACATCAAACATAATTAGCAGATTTGTGCAGCACTTAGCATCACACTCTACACAAGTCCGCTAATTACTCACTGATTTGATTCAGGTGTGTTTCACCAGGGAAAGTCCTAACACTTGCAGGACTTGTGGCCCTCGAGGACTGGAATTGCCCACCCCTGCCTTAGTCTCATCTTATTTAACATGAAACAAGTTCATTTTTAATGTCAATCAACTGTGATGCAAAAAAGAAAAACAAAACTTTTGAAGCCTTTATGTCGCTCTGATTCTCTTGTATTACTATAACCTGAATTCACCTTGTGTTTATGCTCCACACCTACTGATGACAAAGCTTGTGATTTAAACTCATAACACATTATATTTTCACATTTATCCAGCCTTTTTAAGTTTGTGTCCTTTCCATGTTTTCCATGCTTTTCTATGTATCTCTGCCAGGACACAGTGATGTTTTCAAAGAGCTGTAGAGTCCCCATTGTCATTTTAGTTCGCTACGACAGGAATACAATAGCCTGTGTTGGCAACAGTTAGATCACTTTCAGTATCTCTGAAGTCAGGCTTTTTTATTTTAGATGTTCTTTGACCATTGAAAACAGCTAGGTCAGCACATTTTTATGCTGATTGTAGCTTAATTATGTAGCTTAATATTTATGACACACATATGATGTGGTATTTATATTCAACCTTGGCCTTAAACATTAAGCAGTACATTTCCCAAAATGTATTAATCAGCCATGCAAAACTTAATCTGAAATTCAACTTGAAGACTTTTTTTTATACAACTTATAGAAAAAAATCCCAATTCTTTTACTTAGTTTTGATTGAACATGTTTAACATCCAGTGCTGTTGATTCTGAGGTCTGAGGTCTGGACAATAAAAAAAACTTCAATCAAACAGATAATTGTTACTCTGTGACACAGACTAATCTTAATCCTTGTAATGGTCTGCCACTCTTTTGCACTGATCTTAGTAAAGCATTAAAGCATGTTTGGATTTATGAGCAATAAAGTACAAAAGGCCCCATGTTGCTTTTTTTCTTTTTAGTTATAAATGCCTCTGGGGGTTTTCTTGATCTCTTAAGACGAATATGTCCCATTTGTCAACAACCTAAAATTCTCTGAGCATGAGCCAAATCTGGTAAAATCTACATATTATCTTGCAAATAGACAATAAAAAGGAAGGAAAAAAATCAGTTTTTGGAAAATGAAAGCAGTGTGATGATAGCTAGAGGCAACAAATTCAGCAGTTTCTTTGACTGTTGAAATTAATTAAATCTGGTTTAAAAAGAAAAAAAGAAAACACACACACTAAGTCTGCTCACATGCAGGGGTGGAAATGGCCTCATCTGAGTTTATGTTCCTATTGGATTACATTACCTACTAAAACTGCACCATTCTCTGAAAACTGAGAAGAAACACAAGTATGCCTGCATGCCTCCCAAGAGTGTGTTTTATGTTGTGACATATTTGACACAGACTCATCCTTGGAATAAATCTGAAGATCTGATTAAACGGATGAGTCAAAACCCAGACACACACATACCAAATGTTTTTTTCTTTTTCATTAATATCATCCAAAAAAAGCAATTCTAAAACTCAATTTTATTATACTTTTTTAATAAGAGACATTAAAAGCTGATTTAAAAAAAATGGTAAAAATAGTAAACAAGTGTCACAGAATACCTTCCCAGGAAAAAGACTATTGGTACAGATCTATGCATGGCTTTAGGTCAAAGTCAAAGTTGCATTCAGTTATCTATACTATACACAAACGTGCATCTGTACAGAGAGTCAGAGTGTCTTGTGCAGCTTATTCTAGCTGCAGAAGTGATGTTCCATATATATTTGTCTTAACAATGTAATGGAGATGCCTCAACATTCAAATGTGTAAAAGTCCATATTCCCTTCATTACAACCCAGAGCTGCTGAGATCTCTCACATATTGTGTGGATTCTGGGTTCATGTCCTGCCTTTAAAAGTGTTCATGCAGGTGTAGCTCCCAGTAAACTTGTGGATCTCTTGAAGTGCAACTTGTGGCATGAAGCTAGACAGAGAGGGAAAAAGACAGTGATGGGAAGTGGAGCACAATAAATAAATTGAAACTATGATAACGACAAAAACTATTAAAAAAAAAAAACTTTATTTGCCTGTACCTTTTAAGAATGACAAGGGCATGCATCGTCCAGGGCAAGTACAGGAAGGCTTTGTCAGTTCTGACTGCATCAACAGTCTTCTGGGCAACTACTTCAGGTTTTAGGGGAGGAAAGAGTTGAGGAAACCTACAGAAGAAAAAACAGGGACTGTGAGATACAGGAAATATTTCCATAAGCCAGTGAACTACATTTACGTATAGGTGCTTTAAAGATTGTATTCACACCTAATAGTTCACTAGACTCTGGAAAATTGTCCAGTCTAGTGACTCTGACTTGGCTCAAATAGGGAACATTTTGAATATCATATTCCCTCCTTGGGATCTATTTAATGCGTAACAACCTCAATCTCTGCCAAACAAATTATAGTCTACTTTCTACATGTGCTTAACTTGAGGCAAACCAAGATCCTGACAGCTACTAAATAAGGCATATGAGGAATGTGTTGTTTCCATGAGTATTTTAGTGTGCATTTTAGAGATGTGTTTGCTTTAATGCTAGCCTTTTCTGAAGAGAGTTGATGAGCAGTGTTAAATCAGAATTTTATTCCAGGGATTAAGTTTTGGTCCAGAGAATAGAGGTGACCATTTATTATTAACAGTTATACATTTTTAATTCTTAGAGACATCCTTTGTTCCTTATACCTTTCTGCATAGCTTGTATTTGATACCAGTGGTTATGTTTTCTTTACCCAGAACCTCTCTCTTTATTACAGCCACGTGACACCAAACAACCAAATTTATTTGCTACAAATGAAGTAATGGAAATTTGCCTTGTGGTATTTCTCTTTATTCTGTAATTAGGATAACTTATAATTTTCTTGACATATGGATGAAAACACAGTTAGTGAATGGTTGTAAATAGGTCAGCTGGCCATGAACATTGTCAGTCACAATCTTGAGGAGTATTTACTAAGCATAGCTTCAGTAACTCAAACTCTGGCTCACTATGGAGTGTTTTATTAGGATCTGCCAAAGTAGCTTAAACTGAGCAGATGACAGTGGATGTCAACCCTTTGGACAATTTGCTGGCACCCATCTGAACGATATGAGCCAATACATCAACTACATATCAGACTTTTGGACTGGTTCGGTAAAAACTCCAACATGTTGGCTGCGCATAATGAAACGTCAGGGGATCACTAAAGTTATTTGACTTTCTTTCACTTTAGCCTTTGAAAATTTGTATCATATTTCTCATCATATTTCATCTCATGGGTGTCATTTCAGGCATTTTATATCTGTGTCACTATTGAAAATCTGCCAACTCGTTTAATAGTTAAGATATGTCAGCCCGGACACATACTGAACAACCAAAGGAAAAACATCAACATTTTTTTAAGCAGATTGCTTGCATAGTAATAAAAACAAACAAAAGAAAAAATACTTATTAGGTAGCATCCTACATAATATGTGCTCATTTTCACCTCAAAGTGACATCTCACCTGACTCTCATGCCCTGGAACATCTCTGTGTTTGTGTGGAAGGGAAGCACAGTGGTGCAGCTGACGCCGGGACAGTCCAGCAAGCCTAATGTCAGGCTTTCCATGAAGGCCAGTGATGAGGCCTTGGAGGTGCAGTAGTCTATAGCACCCGGAATTGGAGACTGTGACAGGATGGAGTTAATGCATACTACATGGCCATGCTCCAGCTCGAGCATTCGAGGCAGAAAGGCTTTTGTTGTCTAAGACAATTATATACAAAGATAAGAAAAGAAAAAACAAGCAGAATAAAACAGAGTAAAAGGAAGAAAAGACAAGAGAAACAAGACTATGCTGTCACCACAGATTATATTTCCATATCCATTTAGCTGATAATTGCTTTTCTGTCTACATATGACAAAGTCATTTGATCTCCATTCAAACTTAAAAAAAGGCAAGAGTTTAAAAACCCCTCTGATGTTTGAAGAGCTGAGAGGCAATTTGGAAACACCTCACTTAACCTGCCATAAAGCAGTCATGGCTGACAATTTTCTTTTCTTTTCTTTTTTTTTGTGGCAGTGGCTATTGCATATACTGACATTTTATAATCAAAATCCAAAACTGATAAGGATAATCTGTTGTAGGGAATGTTTGTGTTTCTGCAGATTTATGCAAAGCATACCCAGAACTGTCCCAAGGTGTTGATATGCTGGGATTTCAGAAGAGCGTTGTCATCGCTGTCTATCAGACTTTTTCCATGAACTACAGCAGCATTGTTCACGAGTATCGTAACATCTCCCACCTGGGATTAAAGAGTGCAACAAAACCGAGGACAAAAAAGAATCCAATCCAAAAGTCAGTTATTTTCCCAGTTCTTAGCTTCATATTTCAGATAAAGTGCCAAAAGAAAAAGACAGTATCATAGTAAATACATACAGACATAAGAGCATATTTAGTGTGTGTACCTTTTCTCTCACCACCTTGGCTTGCTTGTAAACTTCCTCCCGGTTGGCTACATCACACACAAAGTAATGGCACTCTGTTCCAGAAAGGGAGATTTCTTCAGATGTTTCTTTAAGGCACTTTTCTGTTCTGCCCCACAAGATTACCTAGTAATCAAAGAACACACAAATAAGGAAAGGTTCAGCAAAGAGAATAAATCAGACAGAACTTGAGTGAAATGCTGGTTAGTGGTTGCTCTTTTAATGCTCAGTCAAAAACCAAAATTAACCATCTTTTATAAAACTTATGCTGGAAGATCTTTTAGCAGCGTTGCTCTTTTTGGGAAACAGAGAGGCCATTTTCAATCCAACAAATAGTTTTCGAGTGAGATTAAAGGCTTGGGGTGGGGGTGGGGTGGGGGTGGGGTGGGGGTTACTGTGTGAATGAATTGTCTCTTCATCCACCGGGGACCAAATGAAGGCTGGTCATTTGAGCAGGGAACGTGAGGTTGGATAGAGGTGGGTGGTGGTGAGGGGGACTAGTGATTGGGCAATTAGATCTGTCAGTCTATGGGGTCATGGAAAGGTAATGAAATCAGGGGGTGAGCCCTCCTCATCTCTCAAACACAAATTCTCAAAGAGATTACACGGCCTGTTGGGCAGATGAACCCTGTCATTTCTGGTCAGGGAGTCTAAAAATGGTGCGTGTGTGAAGTACCAAGGATGCCAGTGAGGGATCTGGCTGGACGCCCATCCCCAAAGTTAATATTTGAGCAAGAAAGTTCTCTGGAAAGAGATCTAGTGTATCTGATAGCCACAGAGTGTGTTTGTATGCATGTGTGTGTGTGTTTGTGCATGTATACATTGAAAAACAAAAGACAGCATGTCTGTCTCTTAGTCAGTTATTCATCTTTTCATTCCCATTGTTTGACCCAATGTTTATGTGTAAACATCCATGTAGTCAGTTGGCAGGATGGATGTACATTGACTTATTAGTCACAGAGATTTAATCAAGTATGAACAATAAAGCAAAAATAGGAAGTATGAAAGTCTTCTGGATCTTTTGCACATATTAAACCTCTTTTCTTGCAGTAACAGGAGAACTTCGCAATCTTTATCAATGCATTTAGCATCTGTCTGGAAAAACTAAAAGAAATTCTGAAACTGTAACACTCTGGAGACATTGAAGATTATGCAATGCGCACTTCCCTTCTTCACCAGACCCGGAGCAATCAGTGTTCGTCTCCTTCTGTGAGCAGTCCTACTTTGAGTTGCTTTTGATTGGGTTTTTTCTTTGCTTCATTTGCAAGCCCATTTGAGTAATCGGTGGAGGAAGACACGTCTTGATAAATAAGTGAAAGCTTTTAATAGGATTTGAGCCAGACAAATAAAGCTGACAGTTCTCATTAAAACTCAGCACTTAAACCGTGCTCTCCTGTTAAAATGTGATTTAATTCATTAGGTTTATCCCCTGTTGGAATACACAGGACCCTCAGAGCAAACAGGCATTGGCCAAATTGCTATCTGGATAGAAAACAGTTTCTAATTGACCTTGCACATGCTGTGTGTTCCGCTGATAAACCTGTGATTGTTCTAATAAGGCATGGCAAGCAAGACTTCATGTCAACACATGCTCTAAGTAAAAGCGCTTTAATGTAGTAAATTAAAGTTGTATTAGCTTGAAAGGGAACCTTGACAGAGACTGTGCAGATGTCAGTCAATGCAGGCTGCAATGCACGGCTCCATGCCCCCAGCAGCTCCAGCTGAATTACAGTGATACTCTATCTCCCAGGCCTGAATGTATGGGTGGGTACTAACCCTGCTTTTCACACCCATTGTAAGGGCCAGCAGAGAGGCAGCACACAGAGGGGGCAGCAGGAGTTCAGGAGGCAGTCGCCTGCCGCTGTCTAATTACTGCGGAGACAGCAAGGTCAGTTGCAGGGCAATACCCAGCTGGGAGTGGTGTGCTTCCCGCCTCAAGCACAACACAAGCACACCCACACAAACCTGTTGTCAGTGACATGGGTTGGTTCATCTTTCTAACAGAGATTTATTTCTGTGATGCTGGCAACCAAATAAAAACAAACAAAAAATGTATTTTGCTTTTTTTTTAGAATGAAAAGGAGCTTTAGAGAAATAGATTGTTTAAAGATGTCAATGACTTACTTAGTCTGTTCCAAAACCTCTCACACAATATTACATTCGTTCTTTAAAAATGTTTTAATAAAGAAAGTTTAAAAGCTCAACTCTGTTATGGTTCTATGCAAAAAACCACACACAGAGACCTGGCATCCCATCATTCCACCACTCTTCATTCTTAATGTATTATTTAATCAGCACTTAAGTAAGTCTTCATCACACTAAAGCCCAAGTAAAAAAAAACAGGGAATTCTGATTGCAAGTGACAAAGGGGCTCAAACTGGGGTGAGTGCAAGTTCACAGAACTGAGTCCTATTCATAATTACCGTCCTATTTCCTTTTAGCATCTCTTTAGGCAGGGAGCAATTGTCATACACATTTACCACAGGTGTTGTTTTCAAAGCCTTCACACCTTGATAATACCCAACAATGGAGTGCTGAAAAGCACGCTGACATCCTTTGTTGTGCAGCTGCAGAGCAATGCTTTAAAATCTCCTGGTTTCTCCCTGGTCACTCCCCAAGGACATGCCATCGAAAGACAGAGGGAGGCAGTTAGTGTTTCATTGAACTTCCAGCAATGTTTTCAAGCTGCTAAAATTGCACCTTGTGAGAGCATCTGAGAAGTGGTGCCTGTGTCACACATGCACAGATAATTACAACCCACTGTTTTCAACCAGGGCGCACAATGTGGGTTGAAATTACCAGTATTTTATTCTATGTGTAACGAAGACTCCCATCTAAGGTGATCAGAAATAAAGCTAGTGTGTGTAAACACAAGAGTGTTAAGGTTACAAATTTGACTCAAAAATAGTTTGACCCCTGTACTGCTGGAAAACAATGCTGGAAACTATGAACAGAGCTTAGCCCAGCCATATATGTGACAGAATACATGTTGATGGGGGGGTGTAAACTATTTTCTTTTGAAAACATTAATTTACTAAAAGATGAGCTCCAACATATCATTGTATACCATTTTATTGACATAAAAAATCTAGACCACTTTACTTTATAATTCTATAAGTGAAGTCTTCTTTGTCAACAAACAATGAAAACATGGATTACATCATTTAAACGTACCCGCATGTCAAGCTGGATGACCCAGTGGTGAATTGTATCACTTATTTGCTCCCTCAGAAATCAAGGCAATTTGATAAATAGGTACTACCTCAAAGGAATCCCATTTGAGTTAGATTACACTGCATTATTGTAATGGACAATAAATGCCCTGATAATGCAACGAGAACCTCTTAACATGCTGTGTTTGACTTGTTTTGTTACTCTGCATTACGATGCATATACCCAGTCTGGTTTTTAACAAAAGCAACACTACATAACTGTTATATTCCTGATTTAAAACCAGTTAACAAAACTACAATAGATATAAAGAATGTGTCCCTGTGTTATGAATGAGTTTGAAGGAGACTTTACCCACAAACCATCCCCCAATGTTCAGAAGTACAGACACCCACACAGACACACAATCTGGCTTCATCAAAGCCCTGATCTTTGAATGTGTCAGTCATGCTTAAATCAGCCTTGATTGTGCTAGGGTGACGTCATTTTAGCATGTTAACCAAAATCAAACCAATCAGCCATAGATGATGCCCCGACATGCCCTCTGGGTGACCCATGCTGTTGTGCAATACTTCAACCAAAATTGAGGTCAAAGTCTCTGGTTTAACTGCACCAGTTAAGCACCACAGAGGTCATGATCCTTGGTTTCATTGAACGGTGCAACCACAATTCACTTGGAGCATGGAAGGCAAGAGTGACAAGGCTACCTTGAAGAGGAGGAGGAGGATGAGAGAGGGACAGAGTGGGTTTGGGGGGGAGTTCGTGTCAATAATCTGCTCTTTTATTACTTCTAAATGTGTTTCTGGGTAAGCATGTAATACTTACAATAAGTATGCGCTACGAAAACAACAATGTAGGATTAATGCCTAATATTCTCCCATGCATTTCTCTGAAAAGAGAGGAAATAATCGGAGTGCAACAAGTTGTGTAAAAATAACCCTACCTTTCTGGCCCCCTGCTTTGCAAACTCTTTGGCCAGGTGTCGACCAATACCTCGACCTCCGCCGGTAATCAATACCACCTCCTTGGACAAGTCCTTCTTTCTGCTGGGCAACAGCGATAACAAATTTGCCCTGACAATGTGATAGAGCATCTGAATCGGGAAGAGAAACATGCGGCACGCGCTCTTCAGTTCCATCACGGGAAGCGCTCGCGGTCAGTGTGTTTGCGCTGCAAATAGGGAGCTCCACTTATAGCTTTCCTCCAACAATGAGCGGACACAAGAGACTTCTGAATTTGTCATGCACACAGTGTCAACTACAGCGTGAGAAAGTTTTTCAGGAATAATCCACCGGGCGAAAAATATTTACAAAACAGAGATGTTCAACTTTTGGGAGCTCTGACATCTTAGTCGCTACGCATCAGTCATGATGTCTGTCAAGCAGCGCTGAAAACCCAGAGACGGTTCCAGGCGACGCTCCTTTTGCGCTACTGAGACTGCTGTGGTGTTGTGTTCCTGTTCTGTCCTGCCTTATATATTACCGCCTCTTCCGTGGCTTCCGTACTTCCACTGGTGAAAAGACCTGGGTAAACCAAGAGGGGAGGTTTGTAAGGGCATTAATCCTGATTGACATGTTAAGTGGGGATGAATATTTTGCTCCAGTGCCCGTCTGCCCTGTCTGGATGCGTGCTTGCCTCTTCCCCACCCCCTTCAAGCTACAAGTGCCTGCAGCCCCAGCAGCGCTTCTCAATCTGCGGTCTTGCTCCCCCCTCCAGCGGTTGCCCCACTGCGTCCCAGGTGGGTGCCCAATCTCATTTGGCAAAGTTTAACTTCATAATCCCGCTGACCTGAACTTAACCTCATTACATAATGCATAGGATAACAATGATGTTGCAACAACAGGTTCCGACAGCTGTAAATGAACGAAACGAAAGTGCCTGATAAGGATAAATAAGGCCCCCATACATGCAACTCGTCAACTACATCTTAAGTCCCCCTTAACGACTAGACAAATATGCACACAAACAATAGATCAGTCATGCAATAAGGCAAACACATAGCTCGTCACATGCACACATACATCCAAACCACAGATTTTTGATCACATGGTGTGTAGCTGAATCTGTGCTTGTCCATCCAAAAAGTGCATTTTTAAAAGACGAAATATTGTTCCTCACTGGATCAAAACAGATAAAAAGAAGGATTGTGGTTGAAAGAATACAATTGTGAGCATTTATATAACAATTTACAGAAGTCTTTACTTTGATAGTATTTGTAAGGTTCATTATTCTAGTTGTGTGAACTCAATTTGTTGCAGTAACAGTATTTTTGAGGAAGGCTTTATCTTGCTGTGTGGGACAGTGCAATTTGGTAAATAGGTCAGCTCTTTGAGAAGCTTGGCAAGCTGACAAACAGAAAAACCACATGCATACCTCCTAAAAAATCCTATATGAATTAATGGGCTTCAGACAAGGTCCCAGTCTGTGATGTTTGGCCCTGGAACTGATTTTTACTGGAGTCACTGAATGCTGGGCTTTTTCAGCAACTGGGAAGGTTTTAAAAAGCAGTCGCACAATAGTTGCTTTGTGTTGGGCTTAGCTACTTAGGGAAGGCAGAGGGGCTCCCAAGGGCTGCTAAAAACTCCACGATAACACAAGTCCAGATGCTGTCTTCAGTTTGGAAATTGTGATATTTGAGCAAAGGTAGAGCTAATGTCAAGAAATATCCATTCCGTTTCTCAAATATTTCCAGTTAAAGTTAAAACACAAGCTAATTGTTTTGCAAACTCATCAGAATATCTCATTTATTACAGCGAGTGAAACATTGGTTTTGCTTTCATGGACAATACAGATGTAAATATTAAACAGGATATAGCTCAAGAGTTAGTTTTTTACACTCATGCTATCACTGCCATCTACAGATCAGCAGTGAAAGTTCAAATGAGATTGTTTTCTGATGGTTTTTTTAGACTTTGATGTCTGACAGCTGAAAACTTAAAACACTGTAAATCTATAAATATCTTAGAGTCTTTTAGCTTAAAGTTAACTTTAAAGGTACAACAAAATGACAGATTATTTGAAATCTATACAACCTTGAAAATAGTTTGTACATCATTTAATTTTGGAACAGTAGTTTGTGCAAGTAACAAGTAACCAGTTTGACTCCAAAGCCATAATTTACAATTAAGAAAATAATTATTTTTCCTAGACGACAGGTATGTAAAGATGTGAAACCAAGGTCAGGATGAATTGCATGTGAATGTGGGAGGGTGAAGAGAGACTGAAAGCTCATAGATAAACATTTCCCTCTAATGACTTACCTTCAGCAAAACAGACCAGCACAGACATGGGCTTGGCATTCTTAATAACTGGCTTTGTTGCTCTTGTTGCAGCCTTCCTCCTTCTGGTAATTGGGTTTGTGTATCCTGAGCTGATGAATTCATGCATTTCTCAAGGGACTGCAAATAGTGAGAAAACTGCATGTGTTCATGGCGTTTGTTAGCATGGCAGTTAAGTTGAAGTGTTGGTGCTGATTAAGCTGCATTTCAAGTGAAGAATTGTATTTGTCATAAAGCACTTTTTTTATTATTAAACATTTCGTAGAACAGAGAAAATGTTCCTCGTGCAAGATAAAAATTGAATTAAACTCTCTCTGGCAGTTTTGTTGTCCTTTCTTTGCCCTCTAACACCTGATAAAGCTTTTGATGAAAGAAATATTAGATAAGAAACCATGTCTAGCAAAAGGTTTTCAGAAACACAAAGTCATCTGTTGCCCTTCTTTGATGTTATGATAAATATAGTCTCTCAGAAAGAATGACCTTAACTATGACTTTACCTATCAAGACTGTTGTTTGTTCACACTGTCTCCTCTTTGTTGCAAGTTTTTGGTTTTGTTCTTGCGAGGCTCAAATCCTACAAAGTGTGGGCATACTGAATGTCATCAGGTCAACTTTATTTGAAACACAAATTTTTTGTTGTGAATTTAAAAAAATTGTATTATATCTTTAATTACAAGTTCATTTTACTACTTTGACTTACAAGAAATACTGAAAATATTAAATTAGCATATTTTTAAGCATACTTTAATTTCTTACTAATGAGTTTGGTAAAATATGGGCAAATTTGTATTCAGATTAAAAAAAATGGTAGATTATGCGTATATAATCCAAATACAGAAGATGGAAATCAGCAGAGAAACAGAAAATACCAAAATGAAAGTGAAGGTTTCTTGTGTCCTGCTAATATGAACAGCTTCTGGTTGATAAAGCCTGCAGGAACAACACCTTCATAGATATTATCCATCAATAATTTTAATATAAGACGTCTAAGATCCCGCCTTCCAACATTTTCTCTTTCAAAGAAACTACATATCTCTCAACCATTTCAATGGCACACCAAAATGGGTAACTGGATATCAACACACTTGCCATTTTGAACAATTTATTAAAAAAATATTAGGATACTATTAAAGGAAGTAAAAAAAGAAAGATAGAAAGGGACAGAGCAAGAGAAAGACAAGAGTCAAAATTTGACTTACTTTAAATAAATGGAGACAGCTGGGCAAAGCGACAGAATGGAAGTTAGGGTGAATTATCCTCCATTAGTTCAGACTAATATTTACTTTATCTTACTGATAGAAATTAATTTTTAAAATATATCTTTTAAAAATTAAAGATGCTTAATCTAATCTTTTTTTTTATCAGTAATGGAGTTAAATGTGTATTTAATGAGAAGTAGAAATGTTTGATATAAGCTTTTTTACCAATATACCAATTTAGTCAAACTCTTAATTTCTGATACCCATGTCTACCAATACCAATATTGACCCCCTTCTTCCCCAAGGAGGAAAAAAAAAACCAAACATTTCATGTAAATAAGATCCTCCTCTTTGGAACAATGTAGATGTCTGTAAACAATATGAAATATTTCCAAAACATATGAACAACTCCACTTCTAAGCTCCTTATGCTGCAAGTGACAATATGGTTTGATGATGTCACAGCCACATGATTTATTATAAGTTGTGCCAAACAAACAAACAAACAAACATATCTGGAAAAGTGCATGATATCGCTTTTATTTGCCATTTTAACTTTGAGGAGACTTAGCTGTAGAGTTTGATACTATGACACTATTGATCACAACATTCTGCTACAGAGGCTGGAACATGTTATTGGTATTAAAGGGACTGCACTAAGCTGGT
>JBAMHV010000003.1:10450473-10466067 GCA_037177535.1 Pseudomugil gertrudae | reverse complement strand
TCCTCTTATAAGGGAGTTTTCCTTCCCACTGTCGCCCAATGCTTGCTCAGGCTGGGGATTGCATCGAAGTCAAGATTAAATGCAATCACACAGTTTCCCTTATATAGGCTATTTTGATGAATTGGCTCAAATAAGATGTAAAGTGCCCTGAGATGACACTGTCATGAAGTGGTGCTATACAAATAAAGAGAGAAGAAGAAGAAGAAGAAGCAGGGTACCCAACAACACCAACACACATACACAAACACACACACTTGTTTCTATGTAGTATGTTCTTAAAATAGCAAAAGTTCATTATCTTGTCCATCTGTCTTACACCTCCTATGCCCTGGTGTGCCCCTGTGCACGGCTACCCTGCCCATCTGGATGGGTGTGAGACTTGACTGTGTCACTTCCTGTCTGTGTTTGAGACCAGGTTCAACGTGGTCTCTCACAGCGTAGCAGTTGCAGGAAAGAACATAGGAACTAACCTGGCAGCAGGTCTGTGCCAAAGGCTGGTGAGGAGAGGGGGCAGACATCTGCGATCCCCCTGTGCTCAGGTCCTCGTCTACCCAACTATGCAGATGGCAGATTTCAACCGGCACTCAATACCAGCAAAATCATGCTGAGCACATATTGTTTTGTGGCTGCATGGCATTCTCTTTCCAACATTACCTGAATGGAGGCCTGTTTGTGTGCCAGGGAGTGTTCCAAAGGAACCATATCCACACTAATCTCAGACCATGTAATGCAAAATAGCTCTCCATCCTGCCCCCAGTGTGCATCTCAAGAGGCTTCTATTAGCATCAGCCCAAAAAATATCACCTATTGTGTTGTGAGGTATGATGCGATTTCCAATGACTGTCTCACTTGAAATAATATCACCTGACAACAAGTAAAAGATTTTGTTCATGCCATTATTAGTTGTTTTAAACCCTGACTGGTTTCTTAAAGGCTTGAGCACTGAAGATCATAAACTGGATCACACAATAAGTTTGAATACTTTGCATCTTTTTCTTTAAATAAGCTTGTGTTCACTATTTGACCTCCCACCTACTAAAATATGCATACATGCACCAAAATCAATAAAAACAAAAACAGTTTTTATCCAAAAAGCTATACAAAAAACCCAAAGTCTGGGAACAATTTCTGGATAAATTTGAATAGTAAAAGCAAGGTAGGACTCTTAAAAGGTAAATGTCTGACTAGCCTGGAGTTATGCTTTTCTTTTTAACAAAGATGCAAAACAGCTTCCGTTTGCTTCCAGGATACTTGGCTTGCCTTCCCTTCTGTGTTTAGTGTACCCATGGCAACTGAGCTTTAGTTCCTCTCGACTATGGGCTCAGGTGAATACATCTACATACTATCTGTTAGACTAGCTAACAGCTCAGAAAATACTTCAGATACCTCTGGCTGAGTGTACTTGACACCAGATCAACCAGAAAGTCATGGAACAGAATAAATGGAGCTTAAGCTGGATGGAAAATGGAGCATAAATATGGGAGCAATGTGCTAATAGGCAACTGGGCAGAAAAAAGACTTAAGGTGTGTCTGCCTGTTAATTTGCAAGTTGTACCTTTATAAAAATGCAGTAATGCAACACTTCTGGCTTATATGACACTTTATTTAGAACTGTAAAGAGAACTGTAAAGAGAGATTATCTGTGTTTATCCATGTTCGATTTGAACCAGAGAACCACATAGTGGGAGCCTGCCAACTGTTTTGTTGGAACCTCTGTTGGTGTTCGGATCTATATGAAAATGATTATGCGGGCTTGGTTCCGCTAACTTCAGCTCAGCCTCCTGGTGGGACAGGCCACAACTGAAGACTAATTGCATTGACTTGAGGTTTGTCCATGAGCTGCTGGTTCAGGATTTAAGAAAAGAAATTACTGAAGAAATACTATCCAACAGCGTGGATCAATAATGAAGTGTGAGCTTTGCTGATCCTTGTTCTGGGCTCATTGCTCAGGCCGTGTATAGCCCCCTTTTCTCATTTTTCTTCTCAATGTCTGTTTATTCTATCTGACACAGTTCACTCGGGAGCCAAAGATAGCCAACAGCACCAGTTGTGCAGACTACTGGCCCCACAGGGATTTTAGGCCAGACGTCTCTGAGAGAAGATCTGCCCTGCTGAGAGCTGAGGTCAGCCTTTAACTGCTCATTCAGGGCATTAACACCAATTGAATGCCTGTCACAACCCTGCAAGTCAGGGCTTTCTTTTTTAGATTGTGGACACTTCTGCATAATATTGATGGCCGAGATAAAGGCCTGTGATAAAACTCCTTATGAAAGCAAGTTTCTGGTTAGACTCAGCAGTCACGAAAAATGTGTAAAATCATCAGTCTTAAAAGGCACTTAAAGGCTAGTTAGAGCAATTTGCCTGCGTCACAGGGTGAGCCTCTTAAAGATTATTGAAAAAGAATAAGTCCTGCCCTGTATATCTTAATCAGTGATGCTGTGAAGCCCACTGCACTCAGCCTAAACCAAGACTTCTATGTATTATTATCCAGGGACTTCCATATAAGATGCTCTTCACCCACCAGAGTCCATCATCGCCAGAACATTTGGTCATACATTATCAAAAAAGCTATGTGCATAAGCAAAAAAAAAAAAAAGCTTTGCCAATTCTCCAACCTTGGCACTCACACATCCTTACACATAAACCTGAGAGATCTGACAAGCAAGTTTCTGGTAAGTAGACCATGTTTATAGCTTTTGTAGTGCATTCTAAAAGGAAAGAGTACAAATGATAAATTTTATAATCAAGTACCCAGTTACAGAGGTATGGGGGAAGTGTTAGCATGCTTTGGCACATCAAACATTACAGTGTTGAAGTATGTCAGCAGTTATGCTCATGAACAATTAAAACTAGCCCGCCCTTTATTGTTCCACTTCAGTCAGCAGTGTAATTACTGATGTGAGTTAACTTTTTCTTTCTTTGTAGTGCTGTCAACTAAGTCTGGTTTGCTGCAGTCCACAAATTCGCATTTTGAAAATCAGCAGTCACACATTCCGCCAATGACTGTGTATGGGTCAGCATACCAAAAACACCCACTCAGTGCCTTCTGCCAGAGCCGCTTTGCCAGGGCCACATGTATGCTTTCTAGTCACTTCTGTACTGCCAATCAGAACAACAAGGGTGTGCATCTGAGAAATATCTTCATTCTACAGGTCCCTGATCATTATATCAATCAGAAATAAAGAAATTTTGCTGCTGAATTGTCTTACAATTGTAATTTATACCATTAATTCAAAGTTGTTTGTGTGTTTTAATGTCTATAGCTAGTTTTCATGTTAATTGAAAGCATTAATATCTCACTCTAGATATACCATTTTGGGAATTCAAAATGAATCAGCATATAACATGTTTTCAAAATATTTTTGTGCCGATTTGGATATTTTGGCTGTTGTGAATAGTGGAGGCAGTGTTCAAATATGAATCAGTGTGTGTCTGTAAGATGGAGAAAAATGTAGGCCATAAATTATGTCATAGCACACATGAAACTCTGAACAGGCTTGGGGTGGAAAGGAAAGATGAGAGAAAATAATAACTAATCTTAATGACAGACCTGATTGAAGCAAGCTAGAAGCCATAAGTCATCCAAGGCAATGTCTGAGAGTTTCATTCCATTAGGTGTTTAATTACAGGGAATCAAAGTGTTTAATTAGGGGGAATCAAAGATGCTTATGTTTGATGGTCAACCATCTGTGGCTGCCTCCCTTTGCCCCACTTGCCTTCTGCCTTCCAGTGCAGCTCTGTTTCACCCACTATTAGCTTGTTAGTCACTCTAGTGCCTGAGTCACATGACACTTCAGCGTTGTAGTAAGCCTTCAGCACATCTTTCAAAGTACAGCTGTGCTAGCCTTATGAACCACATGATGGTGCTATAGTAGCATATCATGCTGTGTCTGCTAACGTCATTATCCTAAAGTGTGTACATTGAGATGGATAAGTAAGTCAGTAAACATTGAGTAAAGTATATTTTTTAACCATTTTTATGCACAGTGAATTGTTAATATAAATAAAAGTTTACAATTAAAGTGTTTAGACGACCCATGTTTTTTTTCTGTTGGAGGTAAAAAAAAATTGTGGAAAAATACATTTTCCTTAATAAAGTAAATCACCAATTGTGAGTTAGTATGTGATCAATAATAAGTTTGAATATTCCTTATTATTAGAAAATAAAATATCTTAGTGAAATTAAATACAAAATGCATTCCTTTCAACATACTGAAGGTTAGTGTCAACAAAAAAGTTTAAACTTACTGACAAATTATTTAAAAGTTCAGCAAATTATGTTCTGTGGCATACCCATTTAAATCCTGTCACATTTAAAGAGCAACTTTTGATAATGGCATTGTATATGGACCACTGTGTAAGTTATATTTCAGTCCTACACAAAGCAACACTGTGATAGATGATCACAATATTGCCAAATGGCTGTGTGTTAGAGTTGAATGAACTCATTTACACTGAGAACTTTTTTTTATGAATTATCATATACAGTGAAGAATTAAGCATCTGAGAAGATATAAAACAAGCAAAACAGCAATAAGTGACAAATTAAAGAAGCAAACAATTAACATGGCAACACATCCTGTGTAAATCTAAGCAAACAGAAGCTTGGTGACTAATACTTGCAATACAGCTAATACTTGCAATACCCAATCCCAAGAAAAAAAAGTTATTTATGAAAGCAATTTGTTGTGATTAACACCTCAGATAAATGACATGTTCAATAGCTACAGTTTTGCAGTAACATGTAAGGGTGGGCTAGATGTACAAAGCATAATTTACCCAGTCATCATTTAACTTGATATAAAATATGCTATTGTAGGGATACTCAGTCACTACCTAATCTTATCATCAATGGAAAACTGAATCCTTTTTACACACTTGTCTGCTGAGGCTTCTTATCAGGTAGTGAAAGGACAAAGGGGAAAAGTATGCCTTTGGCGCCACAGAGGACACTCAAGTCTTCATCTGAGAAAGTAGGAGAGATCTCTTCAGCCTTAAACCTGATTGTGAACTGCCGGCTGATACAGTAAATTGAGCCATCCATTGCAACGCATTGGAAGGCAGGGCAACGTAGGAGCCGTCGAGAGCTGCACTCGTACCACAGTCGCGCGACTGTATGGTAGCGATACACACTGACACCCAGGAGAGGGTTAACATCAAACCGATAGAGAAATCTCCCCACAGCCACCATATCTGCAGTTCTGTCATTGCTGCCTACCATAAGGCTTCGCCTCCAGGTGTTGTTTTTGGGGTTGTAGCGCAATAGCATATATCTAAGTGTACCTCCAGCAACAAAAAGCTCTCCACTGCACACAGTGACATGATGTGCCACAGCAAATGTATCATTAGGTAATGGAGCCACAAATGTCCATCTATCCAGTCGTGGGTCATAGCGCTCAACTGAGGAAAGGCACTCCCCTCCGATAGCATAGATGTAGCCCTCCAGAGCAGCCAGTTTGCAGCGAGGCCGAGCTTCATTCATGGGACAGATCTCCTTCCAAATAGATGTCAAAGGATTGTAGCAAAACACTCGCTTTGAGGGTGTCATTTCTCTGTCTGTGCCTTGGCAGCCCACTGCCACAAATAAGTAGTTATCCATTGTGCACATGGCACAGGCTTTAGAGATGACTTCCTGTGGGATCACTGAGAGAGTATGCCAGTCATCTTTGTAGTCATCATAATAATACATTGCACTAGACATCCTCTTTTGTTCTGTCATTACTGTCTTTCCCACTATATTTCTCAGCCAGTCTTGAGGATCCATATCTGCAACCACGACAAACCTTCTCCCTCTCATTCTCTGCTTCTGGATTTGTTCCCTTTCATCAGCCATTAAACGCCCATAAAGGTTGGGATCCCTGAGCACCTGCAGGTAGTTGTCTGACATGGCTCCGAGGACTGCTTGCTGCACAGACATCTGGCCTTTTTTCTTGGCAAAATAAAGTGTTTCTAAACAGTTCCCTAGATCAAGTTTACTCTTTACATTTTCCAGATCTGCACCATGGAAAATGACTTTTGGAAGGTGTGTAATTTGAGCCACTGTTCTAATGTGTTGATCAGCTTCCTTTACTTTATGACTTGTGCTGTCCATAGAGGTTTGTAGAGAGAAATTGTCATCACCTGTTTCTGTCAGAGGTTGATCCATTGGGGTTTTGGTTCTTGAAGTTTGAAAGACATTGGAAAGCTCAGACTCTTCTGCTGCAAGCTTATAGCTCTCATTACGTAGAAGTGCAGGCCTTGCAGGGTGTCTTAATTTGGTAATTCCTTGTGAGGAGACATTTTCAACACTTCTTTGTTGAAGAGCCACATCACATATGATGATGGGGCTGTCAGAGGAAGGAGTTTGCAAGAAGCTTCTTCCATGTTTTTCAAACTCCCCCTTTCTTGACTCCCTAATCATCTCATACTGACCCAATGCAGTGTCAGAATCTGTAACTGAATGAGAGGAGGACTCAACATAATAATCATATATCTTTCCATGCACAATCTGGTCTTCTGATCCTTCCAGCACGATGTTGGCATCCCCTACTTTGATTTCTGCCTTGGAAAGGAAGCTAGAGTATACCCCCTGGTGCTCCAAGTCCTGCCTCAACTCCCTGCCCACACCCACACTTTCTTCCAGCTTTAAAAAACAAGGAGAGCGGCGTCCTGTTGTAGTAGCCATCCCAGACTCTGTTGGATCTTGAAGGCTCAAAGCAGATCCAAATGAAATATTTCTTGTGGCAACCAGAGGTTGTTTTTGATTGGTGAGTATCTCTGCTGTCATGCATTTATCCTGGTCACTACTTGGATGATTAAATTCCTCCTCACTCTTTTCAGCTGGTTGTGGGGGTGGTTCTTCGGATACATCCTTGGTACTGCCAGGTAACAGGTCATCAGTGGTGGAATTTGCAAACAAGCGCCTGGGTTGTTTGCCTCTATCATCCTTACAATGTTCTGGAGGGCTTTGATGTTGGAGTGCTGTCCTGTAGTTTTGACAGGTATCATTTGGTGGATCTTTGTTGTCAATGCCACAAGTCTGAATGTTCCTTACACTCCTGGAGCTGTAGAACCTGTAAGCCCAAGAAACCAGCAGCACTGCAGCCACAGAGACACCAAGTTTCAACAGCAGCTGCATGTCGAACTGAACTCCCAAAAGGTATGCAATGGGCATTGCTAAAAAAAATTGCAGCAGTGGCTGGTTGACTGATCCTTTTGAAAGTTATTGTCAGTATACTCCAGCTGAAAGAAGTTGTTTTGTTCTCATTGTAAAAGAGCTGCTGTGATCTGATGACTACGCCTCTTTGCCCACAGGATCAAATGTAAGATGATATAGCTCTTGAGTTTCTATTTGCATCTCTTGCTCTATAGAGGCGGAGCGCTTGTTCATGCAGCACCTGTGCAGCGTCAGATGCAGTTTTAGCAACCCTATTGAGAATATATAACTGCCCATGGATCAATATTTGGTCATGATTTTTTTCCTTTTATTCACACTATAAAAGTGTCATAAGACATAAAGAACTCTGTCAATAACCTCTTAAGCAAATCATAATCACATTTGTTTCTATGTTGCTGTTATGGCACCTCTTGCTGCCTTTTTTATACATGGTTTATGTTATATTATGTGAGTCCTGACTAATATTGCCAAAATAACAATAGATAACAGTCCTCTACATTCCCTCATGCAGCAGGAGAAAAGTGTAGTTTGCATAATGGGTGGAGAGTAATGATAGGGGACATTTATCAAATACCTAATAACCAGGATGCATCTATTTACATAGTCATGCCACAGATCAAAGGTCCCTCCCTGTGTCGGCAGAGTTGCTTAAATGACTGTCAGTGAAAAAAACTGGAGGTTGTCATCAGAAACTTGAATGGCAGTTTCATGGTAAAATAAACACAAATGTTGAAATGATCATTACAATAGAAACACTATGGAAACTATGTCCACATAAAAAACTGACAGTATCATCAATTTCCACAAGATGCAAACACATACTTCTGTCATATTGTACAATGTCACTTAGACAACACTGTCAGGCTGTCATTTGGATTGGTGGTAACAAAGTAGGGCAAGGTCCTGATCGACAAAAAGCTGTATAACAGCATTCTGAGAGGCAATGAATAGACGCAGCACATGTTCAGAAGGTGTGTCAGGTGTCCTGTCTGATGTGAGTTCTGCTTGGTCATATGATAGCCAAGCTCCCTGACAACAAAAAGGAAACTAGACTCCACAAGCACGAATAACTTCTGAATAATTCACAATGGAGACAGGTTCTATGTGCTTTTTTTTTTTAGGAAATGCATATATCCCTCTATGGTTGGATTAGCTATGATGGGTCTGCAAGACATAAATTGTTGTAATTAATATACAAACAATCTAAAAAAAATCTAGATTAGGGAAAAAAACAAACATAAGAATGATCTATTCATTACTCTCACAAATAAGCCTGATTTGATAAGAAAAAAATAGGTATTAAATGGTAATTCCTACCTGGATAATAACCACATTTTTAATGGTGGATACATATATTGTCTGTTGGGTCTATCTTTATTAAAATACATTAACTGTTACAGCAGAAAACCATATATGTGTTCGTATAAAAAAAAACATTTAAAAAATACTCCCTGTTTTTAATGTGTGCTATGCAGCTCTCATCTTTTAAATGCAGGGATATGGATTGTACTTTGGCTAGGTGAGATAATATCCTGAACAGATAGATTTATCCTTTCTGTTCAACTAAGCTTTGAAAAATCTCTCCTCTCACCTCCCACCTGGTTTAAATCCTAATCCCTTAATACATGTTGTGTCCCCAGAAGTGCTTAAATTGCTATTCCAGTGAACTTCCAAATGCAAGATTATGTAGCTTTATGTAGCCTTAAACGATAGGTAACAAATGCATAGGGTTAATGGTAATGTAAGAATCTGTAGGAAAAAGGGTTAGGGTTAACATCAGAAATATATGAAACAAATATATGAAACAAAGTAATTTATTTAACTTTTCACTGAATTAAGGACTGATTTAAATCTTTCCTGATATGGTATCCAAAACATATGCTATCTTTTAAGTATATATTCTGAACCCAGCATTACAGAAGGCAAGAATGATGAAGATCTTGAATACTGCTCAACACTGTTGTAAGTAAAGTCAAGGCTTGTTAGTTTAATCATCTGTTAATTTTAATACAGGTGAAATGAAACAATGCAACAACCCTGTTTACACAAACTGCCTCAGGTGAGCGCCTCCCTGGAATGGTGGCTAAAATGATCCTACTAGTACTGTAAATGTCTGGGAAAGAGTTAGGCATTGTACACAATGTAGGTCACAAGTAAATCGCTGGATTACAGGCCAGTGACAGAGTTGTTGTGCTGTCAGTTGCAGCACATCAAAAAGAGAAAGAATCTTCAAACGTCACATGCACCACAACCCCAAACAGCAGACATATGTTAGATTTTTTTTCTCTGTCCTTGGAGGCCTGCCATTAAGATATAAAAAGCCTAAGTGGAAAAACAGAAAGGCTGTTAAATGTTTCCATCCTCCCAGCCAAGAATTATTTTTGAAAACATTGGAATGACGTACAAACAAAAGTGAAGAAGCATAAACTCCAACAATTTCAGCAACCATCCCTCACCATAACCCATATAATCTTTTTAATTATTTGTCAGTATATACACTGATGTACACAAAATACACTCAAAAATGAGATTTCTCCCGATTCCCCGATGCATTTAAATCTTCTTGTACATTCCAAGCCATCAGAAAAAGAAGAATATTGATATATATATTTATAAAAAGAAGGTCCTTGTGGAGCATCTGTAAGCTTGTTCTCTCATGTTTATCAGCTTGTTGCTAATCTGGTGCCTCCCAGGGTATGTAACAGATGGGAGTAGTTGATAGGGTGGGGCAATCAAAGACAGTTCAGTTTTTCACATTTCACTCAACACCAGTAACATTGTCACTCAAAAATGAAATCCAAAGCTTTTCTCTCTTCTGTTTTAAATTGATAGATTTTATTTCTCAACAGGCAGACGTGGGACAAGAAACAAAAAGGGGTAATAGAGTAGTTCTATATACGAAGAGGTTACCATCATGTTCATTGTGTGTTTTTTTATTATCTTCATTATTTTGTAAAACAAAACAAAAACAAACAAAATACAGAACAAAAAAACAAAAAACAGAGACACCATCATGTGGTGGCACTGCCTCCTGATGGATGTTTGAAGGATCTGTTGATAACTGGAAAAAGGCTTGCAGGATTGTGTGCATGTGTCTCTATGCATTTGCAGATGTTGTGTACTGTACGGGCAGAGAAGTATAGAATCATGTGTGAGTGTCTTGGATGAGATGTTTCACGTCAGTTCCACCGTCACTGTGAGAACAAGTGCAATCCATGTTAGTCCAAGCACGTCCATTCGGGAGGCTTCATCTGTAAAAACAAAAAGCCAATCGATCAAAAACAACTTTCTATTGATCACTTTATTTTTAACTTCATTCAAATGCACCAAATACAAGTCACTGGGAAATTATCTATATTTTAGATGGTTATTGTTAAGTGTAACACTATGCTTTTATTCTGCTTTGAATGAAACTGATGTGCAGCTGCATCTATGCCTCCATATGCAGAAGCCTGCAGGACTGAGAGTGACAGAGCAGAGATGCACCCATCCGAAATAAGAACTGTGAATTGTATTCTAATAAGCAGTAAACAACCTGTTAGTTTTATTTGGCAATACCTTATGATGCAAGCAAGTTATTTGTCAACACAAATTATTCACAAAAACACTGCCTTAAATGGTCTCTGGTTGTTGCCACTTGTGAATTACAAAATTTCAGAAATACCATAAATTTGAATCTCCCCCCAAAATTGGTGAGCCTTAATTTAGTGCAGATTCTTCAGCTGTCTGTTTTAAAAGCAACTACTTACATTGGTGGACTTGTTGCCTATTCTGTATAGATACCCTTCACCTGTAAGTTTTCCAAATGATTTAATGTC
This sequence comes from Pseudomugil gertrudae, assembly GCA_037177535.1. Classification (NCBI taxonomy): domain Eukaryota; kingdom Metazoa; phylum Chordata; class Actinopteri; order Atheriniformes; family Pseudomugilidae; genus Pseudomugil; species Pseudomugil gertrudae. The sequence goes on along the minus strand of JBAMHV010000003.1, from coordinate 10,455,093 downwards.
ACCTTTCATATCATTTCTTATCAAAATCACTCAACACTGTTATGTTTGAATAGTCTTTACATGATATTTTGATGTTTTAGAATCTTATTATGTGGGACTTAAAATATTATATGTACATATAAAATTAATTGAGCTTCAGTATACTTGTTACACACATTGGTGTATTTCAAAATTATGAAATACTTGTAACAGTTTTATTCATAAGTACGTAAGGGTGCCAAACTGCTTAGTGCCATTAAGCTTTTGGAAACTCAAAACTAATTTAGCTTGAGCTGTGGTAAAGATATACTCCCTTGTAACACCAAAGCAGTTTTAACTTGTCAGAGCCAGTGGGTTGTGGTGTATGGCCTCTGTGGATAAGGCCTTTTCTGGAACATACCAAACATACTCTGTCAGACTGCAATCAGAGAGTTTGGATGCTGTGCCAAGGCCTTGGGCCCCTGATTGTATTCCTTGCACATCTCCTGACTAAATTTTGTGGTGTGCCAGGGTAAATTACCCTGCCTGGAGAGGCTTCTGCCATCAGAACTCCAAAGTTTCCAATTAGAACACTGTACTGTGGAGTGAAGCTACGTTTAGAGCTGGCCCTGGCTGTTTAATTAGACGGCTGTCCTTGTTCCAGCTTAGATGCATGGAGAGTGGAATTGAGATATTGACCAAGGTATGTCCGATGCTGCAACGATAGACTGGTCAAGGGAGTGTTTAAAACATTCTTTTGCATTTAACGTTCTCTAAGGAGATAAATGTACATAAAAGTTTAGTTTAATTGACTTCACAGATGTATAAAAATTTCTTAAATTGTCATTTGGTCAGACAAATAATGAACATCAGGATTTTATTGGGAGTAGTACAAAGACTTGGAAATGCTAACCAACTGTGAGTTGAAATGGAGTGTTAAGATCCATTTATGTTTTACGCTCAGTACACATCTGCATGTAAAAGAGCCTTTATGCTCACCTTCTGCATCCTTTTTGTGTGCAATTTGGTCCATTTTCAGAGTTTGCAGATTTGGTGACTGATGTAGCAAATTGAGCTACACCAACAGGCATTGTGAGGGCAGTGCTGCATAGCATAGCTTATGTCCAAATGTCTCACAAAATGAAAATAAAAACAAATTCTTAATGTATTTCAACCCTGACTTTTGCTAATTTTCTCAGTAACCGTTGGCTATCTATGGCTAATTCAGTATCCATTGTATGCTGTAAGATTTCTCCAGGCAAATACCGCCTTATCTTGACTTTTAACACTTTCATTTTCTAATAGATTCTGTCGGACTAATGTTTATTTTAAAAGGTTAAGTTTTGCTCTGACCTGGTTTTTCAAACAGGAATTGGTGACATTTTTTGGCTGGATTGGCTGGAGGAGGCACTAAAGTATAAAAAGCTGCCAATATTTAGTAGTGCTGCTGTATTATTCATTACTAAACTTTCTTACTATAAATTTAGCTAACATGTTCATTCAAAATGCACACGTCATTGAAACATGTACAAAAACGTGGCTTGTAGTTTAAAACTGAAACAATGGTGTCTTTCTAAGTTATTTTCCGTAAATGTCAGTAACAGTTACATTTTTAACAATTTTTAATTTCAAAAAGGATTTCAAAATAAAAAAAAAACTTTGAAATGAAATACAGACAGACGGGGCATTTTGAGCAATCTGCATATTGGATAATGTTAAATTAGATGAGACACAAATAACTGAATCATGAAAGACAAGATAGATTAAAACATTCTAGGAATTTGTATCCAATCTGGCATCATGCTGAATTGTTTTTATTCAAGTTATAAGACATTAGGCAAAAACAACTGGGTCTTCTCAATAAGTACTTCATCTTATTTGGTAATGGGCTCATTCAAGCATAGGATCATCAGCTGAGGTCCCTTTCAGTCTACAGCCATAGATCCAAGTCACCCAGCCATCTGTTTCCCTCAAGATTTTGGCTCAGACCTCAATGTAATTCTGCCAAACTGATCTTTCTTGGACAACTGGGACTCTTTTTTTCCAAATAAGCTGAATAATGACTTTATGTGCTGGATTTAATATGTTTGCAGGAAACTTTTTTTTTGTGTACACGATAACTTTGACTTCTGATATTTTATCCTTTTTTTAATTATTACTGGCTAGGTCTTTTTTATATCACCTGATCAATCTGGCTTCTGGAGGATTTATGTTAAAATTTTACATGATGCAGTTTAAAATACTTTGATTACAACTTCTGGCTTTTATTATTTTTTTACTTTAAGCAAAATTTAGCAGTTGTGACTTTGTTAATAATGAATATATTTGAACATACGTGTCTGTGTCAGCGACTAGACAGCTAAAAACTTTTGAAAATACCACTGGCATTGATTACCAGGTACAATAACAGAAACACCTTTATCCTCTATTCTACTCATCTAATAATCACGAGTCATGTCTCTCACTGCAGCTTGTCAAACTTTGTCAAGGATATGCTGACAAAAATGAATGATTGCAATCTCTAGTAGGTATTGCAGGTTATTCTCAACTAAAACATTAACTGACTGATGCCTGTGGTTCTTCTCTCTCACCAGACAAGAGTGGAGAATTCATCCATTAAGCTCAGGCAAATATACGGTGACCTCTTAGGGCCATGTTGTACACCAATTTGACTTGCATACAAGGGATGCTTGTTCATTCATTCAGACCTAAATCCGTCCTTGCTGTGACACACCTGTGCATATGTTTACCATAAAATTTGCATTTACAGATTTGCATGCCAAAGTTATGACTTGAATAGAAAGAAAAGGGGTGAAACAAAAAGCAAATGAAGAGGAATTGAAAAAGTGAGAAGAGAATGAGAAATGCACAAGATGATTCTTCTGAGAAAAATATAGGAGGGTACAAAACAGCATTCAGCTTAAAGACTGCCCTGCCTTCCATCTGCTTGAGTAACAGTTTTCACTGTATAGCAGGGACAGTAATAAGCCTCACACACATGCACCAGAGATTATCAGAGTAAAAGCATATCATTAAAATGCGTTTTCTATTCCATCAACAACTCACTGTAAAAATACAATGCAATACAGATGCTTTGATTATTTATTACTCCTAAATTACAGCAGAAATGAAGGTGCACACTAAGTTGAAACTGGGTTTAACAAATGTCTTTCCATAGACAACAAAGGAATCTATTGACCAAAAGCTAATATGTTCAGTTAGGCATGTGGTAACATTTTACTATCTGTTCTCATTCCAGGTTGTCATATTCTGGTGCTTTGTCAGAAACTTATGGTGTTTTGATGGTAAAATTATACAATCCAACGTTAATATGAAGTATTTACTTTGGAACAGACAGCAAGGTCCCCATAAAGAGTGTGTATGGAGGGTATTGATCAGCTGAAAGACTTCAACTTGATGTCAAGTTAAAGAGAAATTTGGTTTGTATTTACCCAGTGTTTTCACTAGTTTTGCATGCTGTTTGGTTATATTCATTTTGCCATTTCCTCATTCAGTAAAAAGCCTGAAATAAACTTGGTTATGCTTATGAAAGAAGTTGGTTTAAAATACAAATCATGATTTAATTACAATGAAGTTTGCTGACAACTTAAAGGATTTCCCTTGAGTTGATTTGTCAAGCGAACTATGTCCTACCCACCATTAAATGAGATCGGGCTTAATTTACTACTTTTTACCACTTGGAGTTTCAAGCAAATGAAGCTAGAAATGTAATTTACTAAAATTAGCACAATACCGCTGAACATGAGCTCAATGAGCAACCATGGAGACTAGTAAAGTAGAGCCACTGCTCTTTTCATACATGAACTGGTGCTTCTACAAGCTCAATAACCTTCTTTTGACATTTATTTGACTTATTTGGGAAGCTGGTCACATTTGCTCAATACAGAAAATGTGCCTGTCCCATTTCCATCCAGTCATCACAACTGATTGGAGTCCTTAAGTACAGAGCCTTTAGATGGAGTGTTATTTAACCAGAAATTCATGCTGATTTTAGACTTTTTGACTGAAGACAAAAAAAAAAAAAATGTTAAATGTGAGTGGCTGATTTTTTGTTTTTTGGAGGAGAATGATATCAAAAGAAAAAGAGGCTTTACTAAATCTAGATGAGCCATTAAATGGTCTAATCTTAAAGTTCACTTAGTTTTTCTTGCTTCTGTATCCAGGCTGATTGTTATCTCTGTAGGGTTAAACTCTCATTTCAGTCTTGGTAAGTTATGAACCACTTCATGCTTTAAAAGCCCATCTGTCAAGGCTCAAAATTCTAGTTATTTTTCTTAAGACTGAATGTTTTTCACACTACAGTATAATCTACACTCCTCATAAGGTCTGAATGACTGAAAATCTGCATCTAGTCAGATTTTGAATTTAGCCAGAGGGGAATAGTAATAAAGAGGGCTGCATGGTGGAGTTGTTGGTTAGCACTGTGGCCTCACAGCAAGAAGGTTGCCGGTTTGAGCCTCAGTTGGGGCCTTAGTTGGGGCGCGATCCAACCAGGAATCTTTCTGTGAGGAGTTTGCATGTTCTCCTCGTGTTAGCGTGGGTTCTCTCCGGGTTTTCCGGCTTCCTCCAAAGACATGCACCTTGGGGATAGGCTGATTGGAGACTCTAAATTGCCCATAGGAGTGAGTGTGTGTGTGCATG
>JBAMHV010000003.1:10424544-10434702 GCA_037177535.1 Pseudomugil gertrudae | reverse complement strand
TGCAGATAACAAAGCAAATACATGTCCAAAATAAATGCATTACGATGATGTTATTACAGGGACAGTGTGTAACATATGCAGATAACAAAGCAAATACATGTCCAAAATAAATGCATTACGATGATGTTATTACAGGGACAGTGTGTAACATATTGTATTGTTTACAGGTCAAAGTTGATTTCTGCATTTCCATTTGTGTTAACATTGGTGTATCATGAGCTCTGCTACAAATCCAACACATTCTCATAAGTGAATAATTTTACATTTGTTTATACACAAGTAAGCCAGTAAGGAAATACTATGAGAGTCTGCCATCTTGAAACTTCAGCCACTGGTAAAGGCCAAATAGCACCAATACTGACTAAGAATGTGTTTTTCCTGCAAGCCAGCGCACAGCATTTGAAACACCAGAGGTGAGAAAGCACTACTTACTACCTGGAAGGTTGGAAAATGTAGTCAGTTGAAATTTACAAAAGGGCAGCACCCTGCATGCGTGCAAGAGCCTTTTTTACCGGGGCCAAGAAAGCAAAATGGCACTTAAAAAGCAGTGTGGGCTGTCCAAAAACATAGGCTCAACATCGGGGTAGCCATATGTGGAAGGAGCTCAAGAGTGAGAAAGATTTTTAAAAAGGGATGCTGAACTTGTTCACCTTCTCCTCAATAAATCAGTCAATTGTACTGCCTAAATTAGCCTAAAGCTAACCTTTTACATTCAGTTTTGTTAGTAGTGTTGCTTGTTACAGGCAGCATAACAGTAAATCCCATAATATATCAGCTTTGTTGGTAGAGAAACGTATGTTTACGTAGGTTTCATTAGCCTTCACAGTTAAGCTAAACACCTGTTTTTTTCCTGCACAGTAAATGATAACTTATGAGGCCTTCCCATCAACTTTTATTCTGACCTTACCGTGACTAGCACCACAGCTCACAGCAAGAAAGATGGTTTGAGCCTCTGTTAGTAGACGGTTTAAACAGTAACATTTCTATGTTTGCATGTTTTTCCCATTCACGTGAAGGTTGCATTTCTCCATTCTGGCTTCCTCCCACCACACATTAGTATAATTGGTCACTCTAAATTTTATCTAGATGTTGGTGTGAATAATTTTTGGTCCCTCTATCTTGGTAGTTTTTGAGACTGGTAACCTATCCCAGCTGTAACCTGCCTCTTGCCTCTTAATTATTGGGATAGACTTCAGCACCCTGCCAACCGGAATAGGATTAAGCGGTATAGAAAACAAATAAACATATACAAAACCACAACACAAAAACTGCACCACTTTTTAAAAAAAAATTGGAATATCCACCACATGAATTAAAAGTAAAACCAAAAGGTTACACGGCAGCGAGTAGTTATACAGTAGCTAATACTAAAATGATTAAACATGATTAATCGTTAAAATTTTATTGACTCCTCATGCACTTTACTTCATAAAAATATCACTTTTCCTCCTTTTGGTGCAGTGTAAATTCCAATAAAAATAGTCAACTTCTGTGGCAATTTTTGTGTTGCAGCTAACTGGTATGTTTGAGATTTTGTATTTGTGTTGGGGTTAACTGTGATGTGTTGCAGCTGAATAATTGTGAAGTGTTGTGGTTTATACTTAAAGACCACCATAAAGACCACATATGTGGCTTCAGGAAGAAGTAGAGAGACACCTCCAGAATCTAGGCTTGAACGCTGAAGGTCATCTCTGGAGAGACAAATGCAGCTCCCAGCATGCATTTAAATGTTAACCGTATAGGATCACTGATCATGGCCTTGATAAAAAGAAACCTGTAGCTGCCAAAAAGTGCAATAACAAAGTCTTAAGTGAATGTTTTGGATACAAATGTCCAATTATGTTGTTGATATGAATCGCATTTATGATATTCCATTCATAATAATGTTCACACAGTAAAGTGCTAGGTCTTATTGATGTATTACACCCCCTCCAAACCAATGCCTTGTTTATGCTTTTCCATGGCCTTAAAATTGTATCTAATCTATATCTCTTAACATGGTACATTTGTTTGGGCTTCTCCTTTTTCCCCAAAGTGCAATGTCAGTTTTGAAATGACATTCACCGTTTTAGTCAATACAGAATAAATCAGCAGTGTTGTGGTGAGTTCGTCCATGTAGGTCAATATGATTATGCATGGTCTTGATAGCTCATCTTAATTACTAATTACTCTAATAATTTTACTTTTGGAGTGAAGGTAAATCTAAAAAAAAAGTTAATTATTTTTACATTTACTACAAATATTCACAATAGGGATGGCCAGATTTTCTCTTGTCAGAAAATCCCCTATGTCGTTACAGGTGAACTTAATTCAAATCTTTAAACTTTTAAATGCTCATGTACAACTTTTCAGTGTCAAAAAACAGTATGTTGTACAGTTAGTACTTAAAAGATAAAATTGAGTTGACCACTAATGTTCTGGTTCAATTCCAACCTATATTTTAATTTAATCTGTGGCATTCAGGTGCATCAGCACATCTTAGACACTATACAGAATTTCTTCCTTGTGTTAAAAATAAATATTGATCCATATGAAAAAGTCCTAAAGTTTTCTGTCTGATATCAAGTTTATATAGGAACAAAAGGCACTATTACTACATTAATTGTGAGACATATTAAATTGGTGCAGTTTTGTTCCATTTAGATCCAAGGATTGCCCTGACAAGGAATTCATGTTCCCATTTCAGCAAATGGTTGCATATCCATAGCTGCAGCAGTGCTATTTTGGAAACAATATGCACTTTTGTGCTGTTTAAGAAATGGAAATTGAAAGCCCAGCTCTTTTAGACACTTGATCATCTGAATTCAGTATTCAGAGCATCAAGGTATTCTTATTATGAGCTCTGCATTTTACCATAAAGAATCGGTTTGTTGCGAGTGTAAAAAGTTCTTAATTCAGCTCAAGGTTTTATGTTCTCAGCTTATATTTGTAAGAGGCTGATGCATTGGTCCTGCAATGTCAAAGCATTGACCACTGAATTCACACCACAGCTTCAATAACACTTAAAGGCTGTCTTCATTCATTTAAAAGCAGTCTATTCACTCATTGTAAAACACACTTCAGGTTTGGCCTTAAAAACTGTGACAAATTCAGACATGTTCTAAATGGAAAGGTTTACTCTTAAATAGACATAGCCTGTGGAGTCTCATTGACTTTAACCTTTACTTTAGCTATTTCAAATTAATGATGGTTGGGGGCTGTCTGTGTCGGCCCACTTGCTGCTGAGGTTATGTTTGCCAGGACTGACAACATTAGAGGCTATGTTGTGGTGGTGAGTTGGACCTCAGTATTTATAGCCAACTCTAAAAGCTGCACTAGTCTGTCATCAGAGTATGCAGGAACATATACACATGGGGGTAAATACCCTTGCTCAAAGCCATTTTGCAAGAATTGTTCAAACCACAGATAAATAAAAGCTTAAGCTACTTTTCCTCCCAACAAACCATTGCACCATACAAGTACCAATAAATTGTTCTGCAACTCCATCTACCTGTATGGAACTTAAAGGACAGAGACAGGGTTCAAATATCTGATTTTTTTGGGGGGGGATTTAATCCACACACACCCACACACACACACACAATCTGGTTAAATTATTGTTAAAATAATCATTTGAACTGTTTTTGTATACCATGTATACACATACGGTACACGATCTTCCCAAACAGGGATTCTACTAAGTGCAACACTAATTGCATGACACCACATGTGCAGGTGGCCATATGGTAGCAATTAGTGTCAGTTATTGTCTTATGCTTTGAATCATTTGGAAATCTGCCCAAAAGTAAGATTGTACTCTTAAAAAGCTTTCACAATAGTTTTGTCATCCACTAAATGTATTCGTGGGCAAAGAGGATGATACTGATTTACAACTAGTCCTATGAGCTACCAGCTATTTTTGTTGCCATTGGCTACCAATTACCCATTGCATACTATCTGCATTTACCTCATGTGCTAAACCACAGCTGAAGAGTCCAACAGCACAATGTGAAGAATAAACATAAGGTGTATCCGAAATGACCTGCTACCCACTCAGAGTCTTCACTGAGCACTAAACTACCTCATTAATTATCTCAGCAGGTGGAGGGAGAGCGGTGTGGATTAGAAGAAACCAAGCACCTGTTCTGTAGCTTTTATTAGACAAAATGATGTGGCCACACATTAGCACCTGTGTTTGGATATGTATTGCCATCACGAGTAAATACTTAGGCTAGCCTTGCTGACTGGTTTATTTCCATGGACAATAAAAAGCCCAGTTTTGGACCAAAGAAATATTTAGTATCTATACAACTTGACACAGTCCTCATGCTCTCAAATTTAATCAAACACTGTGTTACCTGCAGCAAAAGTTCAGTCATAATGATCCTCCTGTGACTTTTATGCATCTTTTCTGGCATTTTGCTTAAGGAATAAGAACAATTCATATTTAATGAACATTTCACATTCATGAATGAAATATATGCTGCAGGGAGAGTGAAGTGTTTCTATGTCATTTCTGCTATTGTCATTCTTAATTCTATCATCAGCAGATCACATTTGTACAGCCCCCATACGTGATGCAATTATTTAATTTTGAAACCAGCTTTTCTCCTTTCCTGTGTGAACACGGGTACATGTTTGGACACTTTCTTACATGATCCATAGAAATGCAGATTTACACTTAGAATATGCTCCTGCAATCTCTCCTTGGCATACAATTGTGTTTTGCAAGTCTTGTTTTACAGATGTAGATATGAACTTATTGATGGAATCAAAAGCCTTGGTTCTAGCCTTGAGGATGTAAACTATTTTAGATGCTATAATTAGCACTCTCACCTTCAGTTAATGAAGGATGAAAGAAATATATCAAGGACAGCTAATACAAAAAGTCATGCCGTTGCATCTTAAATTGTCAAACACACTGTTTGAGGTTCTTTTTTTCAACTACTTAGGTTAACTCTTCACGGAAAAAGACTGAGAACCACTGGTGTAATTCATGCTAGAAATCTAAACATTTCATTAAAAAAGGCAAGGCAAGTTAATTAATATAACATATTTAGAAAGAGTACAGCATAATACAGCATGAATTTTCATTATATAATCAAAAAGAGAAAGCAGAAAACTTCAAAATGATATGAAGGGTATGGGGATAAAATTGGTAAAATATAAAGTGACTTTAATAACTAAATGTATATGATTAGAAGTACACCAGTCTCCTTTAGTCAAGATATAATGTTGGTGTATATTGGTGTGGTTAAGAATAAGTTAACTTAGATTTAGTAATTTCTGCCTTTTGTTGAAATTTTATCTACATTGGCACTTTGTTCCAGTTGTTTACAGAATAACAGCTAATTGCTGCTCCTTCATATTTTGCCTGGGCTCTGGTCTCAGCTGGCTAACCTCCGACACTGGATCCCAGAGCCTTGTTAGGTTTACATTATCTGGAAATATGACAGGCGTATTCTGGGCCTAAGCCATTATGTGGTTTCTAGATCAGTGTTAAGGATTCAAATCTTTTCTGTGGCTGACTTGAAGCCAGTGTAAAGAGTTTAAAACTGGTGTCAATCAGCAGCATTCTGGATGAGCTGCAGCTGTTGCATGATCTTTTTCAAAAGTCCAATTACAGTAATTCATACTGAAGATGAACACATTGATGAAGTTCTCTTGGGCTGTTTGGGAGAAAAACTATTTATTTTGTTTCCGATTTTGAGTTGGAGAAAAGTTGCTCCAATAGGTTCCTTAAGAAATAAATAAGAAATAACATTTTGCTGCTGATTTTAAATGTCTCTGATGATTTCTTAAAATAAATAATGGAAATACTAACCACTTTTTTTAGGGAATCATAAACATATCACTTTTTTATGCAGTCATGGAAAGACAAGCTGAAATAAAAGCCCCAAGCCAATAGACAGCTTTTTTTAGGTCATACATTGGTTGTCCAGGGATTTGTAAAGTAGTGCCTATTCTCATGTACCAAATTTAGAGTGTTTTTGGCATTGTAGTTGCATTGTTTTCTTACAGTGTTACGGCACGGAATAAAGCGATTATCAATCACTGCTCTGTTATAAATCCCAAAATACTTCATAGTCCAATATGAGCAAACAATGCAAGCAGACACAAACCACTTCATTCTGAAATGAATTATCACAGAGAGAAAGAAAGAGAGAGAGCGAGAGACAGAGGAAAATAGACGTAATTCGAGGCAGGAGCTCATTCACAATGCCAAGACAGCAGTGAGCTGGGATGGTATGAAAAAGGGTTTTGCATTTCTCTCTGAATAGACAGTGATGAAACCACCTGCACTCCAAACCCTGCCAAGCTGCTGCTACCTCAGAAACATTTAAATCGAAAAGCTCTTAAAATGTAACTAGAACACATTGGTCAGTATACACCTTTATGTTGCTGCAATTAATCATGGTGATGTCAAAAGGACAGAGTGGTAATTTCCATAGTGACAGGATGATTCAACGAGAGGCAGAGGCATAAGAACAGGGGAGAAAAAGAGCGAGGCAGTGAGAGAGATCATGGCCACGAGTTAATCAGTTTCCCTGCTTATTATTAACTGTCATTATCTTTCCTCTTTTCAATCAGTGCTTGCTTGTGCTCTGAGGATGTTCTAATAGTGGCACTGGGAAGCTATAATTGATATGTCACTAGCTTTCTCAGTGACATCAGATGCTGACAGATCTTGAAACATAATGACAGATACTTTTCACAAATGCAGTCCTTCATTTTCAGCCTTTTCAAAGGTGCACTACAGGAACTTAGAATTGTGGGTGTTTAGAGTAGAGGAATAACTAGTTTAGAGAGGATAAAAATGCAATATTCAAATACTAGATTTGTATAAAGTACTACACTGCAGCATGATCTTGTGTATTTCAAAGTGCAGTTTATAAAAAGAGCCCAAATGCAAAGGCATCAAGTGAATTATGCAGGCATAGGAGAAGAAAAATAAAAATATCAAATGGTTCTAAATAACTTCAAAATCTAAGCAGCTGGCAGGCCCACAGGAGTCAGTATAGGGACAAAAAGGAGGATCAAACAAGAAGCAGAGGCAGAACTGGTGGCTTAACAGTACTCCTGAAACAGTTGGAAACAAATGAGCTCATTTGAAATGACCGGCAGGTGAATGGGACGGGAAGAAATACACTGAAGGTCTCTTGGTAGTTTTTTTTTAAACAAAAATGCATAGAGGATCTCTGTCATTGAAATCAAACAATAATATAAAATGTACCACCATCTTTTTTTGATGAAAATTTACTAAAATTAGTCCACAAATCAATCCTAAAAAAGGCATTTCAGTGCAAGATGCATAACAGTGTACACATCTTACAGCATAGTTTTCAGTCTATTCAAAATCACACAGTACAACACATCAAATCAGCAAGAATAGCCTTTACTTTGGATAACTTTACTTTCCACTAACAAGTCTTTTAGTCTCTGCTGACAAAAACTACAAAAACACTACAAGCCATCTAAACAGCTTCTGACATTACTATAAAATGAAAAAAAATAAGATTAAGTTTGACATTATGAAATATCAACACTGAGTCACTTCCTACGGTCAAACATTACATCTGTTGCACTTTCAGACTTTCCCTTGAAAAAAAAAATCCGACACAGCAGAAATGTATCCAGCATTGCTTTGGGGAAACCACAGAAAAGCCCTTTCATACATCTGCTGTTAAATGTTGGCTAAAGTGCTTGGTTCAGTTTCTTTGTAGGTTGGGATTGAGACATGCTTGCCATGATATAACATTGAAAATAAAGCTGACAACAGCTCATTTTTCCAGCTCACCCCTGGGCACCAGCTCCAACAGAGACTAAATGAGTTTCATCAAAAAGTAAAAGGAGCCGTTTAAAGTTGCAGCCACATAACTGGGCCAAAGCAGCAACACTCAAGCATACATACAAACCTAATGATGAGCTTTTTTATCTAGCGTGACTGAAGACAATAGCATAAGTAGAACAAATTAATTTAGCATGAAAATGATATTTATACTTATATTTAGTAAGCATTGTACTATGTAGAAATTATACTGAAGGTTTTTGTTTATACTGTAATTGTTCTTGCCCCAATCTATTATTCAACAGCAGCTTCTGTGTCTAGCTAATGATCATTTCAACTTATCTTCCATTTGATCAAGTGGCCTCTCAACTTGGCGTAACTGAAATAAGTTTCTTTTATTATTTTACTTCAAACACTCCAGATAAACACAGAGCTAAATTCACTCTGCTGGGTTTCTGATACACACAATGACATGCAAATCGAAATTTAACATGATTAAATTCCATGCCAGGAGAGCTCTATGAACATTTTAGAGCCTTCACCCTCATGGTACTTGCACAGGTGTTTTCACTTATACTGGCTAATTAAACCACTTGTCAAGAGTCAGTGGGTGTCCTGAAACTACTTGACTAACATCTGACACGCCTGATAGTTTGGTTCTATGTTTGTCCTTTGGCTGAAATTTACATTTGGATTTTTTTTTTTACTGATATAAGTCTCCAATAACCTGCAAACCTTCCACATTTCTAACAGAATAAGATGGAATAGTGTGGCTTTTCATCCATTTCACTGTTATTTTTTCTGAGCTGGTGTGGATTAAGGTTGCAAGTAAAGAGAAGTTTGTTCTAAAAGGCTCTTATGAAACAAAATAAGCAAGTCTGAGCATGTTGGATATATTTCATACAATGAAAATTATATTTGGCTTTGTTTTGTCTCCATAATGACTTATTAACAGTTACCCTTTTATCTCTTTCTTTGAAATTAATTTGATTAAACTTGATAAAAGATTTCCACACTGGAAACTTAAAAACAATGCATCTTAATGATTATTGGAGCAATGGCTCACTTGGTTGAGTTTTTAAAATGACATCTATGCTTCTTTGTCCTGTATAGCTAAATTTCCTGACGGCCTATATAGTATTTCTGCCCACATTATTAAACAAGAAATTCACATGTTTCTGAACCTTTTTATTTTCAATAGATTTTCAAAGCACCTTGACAGTCAGACTCTTTAAATTTCTGCACTGTACAAAAAAATTACTTTACTCCACCTTTAAATCTGCTTTGTTGTGCTTCACCTGTAACTACTTAATTTTTTTCTTTAACATTGCACATATTTTATAAACTAATGTACCCCCCCCCACCATGAACTCAACTGGGTGTAAGTATATTACTTAGACCTTGTGTTTGACAATACCCATTATGTTTCTTGTTATCTTGTTTTTTCATAACAGGGTGGAACTGTAGTGTCACTGGTGAAATGCATGTTGTTAAAAGACCATTAACTACAAAGTCGTCATATAACACATGCATTGATCTAAATGAGTGACACTGGAAATGCCATCCATCCATTTTCTACTGCTTATCTGGAGTGATGGAGCCAGCAGCCTAAGGAGGAAAGCCCAGACTTCCCTCTCCCTAGCCACATTTGCCAACTCATCAGGGGGAATCTCGAGCTGTTTCCCAGGCCAGTCAAAAGCACAATCTTTTGACTGGCCTGACTGGCCAAGAGCACAAGGTGTGCTGGGTCAGGAAGACATGGAAAATCTGCAGGGAATATGGCTCTCAAGGACCAGGGTTCCCTACCCCTGGCGTAGGACATAAGTGTGGAAAAACAAGAGAATTGTGACATATAGGGAGACGGTCATTTTCAGACCTTTTTTTTTTTTTTTAACCGTGTCTTGTCCAGCATCAAAGCAGACAGAATGATGGTCTGGCTGCTGTATTGTGCCTTTTTGTCAAGAGGATCATCATATATATATATACAGAGATCCTCTCATTTTCAGACCTAAATTAACTGAAGCAGAGCATCATTTTGTCTGTCCCTCTTAAGAAATATGTTTTCAAATTTACACATGTTTTTAATGAATTAATGAATTACTGAACACATTTATGTAAACTTACTGATTTTCCGCTCTGGAGAATTGGGACACATGACACACTAGCACTCATGCAAACATGAATGCACAATTCAGGGGCACAAAGGTGAAAGTGTGGGTATTGGGATAGGGCCCCTTGTTTGTGACTGCACTTGCATGCACTAATATATCTACATATGGCCACTATAGTTTTTATGCATGCCTGAAAATGAGGTTCCCCCAGTTTACTTAGAACCCACATCCTTTGACTTCGAATCTTTAAAGGTTATGCACTTATCTCATGGTTTCCAC
>JBAMHV010000003.1:10376186-10388660 GCA_037177535.1 Pseudomugil gertrudae | reverse complement strand
GGGAGAACATGCAAACTCCACACAGAAAGGTCACTGGACAACCCTCCCCAGCCTGGGCTCGAACCAGCAACCACTGCACCACCATGCTGCCATGGTGACCCCAATGGGGAATTAAAAAAACAATAAAATGCCATTGATAGAAGAAATTTCATTTAGTCAGTTGTGAAGATACTGAACATTCATCCTACAAACAATCACTCTAAGTTTAGATTTTATATTTTTTTGCAAGCTACAATGATGTAGGCCATTACATGGTGGTCTACTTTGTCAGTATGTTGCTGTTTGCTGCATGACAGCAACTTCACAGCCTGCACACAATGCAGAAATACACCGGTAGCATGCTGTAGCCTGGAGTTGATGAATTAATCCAACAGCCTTCGTTTTATTGTGAAAACCTCTAAAAGCATCTTGTACATTGTTTGCTCCACATGTCATGTTTAAGTTCCAATGTACATAGGTAAAGTTGTTGCAAACTAAACTTTACAAAAAAGCTAAATAGTTATGAATTAGGCTATTTTTACACTAAAACATCTTGTTTTTCTCTGTGTCATGAGTGCTACACAATAGAAAACAGGATTATTTGTCATTTTACTATATAAGTACTATTACTGTGGACAAATGGACAACATACTAGTGTGTTTTTGACTGTTAAACTTGAATGTTTTTTAAAACAATTTACTTTTTTGCTAAAGAAAAGCATTCATGTTAGGTTTGTCTCTCCAACACCTGAAATATTACTTGAAACCGCACATATTATTCTTCTGTCTTATTTATATATATATATATATATATATATATATATACACACACACACATATTGCCTGCTCCCAACAAGAAGCCAATAAAAAGATGTTTCCTTGGCTCAAATACAGTGATGGTACTCACACATGACTGTCAGAAAAATATTCCCCGAAGCCAGGACAACCTTCTCCCTTGTTGCACGGTCGTAAATGCCTACGTGGCATTCGTAAGGGCCATTGTCTGAGATCCGCACCTCTGGGAGCCTGTAAAGTACAAAAGTTACTTTGTGAGATGATCCAAATTGTTCAATTGCATATCATTGATGAAGGAAACATTAGCTTTTAGGGTTTAAATTGATAAAACATACATACACATACAAACTAAAATGAGGATAAAATATGACAGGTAACAGTGCTAACCAACCGACAGTGTCAGATATACACAACAACTTAAATACTCCCCACTACACCCTCCCTTTCCAAGGTAGTACAGAAACTACTGATCAAAGAAAAGACATACTATATTGTTAACATTTATACCAAATGACTGCATATAACAAATTAAAGCTAAATCTGCTAACAGTTATTCATTTCTGGCAGGAGATGACCACTTTTGAAATGAATAGGGGCATTTTGCACTTTGAGCTGTCCTGTGCATGAAAAGTGCTATATACAGTAAATAAACTTGCCTTGCCTTACTTTGTATTCCATGTCTGACATCTATGTCAACAGTGATAATCAAAGAGAGACACCACCACTCACTTTAAGTTCTTATGATTTATTCCTCCAAAATGAGAACAACTGTCCTTGCTACCTAGATGTTACACATAAAGTCCTCTGCTGAATCAGTTAGGGTTTGCACAGCAGCCATGCTTTAATGCATTCAGCATATTGTTTGTGGGTGACTGTGTGTGTCTGAGTCTTTGTCTGATGCAATCAAGCTCGCTATTTTAGAGAGCAGCAAACCATAACGGTATTATTCTAGTCATGCATGATGCAAATTTTATTTATTGACTAACCTTTCTAATTCTCATTGTGTTTTTTTATCTACAGCAGAATAAGTTATATCCATCAGAACATCTTACTCTGTAAGTCATGTTAGCCATCGCTCTAATTTTGTGTGATATGTGTCTTCTGCCAAAATGCAATAACATATCTTCACCAGCTCAAAACAATGTCATATTGTTCAAGTATTTATATAAACACAACAAAAGATTTGATTTCTTGGAGAGATTTGGTTGAAATTTTGTTTTTAGAAAATGTTAAAAAAAATGTTCTTACGCTGTTAGGGTGACAATATTTGCATGTATTGTTTGTATTGGTAGCTTGTCCTCAGCAACTCCTTATGACTAATTTTGGGTTCATCAGCAGTCTCAGCAGGGGTCTGGGTTATTAGCTGCTTGAAGGCTTCAACAGCATTTATGAACAAATATGACATAATAGATTTAAATAAAATTCTGGGAGTAGGGATTGTGAAATCTGTTTGGCAACAAACTGACATTATATTCCAAAGTAATTAGCACACACACTCATGTCTTTCTTTATGTTGACTTGGCAGTTTATTGCAACATCACTTTCACATTTCCTTGCATCACTTATTCCACCTTACCTGCTTACATATTTGACTGTTTTTTCTTTTTCTAAATGATTTTTATTTCTACATCAAGAGAACGACTGAAACAACTTGGAAAGCTGAATTCATGATTGTGTGGTCACATCCACACAGGGAGAGGAGGGATTGCTTCCAGTGGTGGCATGCATCTGATTTACTGCCATTCATCCTGATTCTGTTTTTATTATATACTGTAACATCTGCAGGTTAAGCAGTTTAATTTAATAGCTACTTGTTTAGGTAGCTCATTTTTATTTTGTTTATCATTTATTTAACAATGAAATTGGTCCAACGATTAAACAGCCAATCAGAAATACCATAAAAGACTCTACTGGATACCCCCGATTAATGTTTTACATTAAATATCAAAAAGTAGGTGGATGCTTAAAATGTGCATGTATACTGTAGTGAAAAGATCAAACTTTAGATTCCACCCTGCTGCGCTTTTCCTGCCATTTAAATTGTTTTCTATGTTTTGAACTGGTTCTTAAATTTCAAATCAATTTGTAAAACCTCATAAAATGTTAAAATAAAACAGCAAGAAATTACTGAATGTTCCATCCCAAACAAATGTTTGACAATGCTTAGTATATATGAAGAAGGGTATGTAACTCTAAGATATTAAGGGAATTTTTCCTCCAGCACTTCCTTCAGGGATGAAGATAAAACCACAGTCTTTCTTCTCGTTCTTTATTTCCTCCCACAGCAGTGCAAAAATGATGAGAATAGCACAGTAAATCTGACTTTGTGCTGCCATATGGGGGTGGGGTAATTGGCTTCATCTTGGGAAATGCTGATGTAGCCCATTGCTTTGTTTTAACAAACAAAACCGTGGTTCAGTTCTCCACAATCCTGACTGCAGTATTCATGGATTCAAATCAAAACTAAAAAGAATAAACCAGGCGTCAAAAAGGAACCCAGAAATATGCTCATTTGAGTTGCAAGTACATCCAAAAAAAATAGGTAAAGTGTAAACAAAGAAATCAAGTTTACAACATGAGCATTTGGCTGCTTTTACTGAAGTCCTCTCCAGTTTGATATCAAGTCTGGGAGTGCAAAACCAGGAAAGGTTGTGCTCCTAACAGTGAGACTTCTGTTAAATATTAAGAGTGCAGGAATTAATGTTTTAGTATCTGCCCTAATCTTTGATGCATAGCCTTTCAGAGGTGGCAGTCCATTGGGAATCTGTTCAGAGGAATTGACCATGTGATTCTGACAGTATTGCCATCATTTATTTGATCACCAAACCTTTGAAATAGTCATTAGAATAGGCCTACAATTCAATTTGAAATTATGTGTGAAAACCTTTACATTTTTCTGAGTTTATTGTCTCAGCTTCCCCAGTAAACAGTTACATCAGCTACTCCCCACAGTTAAAGCATGAAAAATCACTTCAGTAAATATCAGTTTAAAGGGCATTTACACAAAAAGTTTAATACATTTGTTCATTTTTTTAACCCCAAAATAGTATAGTTCATTCTATTTCTCATTGTGGTAACTTACTTTTATGTTTGTGTCATGTGTCACTTTAACATTTAAACATTTTTATGTGCTCACATTTTTTAAGACAGTTTCAAATTCATTGTCCTTAAATGTATAGAGAAATTATGGATCACATCAATCACCCACAAAAACATTAACAATGTCTCAACAAGGTAGATGATTGAATAAAAGAAAACATCAAACAATCAAAAAAGTTTGTTTTTCCTATAAAGCCTTATGAACAAATATAACAACATGTCCTGTGATAAAGTTCTATAAAAAGAAAATAGCACAAATAAATAATTCCAAACACACAAGATTAAACACACTCCATAACCCTCATATGTGCATCAAAACACAGCCATACAGAGTAAGGATCAATAGTAATGGGTCCCCATGGAGATACAGCAAAAACAGTCCACCGCAAAAAGAGATCGATCCTCCCTTAAGAGATGGAGCCGAGAGCTCTTTCCTGTTTTGTAGGCCTTCTTTCAGAACTCATCCTGCCTGCAAATGCAAACAAATGCCAACGTCTAGATGAAGAGTGAAAAAGAGCAGTCTTGACAGAGAAGCTTCTGATATCTCATCCAGCCAAACTCTGCATCAAATTAACTAGCACATTGTCAGATACTCTTTCTGGCCTGAAGCATTTTGAGTGAATGGGTCAAAACTGGTGATGGCAAATCGCTGTACACTCGATGAAAAGCACAGACAAACTGCCTTGTGGAGAAGATCCAAAGTGAGGTGAAATCTCCCATGTTTGCTTTAGAAATAAGCATGAAACAGAATGAGGATAAGATGTGGTATGCGAGTACCAAATAATGTGGGATTGGGTTTATCCTCCCTCCTATTATAGTATATACCGATGTTGCTCACAATAATTCTGTTGTTTGCCATCATTGCATTCATGGATTCCAAAAGCAGACAAATACAAAATGAACAGTTATTTAAAAAAAAGAAAAAAAAGTAGGCTAGAGGTATTACTGAAGGAAGTGAATGAATCTACAAAGAAACCACACACAGACTTTCTCCTGATTACAGTACCTATACAGCCACAATCACTATGCATTAAATTGGTCATTAGGCCTGCTTATTATTCCTTACCACATTAAAACTCACAAGAGCATCACATCCATGGATATATTTTTTTTACCTGAAAACTAAACTTGAGATGATCCTTAAATTGTTTTTAACATGGTTTTTGATGAATACTATTTTAACAAAGAAACTGCTCAAATATTACCCCTTCATGTATAATTTTTTTCTATTCTTTTAACACAAATGCTTGTATAACTCTCCATAGTTTCCATACGATGGATATTATTTATGGATACATATTTAAAACTTTTGAACTACATGATTTAGCCTCAGATTCTCTCTTATCAGAATGCATCAATAGGGTTTTCAGTGTAATACAATGGGTTTAATAATGGTTGAAAAAAAAAAAAAACCTTTGTTTTTTGACACCCTGTAGTCACTGCCATATGCATTCCTGCCTCATAGGGAAGTCTGGACTCTGTATGGACTGTGTCTGGCCTCCCAGCCACTTCACCATATTCTGAACCGTTCCTCTGGCCTTGTTTGTGTTCTTCTACACTTCTCAGAGTTAATCTTCTGAATCTACATTTTAAGTTGAGAAGTTGTCCTGTTTGATCCCCGTCTGTTCTGACAGTGAACAGAGTGAAAAAACAGACTTTTCAGCTCTTTACAAAAAACATGTCAAGTTTATTTTTTTTTGTCTGCAAAGCGAGGCAATACTTGACCAAATCCTAATGAATCCTATTGTGAAATACGCTCTAAAATAATATTTGTTCATTTCTGTGTTCATCACACTCAAGAAGACCGCTGCGAGCAACTTTGTGCCCCCCCCCCCCCAAATGTGACAAAGCAGTTACAAGGTCTGACAAGGACTGAGAATGGGCTTTATGCACAAATCTGTTACTTCCTGAAATAAGCCAGCCCCTTCATTTCCTGTCTTTTATTACTGGATGAATTGATTAATCCAGGTATGCCTGAACTCAGTAACCATGACAGCAATGACCAGGCACACCTGGATTAATCAGTTTGTCCAGTATTGAAAGACAGGAAACAAATTAGCTGTCTTAAATTCAGGAAGCAGCTGAGTTGTGCATAAAGCCTATTGCTGTATATACAGCTGGAGGACAAATTGGCAACAGGTGTAAGTGATTAGTAATCAGGAATCTGGCTGAAGTAGGCGTGTCCGTGGAAGAGCCCAGTCTGGGTGTAACACTAACAAACTACAACAAATAACACCCATAATTAGAGAAATATCTTGCTGAAATGGACATGAATATGTCTATAACAATAATAGATAGTTTAATTTTCTCTTAGGGCTCCCAAAGTACAGTTCCAATTTTAGTTCAAGACCAGTGCAGTATCACAAAAGAACACCATAGATGAAGATAAAATCTGTATTAACAAAGCTAAGTGAGCATTAACATTGCTACCATCCATCCAGTCATCCATTCTCTGCTGCTTATCTGGGGTCAGGTTATGGGACAGCAGCCTAAAGAGGGGGGCCCAGAGTTCTCTTTCCCCAGCCACATTTCAGATGGCTCATCAGATAGTAACCAAAAGCATTCCCAGGCCATCTGAGAGATAAAATCTTTCTAGCATGCCCTGGGTCTTCTCCGGGGTCTCCTCCCAAAGAACATGCTCGAACACCTCACCAGGAAGGTGTCCTGCAGGAATCCTAACCAAATGCCCAAACCTCCTCATGTGACACCTCTCAATTTGCCTTCTGGCTCAGCTTCTTCTTTACCCTGACAGAGAGGCACAGGATTACTACATTACTGCAGACGCTGCACCAATCCGCCTGTTGATCTCACACTCCTTCCCTCATATGAGATGTGAACAAGATCCCAATATACTTGAACTCAATACTTAATACTTATACTAGGAAACGGCCTTATTAGAAAAGACTGTGCTCACAAAATCCATTCAGCTTAGATAAAAACATTCTGTTACTCTTGTAGTGATATTTAAAGATAAAATTGAAACAATGTATTGAAAAATGATACATCCAATGTAAAAAATTTTAGTTAAGGGGAATTGTCCTTTTTAAGCTGACCGTTTGTATGTGTGTAGAAAAAAAAAAAGGGGGGGGGGGGGTAAGTTAGCATGACTGATGTTACAGCTGTTAGTGGCTAATAAGTAGTTTTTTCTACATATTTTTTATGTTGTTGTCACCCAGATCAATCTTTGCTTTCCTTTTTAATGTTAATTGTAAACAAGACTGGACATATTAGGATTTAGAAGGCTGTAAAATCTGTAACTTTAGATATGCTGTTATTAAGATTATAATATAACGTCAGTGTTGTTTTACTTGGTGCATCACGCTCTGTGCATGATGCAGATGAATGTCAGCTCTGATCTCAATACAGCATAAAGACTTGCAGACTGAGGAAAAGATTTTAATTTGCAGGTTTTATTAAAACACAGTTGCTATATGTTTTAAATCAATTGCCATTTTTCTTCAACAAAATTAAAAAAATATGAATGCTGGATTTATTATGTTTTCTAATTTCATTTATTATATTTTTGTAGCAGTGCTTTCTTAATTTAGTATGTTTAACTCAGGATGATACTATTAGGTATGATAATGTCATTATGTGTCATCATTACAAAAGCCTGCCTATCAGTCTTTTGAGATTATACATCTAAATTATTGGAAACCTTATAAATATGTTTTTTTAAGAGCTTGCGATACCTCTGGATATACATTATGAATACATTGTTTAAATACAGCAAATGGTTATTTAATTAATTTATTTGGCCTGGTGGGCATGCCAAACAATAGTTAAATGGACAAAAATAAATATTGAACATGGTTACACAAAACTCATGTTTCATTGCAGTTGAGAGGGACTATGAAAACCTATCCACATCAGAAGGACCTTAGGTCGCCTCATACAATCCCACCCACATACACTTAAACATACATTTTTCAAAATGTCTCTGTCATAGGGTAAACTAAACCCACACATGCTCCTGTTGTCACATTTATCTCTTCTGACAAATTTAACTCTCCTCTAAAGAAAAACAGTCACAAATTTGAGCTTGAATGCCACAGGTCTTTTAAATTTCCAGCTATAATTGATCTGCTTTTTTTTTTTTTTGTTAACAAAGACTAATCTGTGTGTTGGCGCTTAAAGTTATAGTTGCTACCATTCTGCTGAAAAATGAATGATAAGTATTGTCAAAGCTGATTTAAACAAGCTAGATGACTTAAAAAGCAGTGTCTCTTCTACAAACATCAAATTGTAAAAAACATTGAGGTAAAAGGAAAATAAAACAATAACATATGTCTTTTTTTGCAATGTGAGCACACTTGCGTGCATTACAGACATGAAAATTACTGAGCCAAAAGGGTAAAGTCTACATTCTTTATAAAATCACCTAAAATATATATCATATTTAATTATTGATCTGTTGTTGTACAACAGGATTTGCCACAAGACTTTTACAGATGAGTTACAATTGTGATGGTGTTAAGTCCAGTTTTGCTTCTGGTTAACAAAGTTGGTGTAAGTATTTTAGTTGCAGGTACAGACAGAATTCAGCTAATCAGTTGTTTTCAACTTTCTTGTCTTTCTTTTCTTACCTTACTGTATATCTGTGTGTTAATGTGTGTGGGGCGGTTATGTCTGTTTGTGCGTGCAGTTAAGTTTTCATGTTCGTGTGTATTTGCGTGTGTACAGCATTTGGTAGCGATGATGCCTTCTCTCCCAAAGGGATAGTAGGATTGTCCAGATAAATCATCTTCAGCTGGGCAACCTCACCACATGAAAATAGAGAAAAAGAAAGAAAAAAAGAGGGGAAGGAATTCCAGAATGCACGAGTTGAATATACAAAAAAGGGGGAAAAAAATTTGGATGGCGATGAGATGAAAAGGAACGATGAAAGTGGGATTATTACAGAAGAATGCAAAGTATTAAGTATTCTAGTTTTGAATGAAGATGTACTGTAAGTGCAATGCATGGCCAGCACTTCCTTTGTAATGCTGAGCATTCAGATCACGGCATCTGCAGTAGGAATAGAGCCAAAACAGAGCGTGGAAAAAATGAGGAGATGGGTTGCCAGCCATATTGTTAAGCCCTGGGGTAAAGTAGTCTCCAGGATGCATTATGGATAGATAGATAGATAGATGGATAGATGGATAGATAGATAGATAGATAAAACAGAAACTACAATAAATGTGTATATATATAAATACACACACATACAGACAATGTACAACATGTATAAAACTAACAACTGCCATATGACTTCTCCATCTGCTACTTCTTGTTGTGTGTTCATTTCCTGGTCTCTCTGTGACATGTTTTGGTGGCGATATTGTGTTTGGGGTAAATAAAACTGGTTTCAGAGATGGATGTTGCACACCAGTATCACCATTATGATGTTGTAGAGATGAGCAGCACCATCTGAGATGTGCGCACTACTGTGGTTAAAATAAGCAACAGTTTGGCCAGATGTTGGCTCAATCTTTACACTGCATTCTTTATCTTGAGATAGGTTACTGATTAGAGTTTTCCACTCTTTCCTGGCTAAATGAGATAATACACTGACCCCCCTCACCCTGTCACTTCAGTACGCCCTCGTGTGACATCAACAGATGGCTGCGAATGAAGTTTTGTAGCACTGAACTGAAGTTCCATCTTGGTGTATTAGTCGAATATCCGCTGTATGTTTGAATAAACAGCAAGTTTAATGTTTGACAATTAACCAGGACTGCAAAACAAATCAAGCATGTGAAGAATTAATTGAGAAGTAATCTTGTATTTTAATTAAATTTAGATTTGAGGCTTACCGAACAGTTGATTGGTACACAAGGTCTTCACGTCTGCGGTAGTCCTCCATATGAGAATAATTAGTATTAAACATTGCATCATAGGTGAAGATTTTCTGCTTGATGGTGCCTCCATCTGTAACCTGTGTAGAAAAAAAGAGAGAATTATTACGGCAACTCATCTATTGGCAGATGGGACAGGTGCTCTCCTTCTGTCCTCAGTGCTCCACCTACTTTATACTGTTATCCCATGACTTGGAGTGTCGATTGCCCTCCCGCCTGCAATTACCTTATTGATTCATGATAAACTCAGTCCTAATAATGATTAAAGCAATGGATTTAAAACCTGCTGACATGATAACACCACAGAGCCAGTCTCTCAGGTGCCTGCAGGTTTGTGTTCATTCACATGGTTAAATCTTAATGAGGACTGACACAATGCAGTGTTCCTTATATGTCAAGCAGTCTGCTTTTTGTAATGGCATGTGACGAGATACTACAGAGGTAATGGGATAGAATATTCATGCACTGGTCTCATCTCTATTTTTTTCCCCCTTTTTTTTCCGCATGGCATGTGATTGAGGAGTTCTTTCCTTTCTAATATTCACAGCGGTGTTAAAGTCACTTAGCATTTGAATGTCTGTGATTCCTCTTCTCTTCAGAAGCTTGCAACAGCCATAAAGGAAAACGGCTGACAGAATTTTAATGGGGCTACTAATACTGCTTTGAGGAAGAAAATTGTTGCTGGGCACCTCTTCCATCTGCTTGGGAAGATGCTATCATTTTGTCTCAGCCCCTTCACTAGGTAAACAATGCCAAATAATATTCCATATAATGTATAATGCCCGCATTGCCTCACAAAGACACAAAGCCAAATTGCATTTATATATGCCAGTGATTGTTCCCCTTGAATGTGGGAACCCATAACTTCTGCCTCAGGAGAAGGCATGTTGCCTTAGGCTTAGTCTAAGTGAAGCTGCACAGGGAGTTGACAGTAACATCCAATAGCAAGTGTACAAATATGAATTACATGTACCACTTTTAACTAGCTGTAAGCTATTACAGTGTGTACTGTGTGTAAAAATATTTGCCTTGACTAATTTTACATTTATCACACCTGTTGGATAAGAAACAATTGGCACCCTTTTGACAGTGCTTTGTGGTCATCACTGACATGTATTAACAGGCAAAGATCAAGTAAATGCCGAGCTAAGCTCAGAATCTGCTTTTCCCAGACACCCAAAGCTCTGTACTTTAGCTCATTAGTCTTTTCAGGCACATCATTATAGAAGTCAACATTTAGGTATAGCCTAAGCCTAAAGTTTAATACAGCATGAGGTGCGTCTTAATAGCAACACATAGCGCAAAAAAAAGTCTAATTAAATTGGTATATTTAAATCCATATGGGTTTATAAGGATTTTTTTAAAAAGCAGGTAGGTAGTTAAACTTATTAGATTATACAATGATATTAAATTATACTATAATGCTGGTATATTTTAACTCTGCACAGTAATATTGGTCATTCTTTGTCCTCGTGAAAAAAAACAACAAAAAAAGAACAACAGCTGCATTCCCTGTTTTTCATTCAAATAATTTTGCAAGTAGATATCATATAATTTGCAGAGCAGAACTATTTGTAACTAATTTGGTCCAACAACAGATTAGACAAAGTTTTATTCATCAGCCTTTCCTTTATTTCTTTAAAAATCCACATGTACAAACAGTTGCACTTAAAGTCCATTTAGCACACAAGGCGTCTTGAAGTCTTTTTAATGCCAAATGATTGTCTTCAAAGACAGTAAATATTTCTGAGCAATATTTCCTGACAGAAAAGTCAAAACAAAAGACATTCTCCACCATCTCCACCATAACAAGATTCATATACATGTTCTCCATGTCTGCAAACACAGAGACCTCGCATTATAAGTGTCAAATCTTTTGAGTCCATAAATATGTCAGAGCAAATACCCTCTAAACAGAGAAACAATGTCAAGTTTCCATCCTTGCCTCTTTTGTTTTTTGGTTGACAGACGATATCACACCAGGGTAACACTGATTGGATGCACACAGATGCCACTGATCACCTTCAGCAACAAAATGATTAGTAAATATTAATGTTTGTACTGAAATACATTTTTGTTCCTTGTTTTGTGAGCATCAGAATACAAATTTAAAACAACACTGAAAATCGATCACCATTATATTAATTTATTATTTTTTCTATAGCAGACCATCATGTCTGTGATTATTCAGCTCTGAGGTTAGGACAGCTGAACACAAATGTATTGACCCATCAAAATTCACTGCAGCAGCCAGCACTCATGGTCTTAAGGTCAAATTTGAAACTAGTGGCAAATTTTAATATGTTCATTTTTTAGTATATAATTCTTGTGGTTGGTGTGTCACAGCAATCTTATGTAAGTCAACAACAAAAGCAAAAACATTGATCTTTTTATAGCCAGGAGCCAAGCAGTTACATGTTTAGACATTAAAACACATGGGCAATTATCCAATGAACCTTTTAAAAAGCCATTTTCTCTGAGAGCTGCACGTCAACGGCATGGATTTTTGTCACTGCCATATCTCTAAATTCTCACGATAGGCTGAAGTAGCTGAAAGTCAAATAATGGGTGTTATTAACACTTTAGGCACCAACGTTTTTTAATGCTCTAAATGATAAAAAATTATTGACTATGAATCAGATTTTATGATGGCAGTAAAATTACTCATCAAAATTCAAGTTCTGGCATCACAGGTTGGCAGCCATATTATATCCCATAACTTTCACTTTGAACTATGACTAAATATAAATATTTATAAATTACAT
>JBAMHV010000003.1:10322761-10334827 GCA_037177535.1 Pseudomugil gertrudae | reverse complement strand
CCCGCCCCACACGCTAAATTCTAGATCCCACACGCTATTTAGTACACGCAAATTGAGATCTTAGTAAATCTGGCCCAGTGACTTTTATAATATTTATTATCTGCATTGAAAGTGCTTTAATATGCAAGGGAGTCAATAGCAATTATTATTTGGATTAATATGACAACAAAGCCAAAAAAAGCAACAGTGTATGCATTGAATTTTTTAAAACAGCTGATGAACAATATTTATCAGCATCCAGCATAAATAATAGAAATTATATTTACAGTCTCCTCTTTACAACCTCACTTGAATCAAATATTGTACTTGGCAGGAACAACAGCTTTAAAAACTAAAACACTCTTAGTTGTAGCATGATTCATACAATGAACTAACAATTCTCTGTAAAAGTTCTTGTTACTGGAGGGACAGACTGAAAAAAATACTAAGAAAGAGTTCATCATTACTGATAAAAGGATAATCACCATCCTTAGAGAAACTAACACATTTTTAGGGGTATAATTTGTTATCATGGGCTGTGAGATTAGTGGGCTAGAGAATATCTTTAGCATGAAACTACTTGTGAAATATTTTTGGCAATGAAGCAGAATTCTTAGAAATAGTGTGCAAGCAGGCTTAGAGTGGCCAGAGAGTGCAGGGCCTTTAATTGGCTCATATTAGCTGGTTGTGGAGGCAGACAAGGCCTCTGGCTTGTCTTAATCCATCAGAAGCGCTGTAGGAACAACATCTAATGAGGGCTGCAAACTATGCTTTCTCCCATTAATAACAGCAATTTGCCAAGATGCAATGAGAAAACAAAACACAGCCAATGATGGACTGGCTCAAAATGTGCCTGTTATTGTACTTAGTGATTTATGACTATGGCCTACCTTTAGCTTAGATGTCAATGCAACTAAATGTATGAGAAAAATGGAAGGAGAATTTTCTAGCTCTCTCTCTCATCAGTACCTCTAAGCAGTATAAACAGAGGGCTGACTTTTGGAGTATAAAATACAGAATTCTCACTTTATTATAGTGAGATATGTCTAATGATATGTTGGTACAGGTGCCTTACGAGTGGTCATTGCCCAGTTATATTTTGTGTTTTAACCCATAAGAACCTGGTGTGACATATGTATTACATTTACTTTTTACTTTCTTGAACAATTTGCATCATTTGTGGTTAATAAATAAATGGTAAATACCTCTAAAAAATGTTTTTTAATGTATTTTGTTAAAGGAAAAAAGATCTCATTAAAACCACTTGTTCATGTGCTGGGTGTTTAGGGGTTAAACAAACACATTGTGAAAGAGGGATTCAATTTAGGCCGAAGAATGGAAATGGTTAGTATGAAAAAGATACAGCTTTTGGTTATTTATTGGAAGTTAAGTAGAGAATTATGCACTCTGTCGATGCTTAGTTTAGCTGTAGCCATTACAACAAACAGGGAGTAACTTACTGAAACCATCATATTAGTGAACAAATTATAGCTTTTGAGTAAGTGATGACAAATCAAAGCAAAGTAATAACAAACATTCATTCATTAATGCAGAAACTTACTGTTTAACAAACATGTTTTAACTGTAGGGCTTAACTTTGGCCAAACCTGATTTTAAGACTTTTTATTCTGAAATTAACCCTTGGAAGCAAAGTGTCAGAAATTTGCAAATGCTGCAAAACAACTTCTAGTCTTTGTTTCTTCAATAATTTTTACTAATCAAGTTGTATTTATTTATTTACTTTTATTCAATCTTATGTTTGCATATAGTCAATCCATTTATATTTATTTATTCATATATAAATGTATTTATTGTTGAAATATACCTTATCTTATTACACTCTTTTGGCGTTTGTTATGTTCCCCCCTTTTCCCCGTATTTATTTTTATCTGTCTGTATATGTAAAGGAACATTGGCCTTAAAACACTAATAAACCTTTTGTTTATTATTTGATGACCATGCCATGTCCCTAGTGGTCAGAACATTACACTGAGAATGATAAAGAAGTACCGTACACACTTTTGAGAACATTTAGTTGGCCAAACAACATCTTTTGATTCACATAAATAACAGAATAAAAAAAGATACAAATAAAATGTCTTGCTTATTTAGATAATATTGTGTTTCTTTATGTTAAAGGGTTTTTTCTGGTTTTCTGGTAGATCCCGATGTCACAAAAAAAATTTGTTCTCATCAGACATTAGTTCCTTTTGCCACTTGTTTTACTATTTATATTGTTTTGCTATTGATGTTTTTCCTCTCAAGTGTAGCTGATGCTGAATGATGCTGCCAAACAAAATCTGGTTGTAATGACAATAAAGTTGTATTACCTATAGGAGATTATCTAATATTAAATGATTAAATGGATATTACATCAGATGTAACAAGATCACACCTGTGGAAGATTTTGGGCCAAAGTAAAATATCCTTTGACAATAAGTCTTGCATCTAAATGCCTTTACATCCCAGCATGTGCCCTATGGTGCCATACTCTATACTGGCATGTGATGAGGATGGCCGCACAGCCTATAAAAATCACTCTTTATTTGTTTTTTCCTTTTAAGTTTCATTTGCTTCTATTTTAAGTGCTTTATTTAATCATCCTATGATTACATTAAAGGTGCTAAACAAACACTTTTATTATAAGACCTTTTTCATGCCTTCAACATTCAAACAGTTTTGACAGCCTTCTGGATAACACTGTAGTGAAGCGAAAAAAATACAGCAGGGGTGGGAAACTGTGGTCCTTAAGGGTCAAAATCCTGCAGGTTTTCCATGTATCCTGGTTCAGCACATCTGATTAAAATCAAATGGATCCAACAGTTTATCAAGAGCTGCACTGTGATTAATTCATTTCAACCTGGTGTGTTGGAAAAAGGAGACATTGAAAACTTTCAGGATAAAGGCCAAGGTTCCCACCCCTGCACTACAGTCAACACATCCCAGGTAGTGATTTGTAACTGTAAGCTGAGCTCAGGAAGTGTTATGTAGTAGGAGAATGTGGATGACTGGGTGTTGATTTATTCTGGCCAAGAGCACAATCTGTGCCTGTGGAGAAGGTCCTCTTTTGTAAACAGAAAGCTGGAAGCTAATGCGTTTTTCAATCAGCATGATTTACTGTTTAATGACATGCTTCGGCTTCAAGAGTGTCAGCAGCCGTCTTTTGTAATCCACCACCCTCCCACAAGCCCATTCTACTATAGAGGATAGCAATCATGGGGAACCCTGACAATGGGTCCTCATTCTGAAGAGCCTTAGGCATGTGGAATTATCATGTCATTGGAGAGAAGAGTTGGAGCCACAAAGGAAATACAACCCATCCTCCTGTATGACAAATGCTATAGTTCAGTCATTTTAGCTAGTCAAGTTGGATGTTACAACATCATATTTTTGCTTTTCTCATCTAGATCTTTGTTAGTGTACTTAAGTAGTACACAACCGCAAGAGAAGGCTTTCTTCTGATTATTTATTGGTTGTATCTTATCTTCCCCGATATGTCAAGCTTTCCATGCAGTGTGAGGTTAATGAGGTGTCATTTAACCATTCTACAAAAATATCATCAACATGGTAGCAGGTCTCCCTTTTAGAAAAATAAAACATGAGAATGTACTAGCTACTGAACACAATCATCTTTTAATTTGGCTAATAAAAACAGAGGATCGCTGAAACATGCAAGCAATCCCAGGTGCATCCTTAGACCTCCAGATATTCAATGGAAGTCAGATCAGAAAGATGTGAAAATAGAAGCAAGCCTGGTGCTTATTAACCAGCTGGGAATGTGTAAATATGTGCAGGGACAAATGTATCATTAGTTTGTGTGTTTTCACTGGAGACTTTATTCTGCACTGTTGTTTCTGTGCACTGGAGTTACTGGGATATAGCATTCCATGTGTTCTTTGCCTGCCACTATCTTGCACCCTGCTGTGAGGTGCTGGATTGTTTCAGGAGTTTTTTTTGCACTGTCTGCATCTGGAGTCCTGTCTGATTGGTGACATGAAGATAACACACTGTTGGCAGATTATCTTGAAAAAAAAATCATCTATGCTGTTCCATCATGCAACTTATTTAACTTGTTTGCTCTTGAATCACTTAAGAAATATACAATTTATACTGTTGTTTGGTGTCAAAATAAAAACATGAAAACTGTAAAAACAAAAACAAAAAAATATGAAAAGCATTATAAAGAAGGAAAAACTTGTTTTAAAGCTCTAATACTTGTAACTGACACAAAATATGTTGCTGTCCTGGAATCAGCTTCCAGTGTGGGCAGACACTCTCTCTACCTGCTGCTTAAGACCTTCTTTTTTACCAAATCTTATAGTTAGGTTAGGTTATATTAAGATCAATCCCCTTCCATCTCTGTTTATTGTAAGGTCTAGATTTGTTTACTCAAGGACGAGGGAATAAAGGCTTGTTTCTGTGAAGTCTACCAGACTTTGTTTTTGAATAACTGTAAGTGTCCTCCTTATCATGTTGAGTGGGCACAGATGTGGAAAGTCCGAGTACCTTGTAGAACTGCACGTAAATGATGTCTGTATTCAACCTGAACATTACTGGCTTCCATCAAACCCAAAGTGGAAAACACGGTTGTGGATTCTTACATCGGGTCAGAGATCTTTAAGCTGAGCTCTCTTAGAAATGTGAAGATAAAATAGTTTATCCTGCAGTAAAAATTCACCACACAGATGTTCACTCCCAATCCCTTGAATTCCCCAAACATTGTTCATATGGAAACAAATAAACATAGTGCTGAGTTCTACTGTTGCTTTTCTTTCATTTGATTTTGGGAAATCAAATCACTAATCAACAGGTTGTTTTTTTTAAGAGACTTCTTCCTGGCAGAACATGGTGCCCTATTATCCTTGCAGTTTTAATTATGTGTTAGACAGCATTACCTCCAGTTTTAGCAGATTCTGTATCTTCTTATATGTTTTCTAATTTCTTAGACTTAACTTTCACAATCCCTTTGGGATGAATCCCTCAGGAAAATTATACATGCCAATGATTACACCTTTTCTAAAATGACTAACATCTTTTCCATGATCACAACATGTGTCTTTCCACATAGTGTTTCAGAAAAAAAAAGAAGCTACTCACTGCATTAACTTGTCACTGAAAGAAAATTGCTCATTAAGTAAATACTTAACAGAGGGTCTTGCTTGTTTCTTCAGTTAATACAGATAATAACTTATTTTTTTAAATATGATTTTAAATAAATATAGAAAGACTTAAAAAGGTGTGCTATGTCAATCATTCTAATCTTCTTTGGAGGGCTTTTACTGGAACTGGAACAATGTGATTGGATCTATCCATCTATCTATCTGTTTATCTGTCTGTCTGTCTGTTATCTACATATAGACAATGTAAACAATATGTGACAGAGCAACAGTTCATTGAATTCCCCACAGACAGAACAGAGCTAATGTTTATCTTATTTATTTATCTAGTTATCTGGAGTAATACAGGTTTATATTATCCTTTTAAAATAAAGAATAAAAATAATATTTTTTTCTGAATTGTCACAAGAATAACTACCTCAATAATAATCACAATTTCATACAGCATTATTATTATAACTTGAAGCAGTTAGTCATTATTCTATGTCTGCTTTGGGATTACACCTACTAATGCTGTGAAGTGTCCGAGTAATGTATCCTTCAAGTTAATATTTGTCTGAGTGATTCACTGTAGTGACAATAATGTTAAATATGATGGTGAATTTTATAGAGCTAGAGTTAGCCCTCTGACACTTGATTAGAATAAAATGATTTTTAATCTCTAAGAGGATATTATGAACCTGCATCACTCCAGATAGTTAAATATAGATTCATCTGCCTTTCTGTATCGTTGCTGCAGCTGTGGGGAATATTTGTTATTATTATTGTGTGGTTGCCAATCTTCACAATTTATGAACCAAACAAGCAAGTCATTTCTGCTCAGGGTGGTTGTATCCATCTATATTTTTATTTTATTTATTTATTTATTTATGTGTTTTTGTATATGCTTTAAATACTCATGCATCTACAAGCATGTGAAAGATGTTATTCAGTGAGGTGGTGGAAATGTGTAAGGACATGATAAGAAGCTTTCAGAACAAGTTTTCCCACTCAATTTCTTAGCCACTCTATGGCCTTAGGGGAATGTTTTTTTGTGAAAGCAAATAACACACTCATGAAGCAAGATTATATTGTCAACCAGATGCCTTGCATATCCCAAAACATTGAACAACAGCTGCATCCTAATCCTTTTCTAAACTGTCATGGTGAAAATGAGAAATTCACTGGAAGAACAGTGGCATTTCCTGCCCACTCAATGGATGGGTTTTTTGATAGTGTCACAACAGTGTAAGCATATAGAGATGTTTAACTAAGGGTTATAAATCCCTAACTCATCAGTGGACAAAAACACAGTTTAGTATTTAAGCAAATTATTAAAATTTTGATTTATCACTCAAACCTGAATACATATGACATCACATGTCAACTTAAAGAAATTTGGAACAAATTCTTCACACTAGAAAATATTAAATGTAAGAAAATCTAATCAAATGCTCTAAACTACCAATACAAATTGAATCTGCAATTAGTAAATGAGATGAAAAGGTACATGATCAAAGTGTTGTTTTGTTTTTCATTATTTTAACTTTAAATTGTTTGGTGTAAAAATAAAAGTGGATGTTTGAAGCAGAAACCAAAGAAATGGCTGCACATAGAAAACAGTTATTTCTTCTTTTTTTAAAGCTTCTTGGTTAAGAAAAGGTAATGTTATTACTACTTATAATTACTACTTACTACTAATAATACTAGAAACAGTTTCATGTTAAAAATTATCTTTGCTATTCATTTATTGTTACTACAATTGTATTTTCACCTGCATCCCTTCACGTTTGTGATAAACTATGAAATGATAGTAACTTTATTATTGTTTTTAATATTATTAATATTATTATTATTAAGGCTTTTATATTTTGTAATTGTATTTTGACCACCAAGGTAATGTCATTTTGTCTTAGAGTGTGCAATGGCAATTCAGGGAATTGCCACTGACAAATAATCTATGAACTGTAACAATACAACCCCTCCCTACACAGTCTAACAAAATATACTTAATTTTATATAACTAGTTAATAAATACCACAAGCAAGGCAAGTTTATTTGTATAGAAAATTTCATGTAGAATACAAGTCAAAGTGTTTAACGTTAAAATAAACAAATGCAGAGCTAAGAGCAAGAAAATGTCACAGGACCTTGAAAAACAAGCATTCCATTCCATTTTTAATAAGGTAAACAGGACCTGGGTGCCATTTTAATAAAGGCTCAAAGAAGTCCTGATGTTGTTACCTAGGAAGCAATTGTCCTGGTTACTCAGAGACAGACTTGCCACAGTATTAGTCTATGTTTGTGCATTCAAACTGTAGACCCTTGCATCACCACAGGTAACAAGCAAAGGCAGGAAATGAGGGCTGGTGTGGGGGCAATGTGTAGAAATGCCCCTTCTGAATGTGAAGTGAGTCTATCTGAGGCACGCTTCAGCGTACAGGGAACATAAACTTCAGATCCGATTTATCATGGCAGAATTGCTGCTGTTAGAAGTCACATATTTCATGTATTTTAAGTGACTTTTTCCAACAGCTGTCTCTTGTTTCCATTTCACTGAAACCTTACTTAACCACCTTACAAACACAATCTTCAATAAAAAGCTTTTTGTTGTTGTTGTTGTTGTTATTAAATACCAAGGCCAAAAAGAGAAGATACTATACTACATTCGATGTGCTAGAGGGGAAAAAAACTCTAAAGTGACCACAGTAACGTTCTTTACACTTGAGTGTTTTAAATTGGTTTGACCAAAACTATGGATGTATTTGTGTGTCAGTGGATGTCTGGTAATGGATTATACATTTCTATTAACTTTCTATTAACTCTAGTGGCACCTAAAATGACTATCCCTGTTATTGTAGGCTATTGTATTGTTTTCTCTACAAATAAGGAAACAGTTCCCAATGAAAAAAGAAAAACATTTCATTCATTTAGTTTAATTTATGTCATGGGAATTATGCTGCTTATTATCAGAAAGCAATTACAAAACTGAAGTGACCAGCTTCATTCTATCCAATATCTTGCTAATGTAACTGTATCTACTGTTGAAATAAAAAAATAAATAATCACAGCAAGGGATAGTCTTCACAGGACACAGATTATTAGTTCATGTAACATTTAACTAGTACGGATATACCAATAGCACCAGTAGGGTTTTCTTACTAGACTGGGACATTTTACAAATAATCTGACTACTATGTTTGTCTCCCTGAAAGCAAGCAAGACTCTGAGACCATCCACCTGTTAGCCCACTGACTCAGCCCCCAATCTGGTTGATGCAGAGGGCATAATCCCTAGTTGGATATTACATCAAAAGGCCTCAAAGACGAGCTGGGGCTTGTTCATCACTCAAGAGCCAAGCATACTGGTAAGGGGGATACAAATGAAACTCACATGCCGATTTATCAGTACTGTGGTGAGGATTAAAGGACTGCCAGTCCCTCCCTGCGCAACCTGCCTCCTGCTGACATGCTTTGTTTCAGCAGCTTTTAAACCCCCACTGTCTCTCAAGATGTACTTTGTCACTTCAATAGAACTGAACCAACATTTTATAAATACATTGCATAGATATAGATACTAATCATACTCCTCATTACAGTTGGATGTATGTAAAATTGTGAGTTATGGTGACCAAATGATTTTTTTTTCATTGTGATGTGTTCTTTACTGTCAAACACAATAGAAATGGGACACACCCAAACCCAATTACAGTTCAAGCTTTATTTTATTTGGAGGGCTTAGGAGGAGGAGAAGGAGATCATGTGACTACTGATAAAAAAAAAATCATTTTTTCTTCCTTTTTTCTTACATGGCTGAATTGGCACAACATTGCTTCCCATTACGGAGTAGCATGCACTTTTTCTTAAAATACAAAATCCTTATAAAGTAACAAATCAGCTCAACATCCAAATGTATTCATTGCAGGGTGGGGCAGAGTGGTGACCAGACCTGTATTAAAAACTGCCAGAAAAGGAGACAGCTGTCCCAGCCCACGTTCTTATGTGATCCCTGCTTAGGGAGCAGGCTGGTATTCCAAAGCCTCATCTGAAAACAAATTAAAGAGGATTAGAAGCTGCCACTGCAGCTCTTCTCTGTTTGCGGGAATGCAGTGTCCTGCTGGCCGCAATGGTGACCTTCACATTTAGTTCCTGTTCTGTACAGGTGCATCACAGCTAAAAATTGTAAATTTAGCAAAAAATAAAGAAACAAAATCATTAATTAAATCCTAGTTTAGGGTTTAAAATCCCCATTGACAGGTGAACAAATATCTTAACTGTGTTTGATTTACATTCCAACAAACTAGTTGAAAACCAAACAATGACTCGTGTTTTAGGGAAGTGTTTTATGCTATTTGTGGCTGGTGAGATCTACTTTGGGTTAATGATGTACTTTCAGAATACTAAATTGTGTCCTTTTGATGATCTGCCTTCTGCATAGTTAGCTTTTTTAACTTTATGTATCTTCAGTGTGGTAAACAACCATAAAAATTGTCTGGAAAAGATGTCAGGTTGCAGGATGCTGTGAGACAGTAGCAAGTAGCTACTGCCATAACAGATAATACATATTCATTTCCTAATGTTGGATAAGCATCACAGTATGCCAAATGCTTTGGCTTATAACTAAATGTGTGTTGTTGCTGGTGCATTGAGTGCTGGCTAGAAATTCATAGTACCGGTATGCCCAAAACAGCAAAACCACATGTTGAAATGATGCATCTGCTAAATAGCAGCATGTTGCCTTCTTTATGTCAGGACTCCCAATGTAGTGTAGCAAAGCTTCTGTACTAACATGAGTGTTAGTCTTGTTGCTACATCAGCTCTTAAAAATAGTGTATCATGCAAGCTTATTCTGCAACAGCATGGCACAAAATAGAGCTTTGCAAGGCTGATGAAAGGAGTGTTTTCTAGTGTGTGTATGAGGAACTTTTAACTGATTAGACTGACACTGGTCTGATCATATTTCAGCGCTGTTCCCATGTGGCTACAATTATACCAAGCATTAATAACTCTTCATTAACTCTAATATCACATTTCTTCTGTCATTGTACCCGCCCATTTCTTCTCTTCTGCTACTGGGTAGTGTTAGTTTTAGGGCAGTCAAAGAACCCCAATCATTTAACCTTCAGCTATCACCGTTTAGTCATATTCAAATTTCACAGAGAAAGTTAACTGCAGGGGTACAGACTGTGAGGTGAATTTCTGTACTGATCATGCATGTTGTACATTTTAATCTGGATGGAACCATAAAAGCACAAAGGTCATCCATTCATGACAACAACAACATGGCCTTAAGCTCCTACCCTTATTTTAAAATATTTTGAGATACGGTAAAATTTGTGGCTTATACTGTTAAAAAAAACGATATACAGCTATAAAATGTCATTTTACTCCTTTTTTTGTGCCATAGGAGTACAGTTGGATATAAAAAAGAAAATGGTTTAGATTCTCTGACAGCAGGGTGAAATTTATTTTCTAGAATTACACCGCTTCATCTAATCTCACGTCCTCCATTAAACATTTTAATTATTTAACTAATTGTGCTCTACCACATACCATTATGGGTTGTCTTTTTTCCCCATCTCTATTTAGATGATGTGTTTCAGTAATGAAGAGAAAACATACATGGCAGCATGTGGAGGAAAACAGAAAAATCCATTTCACTTGTCTTGCATGAGGGGATGTATAAATCATTTTTGTTTAGAGATGTCCCTCCATTTTGGGTTGGGTTTGTTACTTGACTCAGACACACACATGTCTCCCTCTCATACTGTTAAGACCCACTGTGTTAATTGAGCTTAACTGTGTAGAGATGGAGGGGGAAATTAATGCATGGATGTTAACAGGGCTAGATGGACAACATCTGTTGGGTTTATGCGATCAAAGATATAGAGTTTGTGTACCATGTTATTATGTGTTCATGAGCTAAACTCAGAGAAAGCAATAAATATGGGTGACCCCAACTAAGCAAACAGTAGACTGTAAATGTCAGTTTATTTAAGCCATGTTTAAAATACTTTTCTTTTAATATTTTTGAAAAGTTTGTGATGGTTTGACTTGTTATTTTCTTTGATAAGCTTCAGGCTCCTCTCCTTACATCTTAACTATTTTTGTGTCTCTTTTTTATATACCAGACAAGTTGACAACAAAAACTGAAAGAAGCCAAAGTTGTCATCCCACACATTGGACACAAGATTAAATCCAAACAAAAGCAGCAAACAAAATCTGTTTTCTATTTTAACAAAAGCTATAAAACAAAAAAGTACAAAACCTACAGTCTGCAAAAATCAAAACCAGCTCAGTTTTTTCCCTTTCCAAAATAAAAAAAAAAATAGTCCTGTCAAATTCAGTTTTGATGAGCAAGGTAAACAAATAAACAGAAGAATTCACATCTGGCAGACGTCAGATCCAAACCAAGGTTTGTACTTATTCCTTTTCTGTGAGAAGAGGGTTGATTTCTGCAACAAGTGAGAAGTGGGTTTAGGAGTGGATAACGTGGAGCGATTACAATGAAAGCGAAAAAAAAAACAACATGTAAAGGTAAATGTATACAAACATAAGTAAACTAAAGAGTAAATCATTATTTTCATCATTCAAATTAAAAGATCCAAAAGTCAATGATGAAGTTTCATGGGAAGACCCTGAAAGGTACATTGGGAATATGAGACAAAATGCAAGACATGTCTGGGGAGTCTGCTGTTTGTTGAGCATCCCTGTTTAGGTTGCCTCGTGTCCCAACGCCAGATAATGACAAATGATGCAACAGATGCTGTAATGTAAAATGAGCACAAGATATAAGCATTAAATTAAACCTCAGTAGACATAAAGAATATATATATATATATATCCATCCATCCATTTTCTACAGCTTGTTCCCAGAGCGGGGTCGCGGGGGGGGGCTGGAGCCGATCCCAGCTATCAACGGGCGAGAGGCAGGGTACACCCTGGACAGGTCGCCAGTCCATCCAGGGCCAACACAGACAGACAGACAACCA
>JBAMHV010000003.1:10292293-10307518 GCA_037177535.1 Pseudomugil gertrudae | reverse complement strand
AACTCCTTAGTACCTCCCCAGTAACTATGCAAGTAACTACGCAAATTTTGTGGCCCCTATTGTAAAGTGTTACCCATAATTTATACTGATTCTATACATATCTGAAAACATCATCACTTGCTATTTTGAGTGTGTATAAGTGCACACTCATTAGGTCATCTTGGTAATAGGGAGGGGAGAAACCACAAGCTTATTTTCAACTTGCATGTTTCCTCTTAGTGCAGGCCTTCATATAACTCACCCGATACAGATATAAGAAGCTCTTTGTCAGATTGTGTGGCTAAGTTGAGATGTCTGAATTTATGAGAAAGAGATAATAGTAATCCTATAGCTGAACTTTGATATTTGTACTGTCAAGTGACTGTAAAGATGTTGTGCACCGGTGGCTGGGAAAAGTTCTCCTGTAAATCTCTATTGATTACCCATTGCTGACTCTTGACTGCAGAGCACTTGGCAAGAGGCTGATTTTGTCTGGGTGCCGTTCAAAGCAGAAATACATCTTATGATGGAGTAAAGTTGAGTGGGGAACAAACCCAAGATGGCATTTTGCAGTGAGGACAATCTACAAAGCCAAACAGGAGTGTTTTGGCAAGACTGCAGAGTCCCAGTTACACTGTTCTGCGAAATACTTTCTTCTGCTCCCGTATGAGTTCTTCTCTAAACAACACCAAAATAAGAAATTATGCAGATTCAGTAGGAATACATTTGCTTTTCTCTTACTCTTTTAAACAGGTTAAGCAACAAGTATAACTGTTATTATTTTACACAACACTGCATCTTTTCTCAGGCAAAAATCATTGCATGTTAAGCTGCCACTCAACAAAGCAAATGG
Organism: Pseudomugil gertrudae; assembly: GCA_037177535.1. Taxonomy (NCBI): domain Eukaryota; kingdom Metazoa; phylum Chordata; class Actinopteri; order Atheriniformes; family Pseudomugilidae; genus Pseudomugil; species Pseudomugil gertrudae. Next base: position 10,306,686 of record JBAMHV010000003.1, on the reverse strand, counting down.
GAAGCTGCATTTTAAAGCTCCAGTGTCTCTTTGATTTTACTTTAAGCATTCTGGTTTCATTGAATCTAATATTTCAAGGTGGAAAAGTAACTTTTAGTAAATAAATCATGAGATAATTCAGACATTAGTTAAAGTAGTGTTTTTTTTTTCTTATATTGGTCCTCTAAGTAACTGAACAGCAAGGGCGTTTCCTACTCTCAGGTCAGTCTGAAGAACACTACTCTTCTGAATATCAAATAGTCTGCAGCTTCATCACATGCCCTTTTCTCTGCCAGTGACTTCATACATCACAGTGTTGTCTGGGCAAAGCCCTTGGAACATGGAATTTATATGAGATTACAGTTTTACAGTCTCTGACTGTATTGTCAGTACACTGCACTATTGGAAAGATTATTTTCCTGTGTTCAGATGCGGCTGAAAGCAAAAATACTTTAAAATAATTATTTATTCAATTAGATTTAACATACAATCCCATCAAAAGTATAAATAAACATATTGGAATGATTTATGAAATGAACAAAATAGTTGACTGAAAATACTACAAAGTAGTGCTTTGTGGCATGTTATAGAAATAACATTCCAGAGAGGATTTTATAGGTAAAAGGACATTCACCTGCAAAAGAAACATGACCAAGAAGTTCAATGATTTGCAACTAACATAGTTTCAGGTAAAAACTGTTTTAGTAGACTGAAATGACCTGGATCTTTGAAAAGAAATCACAAAATTACTTCATAGAGGAAAATACTGCACTGTCACCATCTCTAAAAGCTATACTTTCATTAGACACCTATCAATACGGCATCCACAAATTCAGGTGAAATCTTTAGCAATGAAAGACACACATGAATCAATGAGTCCCACAAATTTTTCTCTTGGACAAACTTTGTTTCAGAATGGTAATTTTTCCAAATGAAAATGTTTTTAGAAAGAATAACACAGTTTCCTCTTGGCTAGAAAAGAGAAAGGCCATCGTGCTTATTAGTTTAAAGCTTACATGCTACATCTGTGATGGTATCTGTGCATTGGTGCACATGGCATAATTAACTTAAACATACGTAAAAAAACCCATTAATGCTGGACAATGTATCAAGATATATCAAGGTTTTGGTTCAACATATGCTGCCATCCAGATAACTCACATTTTAGAGAAGTCCTGTCTTTATTGCAAAAATCTAAGTTCAACTTATACTCTGCATGTATCTGAACAGTATTTCTCCAAAAGACTTTTGGTGCTAAACTAGCCTGCTTAGGTTTGCAACTTGCAATAAATTAGGCAACTAAAATGTCAAGAATGGGCAGAAATCTAATTTTGAAAACTAAAGTAATCCATGTGCTGAGATTTGAAGCACTTCTAGATGTTAAAAACAGCGATGTGACACAATGGTGACATATCACCCTGGATATGTTGTTAAAAATAAAAGAACCTTTTTAATTATTTAATCCTGCATTTTGTCTGAGAGTTGTTAAATAGAGTTCTTAAATATAGCCTTAAATAGTTTATTATAGATTTCCTTTTTTGCAGGATTTTGTTAATCATTACTTTATTTTAAATACATTTACAATAACTTAAAACCAAATAACAGAAATATAGATGATCAAATAATATCCCATTCTCATGACTGAGTCATTTATCAAAACTGCTCTAGCCACAGAGTTAAGTAAAACTTCCATTAAGTTAACAAGGAACTTGCTCACATCATACTGCATGAACTGTATGAGCTTTTTCAGAAGTGGCCTATCTAAAAGAGGAGTGCGTCTTGTCTAATTATTTATGCTTACTGTAAATAAATCATTTGGCAAGACCACAAGGCTAGCTTAATGTATGATAGTCAACAAAATCACTGCTTCAAAATATTTATAAATAATTTTACATAAAAACAGCAAAAGCATTACAGATTTTGTAAAAAAAAATATTAATAATTAAATAAAAACACAAAAATCACAATAGAATAATAAATTAAGTTAAAATAAATTAAAGCAAAATTAGATAAAGTTACCATGCAGATGTCATGCATAAATTTATAATGGATGACATCTGCATGGTAACTTTATCTTTGCATTACTAGAAAAGCACTCCGCCAAGCAGCCTCATAATGTTACTGAAAATTTCAGGGATCCAGAATTCAGGATCTTTTCCGGATCTCCAATAAAAGTTAATCATTTGTTCCCAGTGACACTCCCAACATATCCTGAAAATTTAATCGAAATCAATCAACAACTTTTTGTGTTATGTTGCTAACAGACAAACAAAAAGAAATACTCCGGCGTTATGTTTTCGCCGGAGTTTTTCTGTTTGTTTTTTTTTTACCTCCTTGGCAGAAGTAAGAATATTTAATATAGACACTTGTAAAAGTATTCCCCATCTTTATTTTTTTTGGTAAATCCATTCAATATGACCAGTCTAAGTAGTATTTTACAGTAACTTTATAGGCTCTGAGGTGAATGGCTTATAGACACATGCAGTGGTTTCTTCTGTGGTCTTTTCTAGCTTCTTCGGGGTCACCTTTGGTTTCTTTATTGCCTTTTTGAGTGATTTCATCTTTTCTAAATCTGACTTCTGGTGGATGTCCTACTAGCATATTCTTGTTATGTTGTGAGGATTTTAATGGTGCTCTAAGGGAGTTTCAAAGTTTTGGATATAAATTATAAACCAATCTGGTTTAATTACTCCACATTTCCACAAAACAGATTGTATAGTTATTACACTCATTTGCTGAATGTTGTTAAAGATTTAAGTTGTGATCCCACATCAAGGCCAGTGGAAGATTTTTAAAAATTTTAGCAGTGTTTTTTTTTTATTTCTTTTAATAATTACCATAAAAGTCAGTAACAATTTTCTGCCTGCTGAGCATAACATGGGAAAAATATTTAATTTAATTTAATTGTGAGTTTTATTGGACAAATCAGCTTTTTATATCAAATTTATGGTGCTTTTGTCTGCCATTAATGTGATTTATACTAATGAAAAATCCAATAAAGCTTTAATTTGATACAGCCTTTTAAAAGTTGAAGGATTCAATATATAGAACGAATCAATAAAATGTGTGTTTAGTCAGTCATAGTTATCAAATCGCAATCTCCCTTTCAAGAAAAAAATGTATGTAGTGGTACATATCACTAATTGCAAGCCAAACTGTATATTTAAAACCAGGCACACAGTTTGCTAAATGAAGCTGTTAAATGACATGTTTAGTGTTGTGTGTACTTTGTGAGAAAGGATTTAACCTCAAAATCCATTCTAATCTTTAGTCATATCATCTATATGTACTATAGGTAATGTAATAATGTAGTTCTACCATTGTTGTGCTTAAACATATTTCTCCACCACATGAGCTTCTTCTATGTAAAACAAACAAAAAGCAAAGACAAAAACAACTTTCCCTTAGTGTTCTTTCTTAATATTTCCACCCCCCAAGTTTACATATTTTACCATATTTAAGTATTATTGAAACCTAAATGGTCTTTTTTGTTACAATAAGAGAGCCACTGACAGAGCTGAAATTGCATTGCAGAGACTGCAGTGATTTCTGATCAGTAGCGTGCACATTAGACAACTCAGTCTAACCGTAACATTTCACAAATGTCAGATACTGAGCATGTTCAGCCTAGCAGAATGTTCTACTAATAACATGTTTTTCCCAGTAGAAACACTGAGGGATATACATGTTATCTGTTGTGACTGAATAGAATAATAATTTCTGTTTAGTAAAGGCATCTTTTTGGGAATAAAACTACAAAACCATAATCATTTACAGTTTTTTTTTCTTTAACTAAATTTCTAATTATTTGTCTTGTCATATGCTTAAAATAACTGGCATTTTTTTAAAAAGGCTCATAAAGGTTTTGCATACAACGTGCCTGACTGACTGATATGAGCATTTCAACAATCATTACAAGCAGTGATCAGCTTTATGCATGTTGTGCTTTTTTGTGTAACTAATACAATTATCAAATATGTCCATGAAAGCATGAAGGTGTCAGTCATGGTTTAAAAAGCATGTACTTTAGTCTCTATGCTTTATGAAACTAATGTAGTAGTTTTGATTTCTAACTCCAACCAAGTAATGTTATTACCTAAACCAAACTATGTCTTTAAAAAAACATATTTTATGCTGTTTTTAACCTCAAAACTAGTAATTGAAAATGAATGAATGCCTGAAAACTCATAACTGCTCATAACTGTTCATCACTGCACTAACCAACCATTATTTTAGTCTCATTATTGTGGCTTGTTTAAATATATCCTTAAGTATGACTTCTGCTAATGTGGAAAATGCTCATTAAGTTGTTTCCCTCCTGCAGCTTGTAGGGACTGTGCTCTACAGGCAATTGCAGCTCAAGAGACAGACCAGTCACCCATTTAAAAGGCTGGTAGATTACCTGGCTTCCCCAGGTTATATGCTGGAATGTCCCAAGGCCAGACAATGATCCTACATTGCCCTCTGATGTGACCATACAGGTATGAATATGCGTGCATGATATAGAAGCAACTTGGCATTAATTAAGAAGTGCTACATGAATGTCGGTGTGATTAGTTGAATGTGACATATAGTGTAAAACTGCTTTCATTGAACAAATAACACTTGAAATGCTATACAAATAGTCCATCTATAAATCACAGGATCATATATGAGTCATATCTGAGTTTACCAAAACTTGTGTGAAATAAAATGTTTCGTCATCAATAATTTAGAATAAAAAATAGACATGTAATCTGTTCATGGTAGGTCTTTAAATGAGTTATTATAATTGTATACTGTTGTTTGATTTATTAGATTATAAAGAAAATATAATTTATTAATGCATGATTAGATCCAATTCATATAAAATGACAAGTTTAAAAAAAATTGTTTGTTTAAAATGATGTTTTAACGTCAATGTTGGATCTTTATTCAATCTTTTTGTTGGCTTCAGATGCAGTATCATTTACCAGCATTATAAAATTATTATAAAAGTGCTATTTTAAAATCATGCTTCATGAGCACCTGCACTGAAAGAAACTACATGTATGTTATTTTTATAGATTATTTTTTTTGGTTCAGGATTAATCTTTTCATCAGCTGGTGCCTTCTCTTATGAGTGGAGCGTAAACAATAGGATTAACATTAACCTTTTCTTACCCTAGGATGGCACAATTGAGAGACATGAGTTATGAATAGCTGAAACTTAAGACTAATATCATTTCTCTCTACCTCTTTTCTGGGAATGTTATTCTGCATACTGATCACCTCTACTGTGGACCCACCAGTAGGGATAGTTGGAATTTAAAGGAAAGGTACAATGGAATGATGCATAGATTGCTGGAAGTCTGTGGTGACAGATGTCAACCCATATCCTTTAATTCCAGCATGAAGACTAAATCTCCCAGTTTTAAAATTAATGATGCCAGAAGGTGATGCGTGTTCCTAAAATACTATTGGTATTTTATATTTACATTAATCCAAAATACAATTATGTAAAAGGAAGAATAACAGGCAGTAAAATGTGTTCATTTGAAGTGACAGAAAGGGATACTCATCTAATTCTGCTATAAATCCATCCATCCATTTTCCACCGCTTATCCGAGGTCGGGTGGCGGGGGCAGCAGCCTAAGGAGGGAAGCCCAGACTTCCCTCTCCCCAGCCACATTGCTATATATTCTGCTATATATTATCCACAATATACATCTTCCCTCTATGTTTTATTTAAATAGTTAAAGAAAAACCAATATAGAGGTACCTGTGATTAAATCACACCTGTTTCCTTTTGTGGCATCTAGTGTCAAACATCTGATCACACAGACATCCACTGAATTCCAATGAGTACTGAATTTCTCACACTTCTACTGCTGCTGCCGAAAAAATGGAGGCTATTCATACATATTTATTGGTTTTGGGATTGGATAAAATGGCAAACAAACTCATGATGTTCACGACTGAATCTCCAATCTTAGAGCATCCTGACACTGGCATTTTCTATCCCTGAGTGTTACTATGACATGATGGAGGTCTCAGTCTCTTGCAGAATGTAGCCCTGATGCTCAGTCAGCTGTGACGAGGACTAATGTGAGCTTTCTCTTACATTCAACTCCCCCTTGGATGAAGCAATCACATGAGGAAACCAAGCAGCTGAGTGGGTGTATAAATTAAGCTGCTGAAATGACAGGAAAGCAGTTCAATTCCACTGCTTGTGACAAGCAGGTGTCTAACATTAAATACACAATGCAAAACTATCATGCAAGCTTGACAAATTAACGGCATAAATGTAAATTAAAAGAAAGTCATTTACTTCCACCATCACTTCTCCAGTGCTTCTCTCCAAATTTGAAGACACACAGTCCAGTGAGGGGTGTTTCTGAACAAACTTAAAACATAGCTGAGGGCAGATTTAACGCTGGCAGATAAAAACTAGAGCCAAGACGTTGCCTGAATTATTCTTCTTCCTGTTCCCACATGATTTTCAGAACTTTCTTCATACTCTCAATGCACAAAATGTCAGCGTAATGACAGACCTAATTAGGTGCGAGATAAATTGTTTTTTAAGCAGGATGAGCAACTTTTCCCATAGCTTATAGACACTCAACACGAGGGACACAAAGTTATTTAATCACAAAACTTCTATCCTGAAGCACAAAAATAATCGGTTTTTAGGCACTTTTTGAGGGATTTTAGAACAATTTATTTTCTTTATTTATTTGAAAAGCTGTCAGACTATGAAGCAATGTTGGTAAAGTTTGAGCATTGTGGATAAACAAGAGAAAATCTACAGAATAAAACCATGAAAAGTCCTAACTTCCATGTGTTGTTTAATAATTACAGTACACCAAACAGTTAATTGGCCATCATAACATCTTCAAATTTAAAAGAATATTTTGTACAATATTTATGATTTGTACAAAAAACAACATGTTATAGAATGTAAATATACTGGCTCAGGTTAAACGAGTGGTATATCATTTTATCAGTTAACCAAGGCAGCTTTTTGAAAGACATCAAGATACAAGGTAGAAATATTTCCTTCACATGCTGCAACTTCATCCAGGGAGACACGTCGAAAAACACACATTCTAAATAAAGGTGACATTGAATGTGCATAAAGCTGCCACAGAAATGCACCGAGATGCAGTTCTACAAAATGGAATATGTGTCTTCTGCATTCAGACTTGATAGAGTAGTAAAGGGCATCAGATGGAACATAATATCAGAACTCTCTCTGCAGTTTCAACTATTTTATTTTTTTCAGGTAACATGTGAATTTTATTAGGAGAATTAAACCAAATTTCAGAAGAAAAAATAACTCATCACATCATCTAATAGCTTTAAGAATCTTTGAAAGCAACATTAATTGTCATTTATCCATCTATCCTTATTTTTATATCATCAAACAACCATGCAGGAATGCTGACTCTATTTTTTACTTCTTTGCAATTTGAATAAGAAACTTTGATATTATACACATTATAACCAACAGAGAGTAAATTATCTTTTTAACATACCCATGGCCTTTTATCTCCATGTGAATTACTTTCTTACTGTTACTTGTTACTTTCTTACTGTTATTTGTTGTCTGATACTTTTAAATCCCTGTTCAAGGTAAAAGTTGCAATGTTAGATATTTTCTTTATCTGGGTCCTATAACTGCATATAAGGCAAAAATATATGGGTTTTTTTTGTCTTTTCTTTTATTTGTAATATTTACAGAGCAAAAGAAAAAAAATAGAACATGCTCTTCATTGTAATTATGTTTACACATTTAGGAGTTTTCTCACTTATAAGCATGCAAACTAAAGTAAAATACATAGTCTGAATGTCTATGTCTATGGTGGAGAGTTGAGTCTAAGGGTAACGGGTAATGGCCATAAAGAAAACGAAACCTTGAGCAACAAATCTTTGTGGTTCCCTGCAAAGAAAACTGGGTAAAGGTGAAGCGGTAGAGTTTGTAAATGTGAGCAGCTTGGAATTTCATGCTTACATGCCTCAACAGATCGCAATCAGAAAGGGACAGACACATATTTGACCTCACTTTATGCAATTTCATACATGTTAATTATTTCTAATATAACAGCAGTACAAGAAACTACAAAAAGCAAGTCATTACAGCTGCTCCCTGGCAATAGCTTTTTCTACCCTCCTGAGAGGAACACCAGGAGCTAGCATAAGCCACCTTTTTGACAAGGTCTAAATTAAAACTGACAGTTTTATAAAGGAAGAATAAATTAGATAATCGCAATCTTTCCTTGCATAAAAATTCAGAATGAAGGACCAATGAGCCAAAACATGAGTGTAATCGCCCTTGAAGCTGCATCATATTAAGTGTCATTTTAGGAAAAATAAACCAGTAAAGTATAAATATCATGTCTAATGCAGAATAGGATGCATAAGCAACCATGGTTGCTATTATTGTGTAATTCATGTCATGTTCAGGAGATTAATTCTCTGAACTTGCATGATATGTTTTGCTGTGAATCAAAGGTTTACTGATAAATGTTATCATAAACAACAGATGTTATACCACAGATGAACACTGAGACTTTTCCTATCATAAGCTGACTCTGTTCGTGAAACTTTACAAATACCTGCTCCGGTGACTGCAGATTGATGTCTTCCAGATTTTTTTGATAGAAAATCTTGGCACGCTGTCCCTCCAGGGGAAGAATCTTTTGGAGGCTCATATAGAGAAAGTCAGCATGCATAAAAGAAAATAATCTGTTGTCATAAGATATATAGCCCACACAAGCTATTCCCATTCCCATCTGCACAGCATCACCTACCCAGAGTGACATCCACGTGTAGATTAAAGCACTGCCCCATCTTTCCTTTTACCATCTCTTCATTTATACAGAACAGATTTTTATGAAACCTCTGTGTTGCTGCATTTACAACCACAAATGTAATTTAGCTGTGCTTAATAAACTAAACAATCAACCTCTAACAGGAAATCATTCATTTAAAAAACTAATAGGTTATTCATGAAGACAGCAAATTAACATTTAAGCCCAACTCTAACTAGTCTGTTTCTTGTCAGATAAGCATATTTTGTTCTTGCTTTTTTTATCTTGCCAATATAACATTTCCATGGTACTGTAAGACAAATGCAAAACAATTCCTGTTGAAGCTACGGTCACTATAACATAGGTAATTTAATTTCTCTCAAGTTCTTCAAAAGAAAAATCCTCATCGCTACAACAAAATCTGAAAATGGAACACAAGAAAAACAGAAATGAAAACATTTATATGCATAACAATCTTTCTTCAGGAAGTTGAAGCTCCCCTCAATCAACAATAAATACAATGATAAGTATTATGTATAGTTTATTAGAAAGTTAAAACCATCACATGATGTACATTAGATAGAACAGTGAAGATAAAATGTAACAAAGCTCCTGATAAAGATGACCAAAAAATAATTTCCACAAAATTCTTACATGAATTTCGTTTTAAAAAGTTCACGGATGACACATCTGTTAATGCACTATAGATTACAGGAATTAATGTTATACTTCAGATGTAAGTGTACCCAGGAGCTGGGTAAAGCTACTTTACTCTTCTTTTTCTTCTCTCTGACAACCACCAGCTGCTGAGGGAATCGGAGGAAGTTGCTTCAAACTCCCACGCAAGCCCCTGACATAAGCAAGCCAGCCTACATCCATGTATGAAGGTCCACAAGGGTGGTTGCAAATCTTACTGCGCTGTTTGAGCTGATTGCCCCAAGCATCCAGATGCCTCTTTTATCACAAGCGTTATCATTTCATCATTTGGAACATCACTGCTTGAAAACATGAATGTATTTTACCCAAATGGTGAGGAAAGGGAAATTTGTTCCACTATATTTTCCTTCACTGTATCCCTTACTATATTCCATGCCAGAGGGTGTTGAAGCAGCACTGAGGAAGGACAGATTTATCATGATGGTTACCAATTCAATTGCATTACTTGTATTGTGGTTGACGTCCACCCTGTGGCCAGCCCTCCTGATGCTGCCAGACAACAAGTTATCCTGAATGCACAACGGCATAAGGACACAACTGTAAATAAAATATGGAGATTTTTTTTTTCTGTGTTCACTACAGGAGTCACAGCTCATCTGAAATGTCAATGAAAAGATTTGTTTTCACAGAAAAAGCAGATACCTGGATTGGATGCCAACTGTCAGAATATGTGACTTATCGCTCCATAAGATATTCTGTGCTTTTGAGCCAGATACTGTACACCTAAGCCTGCATTTCCTGCAAGAACAACAGCTGAAACTTAGTGATAAAAAATAAAATACACATCTCAGTCAGGCGGTAGAAAATGTGTAACATAAAGACTTTTGTTAGATAGGAGCATTATAACTTCACATACAAGTTCAACAGTGCGATGTGACAATCAGGAAAAGCTGAAAACTAAAGTTCATCAGCAAATCTAGATCATTTCCTGTTACTGATGATGATAAAAATGAATACAAACGAACAAATTTACATACAAGCATCAAATAATCTGCAATAACTAACACCTTTTGTAACCAGTCTCGACCATTAACTATTAGGTGCATGGTGACTGTTTCAAAACGTATTATTTAGTTAATTTGCTGCATTCTTAGGCAGGTAAAGCCAAGTTTACATCTTTTACACATATGTTGCAACTGTAAATACTTTTTTTCATTTACACACATGGTTCTTGTCATGACAATTAAAAGATAAACTTAAAAAATATGCTTGTGGGGACTGAATGAAGTCATGAAGACAATCTCACATCATTTAGATTTTTCAGCCTAATCTATTTCAATTCTAACACAAGCCTTCATGCTCAAATCTGGCCGAAGCACTTCAACAAAAGCTGTCATTTCTAGGTCACCAACTTGTTTCAAGTTTTTATGTGGTTCTTTTATAACAGTAAATGGTTTTTCAAATTAAAAGAAAAAAAAATCCAGACTAAAAGCTGGGTGTAACAAAAATGAGTGTGTGATCGCTGTGTGTTCAGTAGATACTAGCTGAATAAGGTCTGCTTTCCAGGTCACTCCTTTCTCAGTTTTACAATCCGTCCTGACTTCAGCCACTCTTACTCATTTTTGTTGGTCTTTGTTTTGTTTACAAACTGCAACAAATTATTTCAGTGTGACATTGTGTATTAACCAGTGCATCACATTTATATCTGTGCAAGGATGGAACCTCAAGGGACGCTCTATTTTTCACATCATAGTCTGTTTTTCTTTGTTGTACTCTATAAATGTATATCGCATGCTAAGTCTTAATCTATGTGAATCAGAAAATAAACTTTAAATTAAATTAAATTAATAAATGGATACTAATTTTTAAATCCCCTAAGTTTTAATATTACCATGGGTTTTTCTCTCTTTGTTTCTTTTTTTCCAGATTTGTTTAATTATCAAAATGATTAAGTTTGATGACGACGGAGGACTTGCAGAACCTTTGTTATTCTTGAACATGCAATGTGACTTTGTAAGTTTAGAACTTGTAAAAAGAAAGGTTACAACTAAAAACAATCTGCAGCACATCAGACAGAATACTTTAGCCTAAACTAACACAATGGTTGTTACCAAAAAAAGTAAGAAGGTCCAGTGATAACCACAATGATTGATGACACACAACAGTCCAGCAACACTCCGGTCCACAGTGGTGAAATAAATTTAACATATTGCCTGCATTGTTAAAAACAATGTAATATAAGAAATGAATTAACACAGTTTCAACAAATCAATTGCTACTCTTTATATTGAAAACATCAGGAACGTCATGAAAAAAAAAGAAAAATAACCCGATTAGGGTATTTTTAGAGCTCCTCCTAGTGTCTCAGAGGAATATTTGCAGGTGAGCTGAGCTTCGCCTAACTGTCTTGTCATTGTCACTGTCTTGTCACTTGCTTACTCCAGTTTTATCCAGTCTGTTTTATTGTAATCATCTCCAAGATGCAGCGATTGCTTCTACACCATGCAACAAATTGGTGACCAGTTCCCTCTATTCAACCTTTAGTCCATGTATTTGTCAAGAACTTGTATTGGACATATGGGGTGTAAAGCATAAAAGCAGCTCCCTTATGGAATTCCTATACTGATAACCATCTTCTCTGACACAACCTTTCAGTGTGTAAATGTTGGTCTCTTTGTTCTGCAGACATTAATCCGGATGGTTACAGAGGCATCTACTTATTCTCTAGAGCTTTTCACATTAAATTGTAGACTAAATTGTTTTCATAAATGCTTTAGAAACTCAAAGATCGTGATCCCCACAAAGCTTCCTGATATATCCAGAGAAGAGTGGGGCAGGTAGATGATGGCATTTTTAACCCTGAGTCCATTACAGTAAACAAACTCTGGGTCCTGAGAGGTGTTCACTTGTTAATTGAGGTGAGCCAAGCACAGTCTCTCAAGGACTTTCAAAATGTGGGATGATGGAATGAACACAGAAGATGTTTTCTTTTTTTTCCTGTTTTCTTTTAAACATTGGATGGTGTGTGTGTGTTTGGGGGAGGGGGTGTTGGAGCCTGCCCAAAGAGAAATGACTTGATCTAAAGAATAAACATGACGTATAAATCTGTAGATAATCACTTTATGTAACTGCTGTATAAGGAAGCGCATGATTATTGTTAGATTGTGGCATAACCACAACATTTCAGAATGTCTCCTCTCACATCCGGAGGATGAAGACCAGGCTTCAGTTGCACTTTACCGGAAATGTAACCTAGATTTAGTGTCTTTTTAATCTGTCAACACTGCTATGATACACCATCTGCAAACAACCTCCAGTGCTCCAGTGATGCAAAACACTTTCTTAGATGCTTTCATAAACTAATTCAAAATCAACTTGCTCTGTTTTTTGGACCAAGTTGCAGCTGTTTAACCTTTAAACCCAAAGCAGTTTACATTACATGCCTATTATCCTTGCTTATGCATGAACTCCTATTTTAAACTTTTTCCTTCACAACCATACAGCTTGTCAAAAACAATATTGACATGCATCAAAGACAATAAACAATTAATTGCAGATAATAAATACCACAAAATATGGAGGCATGCATACTTTTTAACATTTTCAAGTAACTTATTTAACTATCAAATATGTTCTTAATTCTCGTTAGCCAGACTTTTTGTGCTTTGGTTTTACATAACTGGTGTGCTACTTCTTACTGTACCTTCACTGTTACAATAATGCAATATCTCCACTGAGGGGACTATTATTATTATTATTAATAAATAATGCACTGTTCTGTTTGAAAAAAATGAGCATTAATAATATTGAGTAAGATATCTTTAAGCCTGGACTGGGTAATAAATAGTTTCAGCATTACAGATGTTACAGATGAGTTCTTCAAGAAAATATTATCAACTAAAGATGAATATTAGCTGATATAAGCCAACTTTTCTTGTCAGAAGAAAGAGAGCTTCAAAAACCAATTTGATGTATTTTCATTTCATTTTCTGAACAGTGTAATCTAAGGTTTTTAGCTCTTAAAGAAATCTCTCAGGCTCTGTGACGCAAGTGCCCTAAAAGCCACTTCAGACCAGACACTAATGCAACTGTGTGCTACTGTATAAAAACCCATTTTATTTGATTATTACTTTTTTCTCATTTACAGACAGCATGTGTTATTCCAAATAGCAGTCAAGAGAAAAACAATCCTAAAACTCTGACACCCAGATGACATGCACCCCTTACCCACTTCAATTCTCAGTTGAAAAAATATATATATTTTTTAAGTGACTTACAAATCACTTTGAATGATAAGTAAACTGCTGTTTCCTGTTAAATCCTTTAACCAACCACAGCAACAATTGGCTGGTTAGGCTTAAGGAAACATCTTACTGAGGATTTTTTTAAAGTTTGTGGACACTGGTCTTATGAAAGATATATAATTAAAATAAATAATACTGAGAATCTGTTTTTGAAAAAGGAATAGAAATATTTCATGGTGTTGTCACAGCAACAATAAATCAACATTTTTTATATTATTTTCAGGATTTCCCTCACAATTATATTGACCACAAGTGAACAAACCTCTATCAGCGGACAGGCAATGCATGTTACAAAACACATCAACAATCTGCCAATCAGACAAAAACATCTGCATAGTTTAAACTATCCCAGGAAAATGAAGATGGAATCACACGCACTACCTTGTATCTCTGCTCCAATATGGGGAGAACACCCTGCCCATCATTGAAACATGCACAGCTAAAACATCTACTACTACTGTCACCGTCATAACATTATGGCTTAAAAGTTATTCATTAAACATTGCAGGTCCTGTTCACATCAACATGTTATGCACTGGTTGATCTTTACACAGTATTAGTTTATTGTTGCTTTACACATCTGTTTTAGTAAGAGATCAGCAACAGAATAATAAACAATCTAACTCTAGTTATCCTTTGAATAATGGGTGCTTACTACACACACACACATATATATATGTAT